>CM076574.1:396622911-396970896 GCA_034641835.2 Pinus albicaulis
ATTATCTTACAGATTTCTAATGAACTCTTCCTTTGCCAATGGTTTATGATATATTTGTAATATATGACCATTTCCAAGGAAAGTTACTTTTTCTTCATTATGGTTTTAATTCTGTCTGCTCCATTTCCAAAGACAGTTTCAATCTCATAAGGACCAAGTCAATGAGTTTGAATTTTTCCTTGAAAATCTTTAAATTTAGAATAAAAAAGTAATGCCCAATCACCCGGCTGAAACTTCCTGTCTTTGATAAAATTATCATGCCATTTTGACCTTTGTTGTTGAACTATGTTGGTTCTATGAATAACATCTTGTTGTATCTCATAAACTTCATTCAATTTATCCATTATTTGTTTTTGGGCTTCTTATAGATCAAGACCCCATTTGACTGCTATTTTGAAGGTATTTATTTGGAACTCAATAGGAAACATGACTTGCTTCCCATAAACAAGTTCATAAGTCCAATCCTCTTGTGTTTCTCCATGTAGTACGATATGCACATAAAGTTTCTGGAATATTTTCTGCCCAATCCTTTCTATGCAGATACACAGTTTTGATAAGAATTGCTTCAAGCACTTTATTAGTCACTTAAACTTGCCCATTTTCTTGGGGATGATACAGAGTGGATTTTCGATGTTTGATTTTGTATTCCTCCATTATCTTCTGCACCAACTTGGAAGTAAATTGAGTACTTTTATCTATCATAATTTCCCTTAGGACACCAAAATGAGTGAAGATATCCTCAAAAAGAAATGAAACTACAACATTTTCAGTAAGAGAAGGAAGTGATTTAACTTCTCCCCATTTCGTGACATAATTTGTATAGACAATAATGTACCCTTTTTGTCTTGATGGTGGATTAATTAGACCAAAAAAATCCAAAGCCTGCTTTTCAAAAGGTTCAATAAGTGTTGGAAATACTTGGGGGGGGGCGGGGGGGGAGGTGAATCAATATTACTTTCAATTATAGCATTATTTAATCTTCAATTATTATCAGTGTTTGTACAATGATAGCAGTAAACAAAAGGAACAAAAATGCACACATTTTTTAAGGTGGAAACCCACTCCAGGATAAAAACCACCTAATGCTTTTCTAATAATTCTTTAATATTCAACTCCAATTGATAATAAAGCTCCAACTTCCTATAATCTAGAAAAAAATCATTCTCCAGCTTCCACTAGATGCACGCTCCAATGCCCGAGATCCTTCAGTAGTCAACTAAACATATGCCCCAACACCCAATGAGCTACAACTCACCCTAGCACCACACTACCACCCTATAGAAGAATAAAAGAAGAATGGACTCACGTACCAGGGAAAATGGTCCATTTTAAAATGATATAGAATGATGTAGAAGAAGAAGACACACTAGAACATAACCCCAACTATGACACAACCACCTAATGATGATCCTAGACCTCCCGACACTGCCTCTTCAACTCTTGGCAGATAGACACTAGTACAATTTTTACAATAATGTATTTACAATGACTTACTACAATGATACCTTTACAATGACTGTATGCAGTGTTGCCCACTTGAAGACTTCATGTGATCAAATTCTTGTTGATGTTATGCACCTTGGTTGCTTCTCTTGTCATGTTACCCTCTGCTGCACCTTTCTTTGCTTTGCTGCCCTAGAAAGTCTGGTCCTTTGCAGCCCTTGACAACACATGATCTAGCTTTATCTTGCCTTCTAGGAGCTCGATATTAAATTTGGTGTATCTCTATTATTTCAAATACCCAATATGTCATTTTTAGTCCTATAGTAGTCCTCCAAGTCATCTTTCCAATGCCACAGTTTTGACCCAATTTGGATTCTTCAAGGGAGAGTTATGCCCAATCTCTCACAATGCCCTAATTATGGACTATTTCAGTAGAGAGAAATTGTATGGTGTGCCACGTGTCACTTTTTCTTCATTCGACTCTGAAATTGATAGAGCGAAAACTATCATCCATGCACTATCTACCAATTTTTACATAATTCCAATCCGATACTCAGAGAGAGATTTAGGACGATTTTCCCAAGGTCACTTCTTTGAGATGAATTTTAGGAGCCTACAAAAACTCTAACCTCCACAGATCATATCTCCAAAAATATTGCGCACCTTGATCTAAAAAAATTTAAAATTCTCTTAATAAAAATTTCAACTTCTGAACCTTCGTAGAAAAAATGTTAGAGCGAAAATTCCACGATGACCTGTCTCAGATAGCGAAATCCCTACATAAGGAGGATATGAGGATCACAATTTATATAAATGCTTAGGTTGAGAGGGGCTTCAACAAGTGAACATGGGATGGATTTTAGGAGCTTAAAAAGTATTAATTATGACTTTTCAATGACCCATGCCAAAACCCCATGGGGTTTTAGCCCACTAACTGGGGGTACAAACTTCAAACATGAATATCTCTCAAACCGTGAAGAATTACGTGGCGTGCCATATATCAACGGAAAAATCTCGACAAGTAGAAACCATAAAAAGCATTCTTGACCCAAAATATATTAATTTGGTAATTCAAAATTCCCATGCAATATTGAGGTAGCCCCTGGTGTTGCTATCAAAGGGGTTTTGATGAAGGGAAAAGAGGAAAATCATGAAAATGAAGGATTTCATGGGAAAAGAAAAGGCAAAGATGAGGTTAGTTTTGGAAGAAGGGGGAAAAGGAAAATGGTGTTTGCAACAGTTTTTCTTCATCTAATGACAACAGAATTTCTGAGTTGAAAAGGTTAAAAGCAGTGACTATTATCCAAAGGATAGGATATTATCAAAAGAATTTAAGCATCAACAATTTTTGGTAATGAAATTGTTTCTTGAATGCTATCCAAAAACATTTAGCCACCACTTGATATGACAGAACTTATGGGTGGCTAACACTGTAGACCTGTAATCTACTTCCACTCCCCCTTTATATTCTGAAGAAGGAAAATCTAATGAGAAGTTGGGAGAATACCAAGCTTCTGGCAAAGATATTCAAATGCTGGCGAATATTTAATATGTGATTCTTTTGGTGATGGTTGGAATCTTGCTACTTGTCCAACTGCTTGCATAACATCTGCTTGGGAGGCTGTTACATATAGAAGACTACTAATCATAGATCTGTACAACCTTTGATCCACATCCTTAGATGAGTCATCTATGCTCAATTTGCAACCTGTTAGCAATGGATTAAGGATGGGTTTGCAATCTTCCATTTTAAATTTTTTGAGAATTTCCTTGATGTACTTGGCTTGACATATAAATATTCCTTTCTCTTGCTAAGATATTTGAAGCCCTAAGAAGTATGTTAGCTCACCAAGTAAAGACATCTCGAAATCACTTTTCACCTTTGTAGCAAAATTCTTACTTAGTCGATCATCATTGCTACCAATTATTGTATCATCCTATTTAGCTATTAGACATGCTTTAATTGCTTCATCCAGAACATATATGTCATTTGGAGCTCAACTTGTTGTAGCCACAATTTCACAAAACACGCATTTCCTGATTTCACATTTTGTGGAACTAAATAGTATTGTGTGTCCTTGATCACACATTTGTCCAACACTGAGCAGATTGTGATTCATGTTTTCAACCAATAGAACATTCTTGGCTAGAGACTCTTTGCTTCTAAGAGTGACAATACCTTATCCTATAATATTTGAAGAACCATCATTTCCAAAGGACATGGTTCCATCCTTCTTCTCTTTCAGAGATACAAATTTATTTCTATCTCCAGTCATATGCGTTGATCAATCACTATCAACATACCACACATATTTGTTCTTTTGAGCCTTGAAAGCAAGAGCACAATTAGAATTCTTCTTCTTCTTCCATGTTCGTTCATTCTGTGGCTTCGAAGATTCTTTTGGAGGATTTTCAAGTCTGCAGTCTTTGGCTATGTGTCCAAAGTTTTGACATTTGTAACATTCAATATTATTTCTTAAATGTTTAAATATATTGATGTTTCGCTGAGCCCTGGGAGATTCATATTTGACAGATCTCTTGGAATTGTATTCGTTCCTAGGGTACGTGTGACATTCTACAACTTTATGACAAAATTTTCCACATGAATAAAAGTAGCGATAAAAAATATGCTGGCACTTGGATGGAAATTTTCGTTGACGAATTGTCTTCCAAGGTTGTTCTTGCAAATCTTGTCCAATGAAGTCTACATGCATGTCAGATCTCATACGTTCATTGTATTTTGTTGTAGAAGGTCCTGCTTCTTCTTCTTTGTAACCGATGCCATTTTTTTCGTTGTAAGATTGTTGATTGTTGATGTGTTCTTCCAATGCCCTTGAGATGTTGGCATAGTTTTGGATAGTTTTTCCTTTCTTCACTTCCTCACGCAGCGAGACTACTTCGGCTTCTATATGTTCCCTTTCTTGGTTTCTTTCTTCCAACTTCTTTTGACGTGACTCTTTAATGCATTTTTTTTCTTCAACTTAAATTTTGAGACTTTGAACTTGTTCTTCAAGAGTATTGGAACGGATCTTCTCTGCCTTGAGATATTTTATAAGCTTGATTGCTTCCTCATAAAATTATTCTATGGTCCATCCTTCTTCTTCCTTGTTTGATACCTTTTGTTTATTGTGCTTGGGTTTATTGTGCTTGGCCATAAACAATACTCTCTCATTGGCTTCTTCTTCACTGTCATTTTCTTCATCAGATGATGAGCTATCTTCTTTAGAGAGAAAGCTCCTTTTGGATCCTTGCTTGTTGAATTTCTTAAAGCCTTTATTTCCTTTTGAGTTGCGATTACTTCTGTTTGGACATTTTTCTACAAAATTCCCAACCTCATTACTGCTGAAACATATCAATGGAAGTTTACCTTTGAATTTTCACTTACCAATTTTTAGTTTTCTCGTGAAGTAAGCATATTATTCATCTGAAAGACCTTCTTCATCATCTCCCTTTTCTTCACACTTGCAGGTGCATGTATTTTCAATTGAAGGTTGTTTATCCTTATTGATTTTCTTAGATGCAACGAACGTAGTTTCTAGATGTGAAGTACCCTCTTCTTCATCAATTCTCATTTCATATACTATGTGAACTCCATGTAATTCCTCTTGGCTGAGTTTCTCCAGATTTTCACTGTATTCTAAGATCGATACCTTTGGGTTGAATCTCCCTAGTAAGGTTCTAATAATCTTTCGTATAATAGTCTTCTCTTCAACTGGCTCTCCCAATCCTTCCAGAGTATTGGTTATTTCATCAACGTATTGGAAGTATGAAACAATGTTGTAATCTTCTTTCATTCTGAGTTGCTCAAATTTTTCTCTATAGATTTGAAGCTTTGCTTCTTTGACATTTGAGTCACCTGCATCTATATTCTCAAGCTTGTCCCATACATTTTTGGCAGTTTTACAACCCAAGACCTTATGATAAGCAGATTCAATAAGTCCAATGATAATAATATTCTTTGCTTTTGCATCATTTACAAAATTCTTCTTACCTTGTTCATCCGTAGTTGATGTAAATCCATTTTGAACAGTATCCCATACTTCGTAAACTTGCGCTAAGAGATAGACCTCCATTCTTCCTTTCCAGAGTGCATAATTATTTTCATTGAATAGAGGTACACCATTCTTGGTATCCTCCATGACCTCCTTCTAGCTGTTAAACTGCAATTGAAGGAACCAAGCTCTGAAACCAATTGTTGGAAATAGTGAGGAGTGGGGGGGAGGGGGGGGGTGTGAATCAGTATTCCTTTCAATTAAAGCATTACTTAATCTTTAATTATTATCAGTGTTTGTACAATGATAGCAACAAACAAGAGGAACAAAAATGCACACAGTTTTTAAGGTGGAAACCCACTCTGGGACAAAAAACACCTAATGCTTTTCTAATAATTCTTTAATATTCAACTCCAATTGAAAATAAAGCTCCAAGTTCCTAGAATCTAGAAAAGCATTCTTCTCCAGCTCCTACTTGATGGACACTCCAACGCCCGAGATTCTTCAGTAGTCAACTAAACAGATGCCCCAACACCCAATGAGCTACAACTCACCCTAGCACCACCCTACCACCCTATAGAAGAATAAAAGAAGAATGGACTCTGGTACCAAGGAAAATGGTCCACTTTACAATGATATAGAATGATGTAGAAGAAGAAGATATAATAGAACATAACCCCAACTTTGACACAATCACCTAATGATGATCCTAGACCTCCCAACACTGCCTCTTCAACCCTTGGCAGATATACACTAGTACAATATCTACAATAATGTATTTATAATGACTTAGTACAATGATACCTTTACAATGATTGTATGCAGTGCTACCTACTTGAAGACTTCATAGGATGAACTTTATGTTGTTGTTATGAACCTTGGTTGCTGCTATTTTCATGCTACCCTCTACTGCACCTTGCTTTTCTTTTCTGTCGTAGAAAGTCTGGTCCTTTGCAACCATTGACAACACATGATCTAGCTTTTTCTTGCCTTATAGGAGCTCGATATTGAATCTGGTGTATCTCTGTTATTTCACATCCTCAATATCTAATTTTTGTTCCTATAGTAGTCCTCTGAGCCATTTTTCCAATGCCACAGGTCTAACCCAATTTGGATTCTTCAAGGGAGAGTTATACCCAATCTCTCACAATGCCCTAATTATGGACTGTTTCAGTAGAGCACACTTCTATGGCGTGCCACGTGTCACTTTTTTTTCATTTGGCTCTGAAACTGATAGAGAGAAAGGAAAAGACTATGCACTATCAGCCAATTTTTATGGAATTCCAATCTAATACACAGAGAGAGAGTTATGACAAATTTTCCAAGGTCACTTCTTTGAGATGAATTTCAGGAGCCTGCAAAAACCATGACTTCCACAGATCATATTTCCCAAAATATTGCGCACCTTGATCTGAAATTTTTACAGCAGCTTCCTCAGGATTTTGGCTTTGCCTCTTAAGAATTTCAGCTTCTAAACCTTCATATAAAAAAATTTAAAGCGCAAATTCCATGATGACCTGTTTGAGATGGCCAAATCCATTACCTAAGGAGGAACTGAAGATCATAATTTATATAAATGCTTAAGTTGAGAGGGGCTTCAACAAGTGAACATGGGAGGGATCTTAGGAGCTTAAAAAATATTAATTATGACTTTTCAATGACCCATGCCCCAACCCCATGGGGTTTTAGCCTACTAACTGGGTGTACAAGCTTCAAACGTGAATATATCTCAAACCATGAAGAATTACATGGCGTGCCATATATCAACAGAAACATCTCGACAAGAAGAAACCATCAAAAGTATTATTGAACCAGAATATGTTAATTTTTTAGGTCAAAAATCCCATGAAATATTGGGTTAGCGCCTGGTGCTGCTTGGGTTGACATCAATGACAACCGCTGATCAACACCTATGCCTCCACAACCTACTCTTAGTCACTCGACGCCACCTTTAGGACCTCCTTCTTCAGCTAGTGTCTCTTCTACTCCTTTTCAACTTGGAAAAGTTCCCCATAGCCTTAATCACTTGGTAGCAATTCCGCCAGGCCATTAAACCTCTAGTAAGATACTTTTTTAGCTCTCCCCTTCAAAGTATTTTCAGTGCTTTTTATGGCCACATTGAGCCTTCCTAATTTTACCTTAGGGGTCCCAGTCTATTACATCAATCCCCCAACCAATACCCCACCTAGTCTATTAAAACCTTATACTACTTTGAACCTAGTGAAATCGGTCGCTATGACCCATCCCTTTGCTTTAGTGGCTCAGCCACCTCAACAGGACTCTACCCCTATTGTGAAAGCATTTGCCGAGGGGGGAAAATCCATAAAGAAGAAACCTAAATACAAAGCTGCCTAAACAACTCCTGCTCCACGAAAGCCTCTGAAGTAGCCACCTCCTGCTTTTTTTGTGATGTTGTTGGACATGCTACCCAAACTTTTCCTGAGCTTCCTCTTCTCAAACCTGTGTTCAACGTGATGTTTCCTGTATCTGATATCTCGAATGTCTATGTTTCCTTACCCAATTCAGCCAAGAAACTCAAATATTTACGCACGAATCATCCTTTTGCTTTGGATGATATTTATGGCCATTATTCTCACCTCTCTCCCTCTCTCGATGATTTCTGTGACACCCTTGAGGCTCTCCACTGAATCAAGGCCGAATACAATGGATACTCTACTCATCTACTCATGTTTTTGGCTCATGCCAAACTGGAGGACATTTCTACACCTATTGTGATACCTCCCCCCAATGTCGAGATGACAGAACCTTCGGTCACTATCCTCTATCTGTCGTCATCCATGAGATCCATGCTGGAAGGCCCCTCCGGGGCATCTCTTTCTGTTCCGGCTGAACCTCCTTCAGTGATCACCTTGGGCTCAACATCGGTAGATGTTACATCTACTAGCTCTTCACCTACCCTCCGTAACAATGCATATGTGAACCATATCTCTCATGATGATGTAGAAGGCATCCAAGCCACCTCATGTGGTCTTTCTTCTACCAGTCCCCCCATATTTAATTCTAATTAAGACATTATGGAAGCAATGACCACCCCTAACGTTCCTTGGGATGATATGCACCAGCGTGCGTACTTCCTTCCACGGACGTCCCATGACCAATATACTATGGAGTCAAAATAACTCATTTCCAATGAGGTCGATTGGCTTAGAAACCCCATTCTCAAGAAAAAATGCACCATTCATGTCTGTACTAACTTTAGTGACTTCAATAAATCTTGTCCCCACGAAAACTTCCCTACACCATGTATGGGGCATAGAAATTTTACCCATCGCATTCCCCATGTGAGTTTTATTTCTTCTATGCATTGGGTTTCTTGCATCGTCCATCATCATCTCATTTATTTTCTTGTGATTCCTTTCAGATGGATCCCTCATCCACACCATACATTTCCTATGCCGACGGTGCAAGTCGTTACTCATGGAATCTAGCCTCGCCAGCCTGGACATTTTTACCCCGATACATTCGTCAGTCCTTTCCAATGGTGCATGTATTAGATCTGCCACCAATAATCAGGTCAAATATGATGCAATGATAGGTTTATTAGTCAATGCCCTTGAACATCGCATCCTTCATCTTCATGTTCACTTAGATTCCCTGTTGCTTGTCATGCAATTGAATGGCGTATATCATGTGAATAACCATTTCCTTTTGAGAAGATATTCATGAGTGAAGATTTTAATACATGAATTTGAAAACATTACATTCAGTCACGTACCTAGATCCTAGAATCACTATGTATTTAGCATTGCAAACAATATTCTAGATTGAAATTTATCACATGCATTTAACACAAGAAAATAAAACATAAGAAAATGGCGAACCATATACTCTTCATTTATAAAAGTTACATATCCATAATATGTGTTGAAAAAATCATAAATGTTTTGGAGTCCTCTACTCTAATACATCTGACATGCCCATAGCATGTTGAAAAAATAAAAATAGGGGGCACCTCATTCCCTACATCTAATCACCATCTTGAGGGTCCCAAGCTAATGGTTCGGCTCCTGTAGCCTGCATATCTCGCATACCCTACCCGACCTCCGCCATGCATCGCATGACCCCTCGCCACTCATAGGGTAGACCGACACATGCCTCAATGTAGCGGTCATCAAGATCCTACCAGCCATGCTCTAATACATAAGTCATCGATAGCTCACATCTGCAGCAAAAATCCTCCAATATGACCTGTAGGTCCACTCTATCAACTCCTCTAGTTGTGCTGGACTCTGCAGCCCCAAGTGCTGTGGGTTGTCCCATATACCCAGTTGGTTTCACCGGTGCTATGTCTGCATACCAAAAGTAATGAATCATTACTACATGCATAATTCTAAAAACTTTAAAATGCACCATAAAACATAATAAGTTTTCACTTACCATTAGGTCCCCATGCTCGACTGAGACAAAGTGACAAGTCCAGGTTCCCCTGATAGTTCATCCCACTATATGGATAGTTGTCTATATACATTGACATCTGATCCCATGTGAAAATAATACGGGTCGGAACACCTTCCTAACTCCCCCACCTCATCCTTTCCGTATTAGCTACCCCCAGCGTCGCATCCTGGGCTCTCGTGGGCCCCCATCCTATATCTGTACATGAGGTCATAGCGTGGGGACCTTTTTGAAGAATAATGAGCACAACACTATACCAAACGCATAGTCATGGTTCACTTGTCGCTTTCATAGCGAAAAATGTCATTTCAGCGATGAAAACATCATCTAGGCCCACCCATATTAGGTCCCACTCAGTACACTCTCTACCAGCATCATCTTCCCTTTAGTGATGTGGTGGAATGCTTGGTTGCCCAAAATCCGCAACACTTCTGCGGTGACAACTCAAGTCTCTAGCCTCTCTAGATCTCTGATCAGTGTATCCGTGCCCTTTACATGGAGACTTGGTCAACAATGGCATTCCACAAACTCTGATATATTCTGTTGCCATGGTAGTACTGGTTGGATGTTTCCCACCATCCCCAATGGTGGGAGACTAGTCACGAAATAGATGTCATGAATATTAAGTTCGATCTGGTGCGCCTGCACTATAAATACCTCCATGTCTAGTTCCCAATAATTGAATATGCTAGCTAATAATGGATCTACTTCCCTCATCAATGGGTTCTCAATCAACTTCATAACCCCATATCTTGCTAGTACTTCTCAAATAGCTAGATCCCCCTGGATATGAGAACAAAGTGCCTCAAAATATCTCTCTCTCCAGTTGATCTTTAACTTAGCCATACCTGCAAAAAACCAGTATATTTGTTAGTCAGAGGAAGAAAAACTACATCAAAACTATCAAGTCCCAGTTGCAAGCCAAAAACAGGACAAAACCAAACTTTGGGCATCTTGTAGTTTTCCCAGCTCTGTACCTGTGACGTTGCAATTTTTCCCTATGAAAAATGTTACCCAGGTCACATAAATAGGCCTAGGAAATGTGAGTTGGCTGTAAGGAGGGGCA
Source organism: Pinus albicaulis (assembly GCA_034641835.2). Lineage (NCBI taxonomy): Eukaryota > Viridiplantae > Streptophyta > Pinopsida > Pinales > Pinaceae > Pinus > Pinus albicaulis. The sequence goes on from CM076574.1 coordinate 396,633,829, forward strand.
GGGAGTTGTTTCTGGGCTCTAGGCACCTAATCTGAAATTCTAAACCACTAAAATTGAAGAGTAGAGTTAAGCCACCTACCTGTAATTGACAGATCTCGATTCCAACGGTCAGTTTGTACACTAAAAACACTGCATGATTTAGGGCCTTCTCCTCCTCTCCCAATTCATCACAGCTACACTTGCAAATGAATCAAATTGGAGGGCAATTTCCATATTAAAAGAGAAACCCTATTTTTTATTTTTCCAATTATGACCGAACCGTAACTCTGTTTGATGAACCAGTAGTACCATTGGAAATATATCACTAAGCTCTAAAATGGGTATCCCTTAGTTTTTGGTGATTTTATACTTCATCCAGAAGCCATTTTTCCAAGAAGGGTCACTTCGTCACCTCTCAAAATCAAATTGCTTCACTTGCGCCACTTGTACTTGGGGCACCACTTTTCCTCCTTAATTTTTATCGAATGTGTTGATATTCATCATGATTAACCATATTTTTCTCATGCTTTTATGGTCCCCACCGAGCCTAATCTGTGTGGTAGCATCATCGAGTCACCCTTGATCAGAGCATCCAAGTTGAGTCACCATCACATTCATGGAGTCGGCCTTGAGTCCCCTTGCCTCTTGTTACAGTATTCCATCCATTCATGCTTTTTCCCTCTCTTGTGTAGCCCATTTTTTCCTGCATTTGTACTGTCCCCCATCCCCTCTAGAGTCGAGTCAATCGCTTCCAGGTCATCCATGTTTTTTATGCTCTGACAAGGAAATTCATCCATCCACTACTCAGTATCCCCCATTCCATTATCATCCATGGTGTCAGCCCGTGAGCCTCTCTACTATGATCTCTCGTTCCTTAGATGAGGATTCCTCATTACCTCACCTATGGCGGACCTCCTCCTGTCTACATCATCACTTTCATTCGAGAAGACAGGTCTAGAGGGTGGTGTACCTTGGTTCTAGCTTCCATTATTGTTTAGTTCCTCAGATTAGGCAAAGGGACCTCATTTCCCTTTGACTTGATTTTTTTTCATCCAACTCCTTATCAGATGATCGAGATTCGTATGCTTGGTAGTTTGATGATCCAAAAAATTGTCCTAGTGATTCCAGGGTGTGTGTGACATGTTTCAAACCTGATGAGGAGGTGGCCCTTCAGGTAGCCCCCCACATGCCTAGGTGACCTCATTTTTTGCTACAGCCTCATATGTAGATCCAAATATTTGATGGATTTAGTTCCAATGACTTGTAGCACCTACAACATGCATGCATCATTCAAATTATCCATTCATATTTTCAGAGAACTTTCCTGTTTATCAGGGCTTCTTTGGTTGTTATTATATCTCATGTACTCAGATATTTGTATTCATTCTTGGATGTTGTCCCAGGCATAGTATGTATGTTAGATCCATTATATTTTTGACTTGCTCATTTTATTTTAGCATTTCATGTACCATTTATCATGTACTCTTTAGCTTAGTCCTGTTTTAATCGGAACACCATTATTATTTGTACCTTTTCATCTCGGCGGACATAGGTATGCCTCCCCCACCTCATTGAGAACATGTACCCAAACAATAAAGGAGACTTATATCATCTGTAGTTCTCGCCCCCTTATGATTATTTTCCTCTCTTTCTTCACTCTGGCTATGTATCTCCCTCTCTATAACTCCCATTCGGTATCTAGTCATTGTGTTCTTACAACGTACTTTGGTCATACGATTAGCTCCTAACACTCGCACGTTGGGGGGGAATCTGTTACACCAATTTTTTGTTATATAACCATTTGTATTTAGATGGACCGAATTACACCATGTAAGACAAATTTTACCATGGTAAAATTTCTTTCACTATAAGAAATAATTTAACAAACCATTGTTTATTAAGTCATTTCTGGTCCAAATAGGAAACCCTATGAGAAATAATTAAATAAACCCTTATTTATTTTATTTTCCTCTAGGAATAATTAATTAAACCTCTATTTAAATAATATTCCTGGTCATATTTAACCCAATTAATGAGAAATAATCAGATAAATCATTATTTATATTGTTATTCTCTAGGAATAATTAATTAAATCATTATTTAATTAATATTCCTTGTTAAATTTGACTAAATGATTTAGGAATAATAGAATAAATCATTTTTTTTAATTATTCCTTAACCCCATTCCTGAAATAATAAATAAATCATTTATTTGTTTATTGTTTCAAAATAGAGGGATTTAACCAATTTAAATATTTTTTCCCTCCAACAAAATATAATAAAATATTCCAAGCATTTAGATCCAGGTCTTGGTTAATAATATTTTATTATGCACCATTATCAAGGATAACTCAATATTTTGTTATAAATACAAGGTTTTTCCATTCATTATTTACCTTTGATATTTTTATCATGGTTGGACTTTGATCCTTTGTCATTGTCATACTTTGATCGCTTTTATTATTTTCTTACTTCTTCAGCTCCTAAAGAGTTTAACACGTCTTGGGTTTTCTACACCATTGAGAGAGAGAAACTTTTGGATATGAAGAGTTGAGGATAGCCAAGAACCCATCCCATTGAGGGGGACTGACAACATCATTCCTTGTTCCTTTCCCAGGTGTTAATACATATAAAATTCCTTATATTTATTGTCTTGTTCATTGGATATCTTGGAGAAACTCTTATTTCATTTTACTGTTTAGGTAGTTTTGCTACAAAGATCTGGGTTTTTGTTGCATTTGTTTCAACTATCTATTGCAGATCTAAGGAAGTTACTTATCCATCTTTGTTGTTAGGGTTTTTTTTCATGTGCAGCTAAAGTGATCTTTTTTTGTACACTTGCATTAAGAATTCATACTAAAAATAACTATATGAAGGATATTCTAAGCACTGGAAGATGTACTTAGAGCAGAAAATGAAAAAAAAATAGATGCAAAAGGGGGAGTGTATTGTTTCCTTTTTATTGGGGATTCAGTAAACTCATGATCAACTGGCAGTCATGTGTTCCACACATCAACCTACCACTATGATAAGGTTGGCCCTAAACACAGTCACAGAGGAATGGGAGGTCTTCGTCCAAAGTATTATGGGTACAGAAATACTATCAAGATGGGAGGAGATGTGGGATGCTCTTCAGCTAGAAGATCTAAGGACAAACCTAGTCAAGTGTAAAATTTATGGGAGCATTAGCAGTGGGTTGAAGATAAAGGAGGAAGAGGAGAATGCAACCCTTGCATCTAAGGGACAACAAGAGCAGCGGAGACGGAAGAAGGATGTTTTAAAGATAAAATTATTTAGATGGGGCAAACTTGGTCACTACGCAACACAGTGTCCTCTGAAGAAAAAGGACAAGGATGAGAAGCATTATCTAAAGGTTCCGTCCAAAAAATTCAAAGAAAATGAGTATGCCATGAGTGCCCACACATCTCTTGGAGGGATATGAGACGACATTGATCTGTAAGTTTGCAAGAACTTTAGTTGGGGAGGATCCTTGAGGACTCCACTTCTTGGATCACAACCTTGCTATGGGAAACCAATATCATTATTAGCAGGCTTGAGGACTTTTATTTGGTAAAAAGGAGTGCTAGAGTGACAGATGAAGTAGTTAGAGAACTAAATATGAGCAACACAGTGCAGAGTTACAACAATACGAAGAGGCACAGTGCACTAGCAGCAATAGTGCAATAGCATCTGAGGGACAACGTGGGACTAGAAACATTCAAAGTTTCAGCACCGATATGTATCCATACTGAACTATTGTTCATATTTTGGATGTTTTTCATTTTCTTCTCTTAGAGACTTTGTTTCAGTACATTGTTAACAGTGGCAGTGCTGGGAGAAGCATAGATGTAGCATTGAAGAGGGAGTTGTTGTAAAAATAAAGTGTTGATTTTTGTAGGATCAACAACAGTAAAGATGCATCAACTCAGTATTTTGTGGAAAACATGTGAGATATTAGCAATGCAACGGGAGATGCTTCAGAGTCAGAGCAATGTGCAGAAGGGCATATTGCAAGAGCACATTCCTTGCTAAGAGGGAGTGTTGATTTTGGGTAGCATCAGATGCACTCTAAGTCTCTAAGTTTGTGGGGAGGCTTAAATATATGTATTCCAGATAACCCATAAATTTTTTGGGGATATTCCACTTGGAGACGATTTTATTTCATAAATTAATTAGTTTTAATGAGACCCTAAGTATAAACTTAGGAAATTAAAATAATTAATGGGTGTTAATCTAAATTTTGAGTATAACTTCTAGAAGAAGATGAGGATCAAGCCAAAATTATTTTAGCCATTCATTATCTTCTAATATATGTTGTTGAATGTCAACTAGAAGATCATTTAAGGAAGGCTTGAGGGCCATCTGGAAACACACCGAGAGTTGATCTGTCAGATTAGATTGTTGAAGCTAGAGGAGCGCGGTGATTTCATATTGATCATGTAGAGAGGGGCAGAGAAAATTATGATCATAGGATCTTCTCTGGAGCCAAGAATACTCAGCATAGAGGCAAAGAGATATGCATAGGAAGCAACACACTACCCATATAGAGTGATGTAGGGCCATAAAGGCCACACACAGAGGGAGCATAGATTTTCTAGGCATAAGTCGATATTTTTCTAGGAGATCAAGGTTTTGAGCCGGGAAGGTGATACATGAGGATCTTGTGAGAATATCAATCTAATAGAGGAGGTGATGCACTCTTATAGAATCCCTGATGCATGCCGACATAACTACTTCGTAGAGGCAACATAAAGGGTGCCAGGAGGATGTTGTTTTAGCTATCGGATCAGCCGGGACTTGTAGTGTAGAGTGAGGTAAACTCACTAATTTTCTCTGTCGAGTGATATTATCTGTACTGGATATCTAGCAAGGCATCCATAGATTGTATTCATAAATAATTTTTGGTTAATAATAAAACCCTCAAATATGTTGCACCGATTTTTCCCACATTGATATTTTCTGGGGACATTTTTCCAAAAAAAACGGTGTCCTCTATGATGCTTTTCTTTTACTCAGTTTCTTGTTTCATCATATTTAATTTAATTAAGTGAAGGTTGTAGTAGTAATTTTCTTCAGTATTTGTAGTAGAAAACTGTAAATAACTTGTCCAATTAATAACAAGTAGATGAAGTAATTTCAGTTGGTTGCAGCAGGATTCCGAACTTGGAACTTTCATACAAAGGAGGATGAAACTTGCTTGAAAATCAAAATATCTCTAGGGGAATTATTCCTCCAATAGAGACATCATTGGAAACCTTATATTTTTACATTTAGGCTCAACCATGTATTCCATATGCAATCTAATAATTGAAGCTATAGTACTTTCAGGGGGAATATAAAATCTTTTAACAATGATATATATCACATATGCCATCAAATAAATAAATAAAATACATTAGAAATGTTGGCTCGAGGGGTCCTGACCCAGGTTCAGAGGTGAAGGTTTGACAAGAAACCCCTATACTACTAGCCCTTTCGGCAGTGACCCGCTTGCGCAAGTCAAAGTCTCTTACAAAGCAGTATGGGAGGGTGCTGGAACTAGGTTTCCACAACCTAAAAGAGAGAATGTAATAACGCAGACCCGCAATTATCATATCTACATAGAAGGGTGATTCGAAGGGTTCCAAAACGTAACTAGGCTAAAATTTTATCAGATCTACTCTACCAGGTTCGTATCGACACGCGTATCATCAATTACAACCATAAAATAGCATAATCGCAACCAATATTGTCAAAATAGATGGCTTGCGTTCAGCAAGTGCATCGACAGTCACATCACAGTAATAGATTCAATGCAACTACTTTCATACTACAAAGGTAAAAATACAAGTTCGCAGCTTAATCAGACAATCTTAGTTCACAGCAATCATAACAGAATAGATCTAGATAACATCATATGGTTCAGCAATACTTCGCAAATATTACTTATCAAAATCTTCTTACATTCCCTGAATACCACCTGCACACACAACTAGTAGGGTCCACACACAGCAAGACAAAGGATCTCTGCGCACATAGCCAGCAGGAGTCCTAACCCAAAACGACCCAACCCAGATCTAGCAATTCGTACTTCGCTTCAATCTCTATTCATTCTCTACCTATCGACTCAAAAAGGTTCAACTATTTATACTACTTTAGCCTACGCATCCAATGGTCCACAAACTGTGGTTTGCAGACTCTTGGTCTACCCTTGACCCACTTACAATGCATTAGGGGCTTTGACCCACCCCAAAACCCCTACATTAGACTAAATAAAATAAAAAATATACAAAATGGACTAGATTTGCAGCTTTGTAGGAGACCCTATTCCAACAGTCCCCCAACACAATCGTGTGACTTGTCTTAAGTCACTGGGGTGGTGGGGTCTCCACTTGTGCCTGCAATAGTTTGATCACTTCGGCCAATGGGGGCAGCACTGCTTCGCTTTGGGCAGCAACATTTTGGGTGTTTTCGACCAATTTCTGTGAAATTGGGCTTTTTGTTGTAGTGGTGACACTTTCCAGAGTCTGGTTGAGCTGCTTTACCGCTACATCAACATCCTATGAGAGTCTAAGGGCATCAATAATCCAAGGCTTCAAGCGTTCGGTGAGGGCCTTCTACTTGTGTTGAAGCACTTCTATCTCAGCTTGGAGGGTCTTGGCTAGTTCGTAATTATGGAAGGCACTGAGCCGGAATTAATGTGGGCAGGGTGGCTTCCAACATTGCAAACGTCTCCTCTTTCTACTGCAGGGTCTAGGTTATTTCACGCAGGAGCAGATCGCATTGGACCTTGGTCCATAGCTACATGGTTGTTTCCAGTAGTTGAGCACCATATGCGATCTGCCCCGTGATGATGTTTGTAGCTGCGGTGACCAGTGCAGATCGCTGGGCCCGCACTTCCGGAGGTGTTTCGGGCTAAAATTTAGCCTGCAAGTTGTCAATCTACTGCTCCATTCGTGACTTAACCTCTGCAACCTTTGTTCGAGATGCCTTCAATGCGGCGACCAACCCCTCAACCTTTTCCTAGGGCGTAGCAGTAGCCAGAATCTCTGCTGGAACTTTTGCGCAGAGTTGGTGAATGAAACGTTCGAGCTCCTTCTACTCCGTGGTGGCCAAGGCAACTATGGCATTGCTTTCTATGATCGTTCGCTCAGCCACGCCTAGCTGCTATTGAATCTATAGGTCTCGGTGCTAAATCTCCTTGAATATACCTGAGTAGAGCCCCTACAAAGCATCTTGGGGTATTTTTGCTAAGTCTAGCTAGACCTCTTGGAAACTATGGACGTGCGTGCTCAGGTTAGACAGACTGATCATAAGGGCAGTGCCAGGCAGAGGGTAGACGCGGCTTTCTGTTGTTGTGATCGTAGCACTGTCGGTGGTTTGCGGTGTCTGTCCCAAAGTCACATTAGTGTGTTGTGTGTCTGTCTTTAGTTGTAGCTCACGAAGCTCAACCTGTAATGCGACGAGTGCAGCCTTCTACTATGCTTTGAGGGCTTCCCATCGATCCTGCATGGCCAGAGAGACTACATCAGTAATCTGTTCAAGGTTACCATCGTTCAAGGTGACAGTTTCATCATGGTTTGTCCTCTGAGCACACTTCTTCCTCCAGGGTCCTTTTGCAGATTCACCTGTGTGCTTCATTCCATGAGGGGATGCATCCCCTCCTTCTATCCCTAAGTCAAGCTATGAATCCTTTTGTGTAGCTCCTTCGGAATCCTTCACATCAGTTCGCTTCTGTTGCACATCTTTTTTGCAGCCGGTTCTGTGTCCTTCTTGGTACCTTTGGTAGAGCCTCCAAGATCCTTAATAGTGACAGGGGGAATGACTTGTGTTGTGCTGGCATCTTTAGGGCCTTGCACCTTGGTCTTGAAACCAATCTTCCACTGTAGGTGCCAGAGTGCAATAACGCTGTCAATTTCCTTGTCTGTGACCATATAGGGGAGCGAAGTCCAAGCTTTCTCCTTTCGACTATGAATCTGTTGTTATGCATGGTCACCTGAAAGGTCGCTATGTTCTTATACTTTTCGTAGACTATGGGTGATAGGCGCAGTCGAGAGTTGATGGCAGTTTCCGCACTGCTCTAGAAGAGGACCTAGAAGACTTTATTGTCTTCTATGCACTGCGCATCCTTAGAGTCCCATAAGTGCGCATAACGAGCTCCTTCACACATATCTGAGGTAAGCTTAGGGAGGACAGACTCTGCAGGATCTTCCCAGATGACCAATGCTATAAGGAGCAACAACCATGAGTAGAAAAAGGCATTCCCTAAGTCCTGGGATTCTCAGACATTAGCCAAAAATTCGTCACATAAGTACTGAGCCGAATTGAAACATACTCCCTCTGCACATTGGCCTACTAGTTGGATCACGTAGGCAGGGATAGTGGTGACTTGACATTTTTGCATAAACTTACATGTTAGCAACATCATGCTCAACTGCATAGCGGGATCATTAATGGATTTGATGATAAAGCCTCGGGTATTTCGCTCCACCTTGTATTTTTGGTGCATCAATTTAGCAGTCTCAGCTTCGTATTTCTTACCCACTCACTCCATAGGGCTTATTATATTCATCGAGAGACCAGTAATCCTGTGAATCAACGCCGCATCAATAGGAGTCATGTCTTGGATCCATAGGAAGCCTTCGTGAATTAGGGTGAGCACCTGCCATGCGAGTCGGTCCGTAATATTGTAATGACCAAAATGGAGCATCTTGAGCAAGTTCAGGAGCTTGGACCCAGCCAACCCGCACACCCAGCACCGGGGGACGACTGTAACTCCATTGGCATCATGAATTATGTGGAGGTATAGTGTAGGTGCTATGTCAAGGAATTCTTTAAAGTTGGCTAGGTCATGATCATCAAACTTGACCTCATGAAGCTTACCAATAGGTTTTCCAATGATGGGAACCTTGCCTGGGGTCAGCGGCATCTGTAGGTAAGTTACCAAGCCATCAAGATTCGTCAGCATGCATGTTGATGCCCTACATGGTCGAAAAAGGGAGGTAACCATTGAATTGGCTTGACGGTTTGTGCTACCTCCTAAGATGCCTTTGGGGATTTTCCAGTTTGCGGGGAAGTTGGCGGCTTACCTACATCCCATTTCATGGGCTTCGGGAGATTTTTGAAGCTTTGTGCTTTTGATTTCCCTTTCCTCGTGGTTGGGCTTAGCGTGGAGAGAATCTCTTCTACCTCAGACTCGATTTCCACTACTTTCTCAGTTCCCTATTCCACCGAGGTCATTGGTTCAGAAGGCTCAGTGGGATTCGTAGCTGTCATCCTAGCATGAAAAAAAAACTCTAGGTTGCTACTCTCTGAGGGGGTAGGTTGCTCTGACATGAAGGAGACACTATAAAGATAAAGCGTCTTGCAGCACCAAATCGTCACAGCAAGATATGCCAAGTACAAGCTATACAACTGATATGGAACCCTTGTCTGGTTTGGTCGACCCTTTTTATAGCTAACGTGAGCCGTCAGTGGTTGGGAAAACTGCACTTGGAATTTACCATCATGTAAACGGTAAAAAATATCCCACAATCGCTCCATTAAATTCCTTCCATCCTCTCCATTCAATGGTATATTTTTCATTTTACTTGATTTGACTGTCCTAATGGCTAGTTTTCGTAGCTCTGGTGCGCTCAATGCACACCTGCGCTCCCAGCGTGCCTGTGTGCATTTAGTGGGCCTCCTGTGCACATGCTGGTCCAGCTAAAATTCCATCTATGTTATGAGTGGGCCTATTGTTTTCTTTACTATTTTGAATCTCCCTTGACACCCGGTGTCCCTGCGAACCGAAATGACCTTGCGAAGTAGCTCTTTCAGAGGCGCTGTGTTCAATGCGTACTCCTGCCTGGTTTTTCTGTAGTAGCCTGCGAAGTAGAGGAGTGAGCGTAGTTGTTTCATAGCTGTAGGTGCTGCCAGATCCTCAGATTCCATAGTATTCACCATCTTGAGAGATTTTTTGTACAGGATTCACCTATCAATTACGCACCTTTTCCTACGATCGATAGTTATCTTGTGCAAGTCTATGCATCTACGGATTACCATTCGAGGTTGTTCCATGCGTAAGTGAACTAGAGGGTCGAAGCACAGGACTAACATAGTCTTACATGCCCCCCATTCTTGGAATGCTGGCTTATGCTCATCCCACCACTTCACAGGTGCTACGCATAGGGCAAGACTAAGGGACCATAACCTTCATTCCTTTGGAACTTTGGCTTTGAATGTTTGAAAAAATTCCTTAACGCTACCAGAACTGTCAAAGTAGGGTAGATATCATACCTCTGAGGAGATACATCAGAAATCCCTTGTAATCTTGAGACATCGTAGTGCGGATACATTGTGCAACTAGTTTTGCCAATTTTCCAGTTCTCCATCGGAGTCAGACAAACAATTGCTATCCTTTTCCCAGCAGAGCATACTATCAGCAGTAGGGTTGATCCAATCTTCATCTTGCATAGTTAGCTTGTAGATGTGATCTACCTCCTCATCGATACGCACTATCTCTGTATACCTTTCTCCTTCTGTGGGGTCTAAAGGGACTATCACTCGTATCCGTCTATTCTAAAATACCATGCTCCTCTTCTTCAAGTTGATAATACTACCAATTTCGATGTCCTAATCTAAGCTTAGGAGTGTAGGGTAAGGGTCCACATCTTCCAGAATCTAAATGACGTTAAAGTCGGCCCGTACCTTGACTCCTACAATATCCACTACAATCTGTGATAACCTTCCTAATGGTAGGATCTTCTGCTGATTTTCCATGCGCAACTGGATAGTGGACCATTTCAACTTCGGTTCTCCCATGCGCTACCACGTTTTCTTGGGTAGTATGTTCGCATCTGATCCTAGATCAAAAATAACTTGTTCCATTTCGTAATCCTCGATTTTTGTTGTGAGCCGCATTTCCCTACTAGTGTGTTTCTTGTATTTTTACAGTGTGTTTACATCCTTAATTTCCAAGGGTGGGTTGGTTTTCTCTGCGTAGCTATTTAATAGTGCCTGGAGGTTCTCAACGGCCTGCTGGTTGCACAACAGTTTCATGCATGCTTGTAAAAATGGTTGGACCCCTTCTCCTTCTTTCGTGGCGATAGGAACCTGTGAAGTAGCTACTTCTTTGAAATCCTGTCGAGCTGCAATAAAGGTCTCCCTTTCCTTTTGTAGGTCTAGGCCTTCTAATTTGCTTACCGCTTTCCTAATCAGAGGCTCAGCTACAACTTTTTCTTCCACCCCCCAGTAGCTAGGCTGCTACGAGTTATGATATTAATACCTGGTTCCTCGTTCTAAGGCTCTGTCGTAACCCTTTGCACATTTTGCGTAGGTGTCTGTTGTTTCTCATTTACCTTAGCTATCAAAATTGGGCATTCCTCGATCATGTGGACTAGCTGCCTACAATACCTACAAGACTACCTTGTAGGGTTTGGGCAGTCCCTTGAAAAGTGACCTATCTCTCCACAGTTATAACAGATTAGTTGGCCTCTTCCTCTACCTGCGCTTCCGCCTCGGCCCCCTCCCCTACCCCTAAGGGGGGAGCCCCTGATACCAGAAGGGGTCCTTGGTGAAGAAGGATTTGTCTGTACCCTATAGAGGTTTCCTCGGTCTATCATCAGATCATAGGTATGGCATTTCTGCTCATCATGCCCCACAAACCTAAAAAACCTGCACCATTACTTCTTAACCTCTGGAATACAATCAACAAGGTGAGGGCAATGGTTGGTGTCGTGAAACCCCGCAACATGACAGTCATCACACCATAGTGCCGACCTACTTGGCCCTGCAGATTATCTACGGCGCAGCGGCTAGGTCCTCCAACCTGCATGTATCTATTAATAGCGGTTATTTATCCTTGGTGTGGCCATTCACCCTGCATCATATCCACCACCTATCAAGGCTAGCCTCTGCTCCTTGTTCCTTTCGCAAGTTATGGATCTCCATATGCATTTATTCCAGCTGGCCTTGTATCTGTTGGACACCCAACTGGGTTTCATCTCATGGCACAACCTCCAAGTTCATTGCTATCTCCAAGGCCTTCTCCTACGACTCAATGTCTTGGTGGCCCATCGGTATGCATAGGTGGGGCAGCAACATAACAATGAACCACTCTGCATGCTTCTTGTCATCCTGGAATCCTCCCTCTCTGATTAATTTTTTCAATCACTGACTGAATTCCTATACAAACTCAGATGCACCTTGTTTGAAATCTTTAGGTCATTTACTATGTGGGAGTAGGCCTTAGGCTTCTTGAATTGTTGCTTTAAGGCGTTCTTAATGTCCTCAATTCTTTCATTCACATGTTGGTCTAGGTATCCCATGTACCAGTCTAGGGCCCTTCCTTCAAAAGCAAGAGACATTTGTGCTCTTTTCACAACATCGCTTACTACATTCTGCACATTCCATACAGACCCCATGACAAACCAAAAATGATCCATATATTCATCCCCCACAACCTTGAAGGTGGGTAACTTCATCTGTGAAGTCATATCGTTTTCCGGTGGTGGCGGAGGTGAGTTCTTGCCCCTACGAGGATTCGATGATGGTGTTGATGGAGGGCTATGCACAAAAAAATTAGTCACTAGACTATAGACAGATTGATATACCTCTTGATTATTTCTGTAGTACTTACCATTGCGCGTTGTACCCTCACTTTGATCGGAACTCATTCACTTGGTATGGCTACACAGGATACTCTTTTCGCACAATAAGATGTTAATCACTAACGACAAATTTTTTAGAAACTTACCCTGGAAACCCTTCAAGAACCCTCACTACACTTCTAAGTAGGACACAAATTGATTGATCACAAATTCAGTCACAAATCCTCCTATAACGTTGTCCACCCAATGATCTACCATGTGAGTAATGGTGTTATCTGTTGGGTGTGGAGCCTGATTATCTTGTGTACTTTGTATCATAGCATTGGACCTGTTATTTCCCAAATCCACCTTAGGCTGAAGGAAGGCGGGATTCAGGGTAACACCAAACCATGCTCAGTCTGGTAGCTAGCCCTACCAGAAAAGGAGAGGGCTCTCTCCACGTCAATCTCAGGAAAAATGTATCAATAGGGCTTGAGATGACTGAAATGAGTGCTAATTTTAGGCTAGGTATATTAATCAAGGAGTTTGGAGTGATTTTTAGGGGATTTTGTTGGAAAAAGGGAAAGGCAATTTTGGGCTTGGGGATGAGGCCAAATTCTTGCAGAGTTCAAGTTGTGGCAGGGAAGGCAATGACTTTGATGTCTTAGATTAAATTAATGGATATAAAAGACTGTTGAGGAGCTGAAGAGGGAAAGAAGGTGCAAGGATCCTTTTCAAACTAACGAAAACATATAAAACTAAACAAAAGTTTAAGGCAGAGCACCAGCAAACTAATGAATTCTACCTTAGTTACTTATTTGTTTAATTTCGGAAGCAAAGAGAAGGGAAATGGCATACATAAAAATTAATGAAACTTACAGATACATGGAGAAAAGCATCATCAAAACTCAGAGCCACAAGGATCCCAATAAGTGTTGCAAAACTCTGGTCTTTCCTTTGCCAAAAATCTGAAATGAATATACAATGAGGAGCCAAACTATTCCCAAAATTCCAACCCTAAAAATGTCTCAGAAAATACATGATATAGACCATCCTAACCCCTTCCCATGCCTCTAGGGGTCGAGCTCATCGTTATAGGATCTGTTTCAACCAATTCTAAACTAGGAACTGAAATCTAGGCAATCAAACAACTTGCCTCTATATGCTAGGAAACTGATCCATTCATTTAATTTTCACATTTTAGTGAATTAATCCTCTAGAACAAGTAAATGTGAGCCAAAATTACATCATAGTCATCAATTTACAGCAAGATATATCAATAATTACATCAAAAAGTGAAACTAGTCAAAACTGGGCGAATTTCTAAGATGAAGAGTCAAAATGAGGCCAAATTTCTCTATGCGCCGCGCCCAAAAACTCAATGCGTCGTGCCACTTTGCGCCTACTTTTGAGGCACTTCCTGAAGTCCAAATTGAGCTCATGATAGCTCGTTGGAAAGCCCTATCTTTCTAATATCCAACCCAAGTGGAATTTTTTAATTTGGAGTTCATTTCCCCCTCCAAAACTGCAATCTCCCAAGACTGGTTCCTGCTGGTGCAAAAGGTGGCAGAAAGGCCATTTTTGGTGTGTTTTTGACCCTTAAGACCATCCAGAACTTGATGAAATATCTCAGCCATTCCTGATCATGTATAATTTATCATAAAAAACCCAAAAATATCAATTTTTCCTCCATAAGATCTCTCAAACGTAAGCGCGCCCCAAGTGGCACGACGCGTTAGGGGGAAAAATCTATTTTGCGACCAAAATTTCAAAAATGAAAAAATTTTCGCCAAACTTGATGAAATTTGGAGTAAAGGTCCCTCATCAAGTGTCATGCTCAGCCAAAGAATCTTCAGCCAACATTTGAAGTGGATCAAGCCTTTTGCGCCTCCTTAGTGCCCTTCTCAGCCTCGCTTTCAGGATCTTCATTTTCACTTTGCAAACATGTGTGTGGGCCCAATAGTGGTTCTTCATATGTCTGAGCATGTATTTATCCCTATTGGCCTTCACCAATAGTTTCTCAAGATGAATTTTGACTCTCATAAGGAAAGTCTCCCGCTCAAATGGTGTCATGTCACCTGGTCTCTTTCGGGCCAATTCACGGTCTTCACGGATTTGCCACAACTCTATGAGTGTTTGTTGATCCTCCAATTGTTTATTCCTCTGCTCCAAGTAATTTATAACACACTGAGCTCTCTGCAATTTCTCGGTCAGTGTGTCGATCTTAGCTTTCTGCTCCTGGATGATTTCTTTTAGCTTTGAGCTGGGAGAGCTCCAATCAACATCGATCAATATAAAATCAATATATTGGCCTCCTGAGGGGCCCTCATCTTGCATAGACTTCTTGCCTCTGTCCTATACTTGTGCTGATGTAGAAGGTGAGACCCCTTCCACGCCATGTGGAGATAGTACTCTCGCTGCTGTCGAAGGTAACGAGACCCCTTCCACCCCGGGTGGAGATAGTACTCGTCATGCTGCTGCAAATAAGGCTCTGGTACCTCTCTGATAGGTAACACACACTGGAACACTGATAGGCTCTGTCTCAGGAACCTCAAACTGATGTGAACGCTCACCCTCATCATGAACAATCTCAGGAGGATGCTGAGGGGCTGTAAAGAAGTCACAGGAAATGAACTCCTCCCATGCAATGCCCTGCAATCCAAGCTAATGTACCACAATCATCTTGATGAGCGCATAATGATAAATGTTGTTATGTTGCTGCTCTAGAGTCTTCTTCTGCACAAGGGTAGTCATCCGCTCTATGTTTCATCACATGAAGTATGGAATATTCATCAGTCTCACTCTTGTGAAATGCATCAACAGTCTGATGTGGTATGCATAAAGGTGTGAGAATCTACCCTCGCAACTGAAGTATCTAATGATGAGCTTCATTAATGGCGCATAGGACTCCTTCAAGAATCTGAAAGGAAACACCCTGCTGAGCTGCCTCATATAAGCAAGCCTGATGTAAGGTTCATAATATGCTCTATACAGCTGCTGTCTCTTATTCCACTCTTCACCTATGTTTGGTATCCCGGTTGCCTGAGAAATGGTTTCTGGTGTCAGGGTGAAGTTCACTCCAGCAAGGTTTACATGACCATCACGCAAATGTAAAACAAATAAGCGAACCAACTCCTGATGATGCTGAATCTGAGCAATCATCTCACAATACTGAAAACATGAATGTTGCTGAAAGCATGCCATTGCAAGCGGGCAGGCCTGCAACTGAGTCAAGGAAGTGGGCTCTTCTCTGACGTGCTTACCACTTTTATGAGGCCTTCTCAGTGCATTTAGTTCTGTGGTTGAGTCACTGTCTTGCTCATATAATGAATTTGTCTCTGACATGGTGCTTTGCAGTGTGTATAACAAGTGTATGCTGATATATATGTGGTGAAAATAAGAGTTTGGTTTGTTTGAAAATGAGAAATAGGTGTTTTTGATTCAATGCAAAGTATGCCAAAGGGAAATGAAGGGTTGTGGTAAGTATCAATCGTGGGAAAAGTGGGGTTTTGTCAAGTGAATTTAATGCAATAACAGTCACTTGACTTTTTGGGGAACTTTGGAATTTAGGGGTTTTATAAGTGATATGGGAGAGGGAAAAATGATAGGGTTTAGGATAGGGAAAATGTGAAGAAAGGATATGAGTAGTTTTGTAGAGGAATAGGGAATAGGAGAGGGATATGATAATAGTGTGACAGTGATGGGGAATGGAGTTCGAACAAATTGGCATCAACAAGCTGACTTTAAATTTCAAACATAAACCCTAAGGGAGAAGATTTTGATATGGATTTAGTGTTTAAAAATTTTGCCTTCAAACTCTTATATTCTCCTCTCTAAATCGCAGCAAATACAGACTGAAATCAATGGCAAAGGCACACTAATACTTACTTGGAGCAAAATATTCGAGTTGATTTAAAATTTGATGAAGCGGTGATGAATTTCAGTCTTGGAAGCTTTGTGCGCCGCGAACAAGCCCAGTGCGTCGCGCTCCATGGATGCGCCGTGCCAGTGGAAAAATGCACTGTGGCAGGAGGCCCAGTGCGTCGCGCAGCCTATGTGCGCCACGCTCTTACCCAATGCGCCACACGCACTCTAAACACAGTCTTTGGCTTCAAAATTACAACTTCGCCCTCTCACCACTAAACTTCGACTTTCAATCGATCTCTTGGATGAAAATGGCTATTCAAACAATGAAAATGCCTCAAATAGTGATGGATTTGATTTTTGTTTCTCAAAAACCCACTTTGTAATGTTTTGGCTTGGCACTTTTTCACTTTAATACAAACTCTGTCTTTTCGTTTCCTCTTTGATTTTTGGCTAAATTGATGGCTTTCTTGGTTGAATTTTTGCAGGGATGGTGGCATTGGATTTCGGAAAAGGATGACCAGGGCTTCATTTGAAGTATTTCATGACGGAAGACATTAAAAATACATATTTATTACAAAAAACAAATTTGACGATTTCTTCCTCAAAACAGAGTTTTGAAGAAGAATCATCCCTGAGCATTATTGATGATGCAAATCTTGAAATGAAAACTTATTGAAGACATCCTCATGGCCTGCGGGCATTATTTGACATTCTGAAGACCAAAGCCTAGACCTGATGACTGAAATTACTCTTTTTTGACCAACATAACACCTATGACTGTAAATGACTGAAATCAACTTTAATGAATTTTGATAAATTTTGACCAACCCAGCAGGTACAAACATGAGGGAAACTAGTGAAGAGACCCTTCCATTAGATGATGGCATGCCCCTAACGGAATGCAGATGAATGAGCGGAACGAGACACCTAAAAATGAAATGAAATAAGAGAAATGATCTCTGACGGAGGGATGTAAAGACCGACTCTAACATTGGCACCAATGGGGATGGTAGCTCCTGGGAGGTGCCAAGAACTACACATCTCTGGGAGAGATAGATAGTGCCTTCGCCCATTGGGCTATGGAGTCCATTATTTAGACAAAGCAACTCAAGATTGTTGACTAAATTTATTTGACTGAAACTTTGAATCAGACTGACTCAATTTTTAAAACAGAAATGACTGAACCAAACTGACTAGACAGACTCAAACCGAAACTGAAATCCTTCTTCAGAATTATAGCCTTCACTTCGGGCCCCAAACTGAAGAAAATACCTCCGTGCACACTTGCGATGAAATTGAAATAAATGATATGTACAATGACAATGTGATCAGCAGAAAACATCTTAGAAATGGTACTGCTTGAGCAGCCGACCATTGACCGGCCCTCCTGGACAGTCTTCACCTTTCATCTCCTTCAAAAGAAAGGCGTTTTGACCTCGATATGCTGCAATCTTGAATGGACCTTTCCAGAGATTTTCAAACTTACCGTGTTTACCTCTGTCATCATTCCTAGCATCCCACTTCAGCACCACTTCCTCCAATTGGAATTTATCCGCCTTCGCTTTCCTGTCATAGATTTTCTTGATTCTCTCCTGCAACTTGAATGTGTTTTGGAAAACCTCTTCTCTCGTTTGCTGCAAATGAATCTTCTGATTTATCCTTCTCTGCATATGGCTTTCTTCACTGCCAGCTTCCTGAAGAATCTTTACCACCGGAACAACAAGTGAGGTAGGAAACACTATATCCACTCCATAAACTAACTCAAAGGGGGACATACCAATGGATTTCTTTTGACTCACCAGATCAACCCATAGCGCATTAACTAGCTTCTTATGCCAACTCTTCTTGTTTATGTCCAGCAACGTTTTAATGATGTTGACTAAAGATTTATTGGAAGATTCCGCCAAACCGTTGCCTTGCGGATGATAGGCGGTTGAATGCCCCAAAATGATTTTATACTTGGCACAAAAATCAATCATCTTTCTTGATTTAAAAGTTGTTGCATTATCAGTGATCAATTTATTCGGGCAACCAAAACGAGACAAAATGTTGTTCTCAAGGAAAGAAATGATTACCAAATCGGTAGCTTGTCTGGTGGGAACTGCTTCGATCCATTTCATGAAGTAATCAGTCGCTGTTAGGATCCATCTATGCTATCCTGAAGAAGGAGGATGGATCTCCCCAATGAAATCCAAACCCCACTGCTTAAAAGGGGCGCTTACCTCAATAGGTTTAAGCGGCAAAGGCTGTAATTTTTGTCTTCCTTCGAAAATCTGGCACTCATGGCCGCCTTTGACTGTTTTATACACATCAGCAAACAATTTCGGCCAATAATATCCTGCTCTCAAAATATTATTGGCTATTGTTTTCCAAAAATGGTGACCCCCGCAGTCTCCTTTATGGAAATCCTCCATTACCTACTTCGCTTCTTCCTCCACCAAACAATTTAACAAAACACCACCCGGATTTTTCCAATAAAGTGCAGAATTCAAAATACAAAATTTTGTAGCTTTCAGTTTCAGAGTTCTACCTTTGTTTCTAGTCATGCCGGGTGGTGATGACAAATTTTGAGGAACATACACGATATCTGAATACCATGGGGAAGCAAAAAAAAATTCCAATACCTGAAGTGGCGAATTCTCCTCATCCTCATCACACATAGCAACAATCAGATTTATGTCTAGCGCATGCAAATTCAATTCAGCCATAAGCTTCGCAGCCCTTGTCCCTTGATAAGCTTCGTGGGCTTTATCTCCACATCATACTCTAGCAAAGCTGCAATCCACTTGCCTCGTCTTCCTTCCGGATCAGTTTGTACTAAAACATCTTTCACGGCTGCGTTAGGAACATAAGCCAAAATATGGGAATGCAAAATGTATACCCAGAAATCCTTTAATGATTTTACCAGTGCCAGAGCTTGCTTCTCAATGATGTTGTACTTCAAGGCTGCGTCTCTTATAGTTCAACTGAAAAAATCTATTGGCTTCTCATGCCCATCTCTTTTTTGATTTAACACAGCTACCATGGTATGCTCCGAAGCAAAGGAAAACAAAATAAAATCTTGGGTGTAATCCGGGCTTATTAACACCGGAGCTGAAGACAGTGCTAACTTCACCAAATTAAAGGACTTTACCGCCTCTTTATTCCACTTCACTTGGCTGTCCTTTTTCAGCATATTTGTTATCTCTCTTAGATGTTCAACAAGGTTAGGGACAAAACGGCGTAAAAAGTTCATCTTACCATTAAAAGACTGAATCTCATTTTTGTTCCTAGGAGGATCAATTTGCTGAATTGCTTCAACACGTACTGGATCAATATGAATTCCATCTTTTGAAATAATGTGACCAAGTAATTTGCCCTCATCCATGGAAAACAAGCTCTTTTTAGGATTAAGCGAGACACCATATTTTTGCATTTTTGAAAAACAACTTTCAAGTGATACATATGCTCTTCATATGAATTGGAAAAGACTGTCAAATTATCAAGGTATATAACAAGGAAAACATCTTTCTCATTCGCAAAAGCCATGTCCATCACCCGCTGAAAAGTCGCACCAACATTCTTCAAACCGAATGGCATCTTGGCTTAGTGGAAAGTTCCCCACGGAGTGGTGAATGCGGTTTTGTCTCGGTCATCCTCATGGACCAAAATTTGGTTATATCCAGAATAACCATCGAGTAGTGACATGCGAGATGCTCCAACTACTTGCTGCAGTATATGATCCATTTTCTGCAATGGATAATTGTCCTTCAATGACACCTTGTTCAGATTTCGGAAATCAATGCACAATCGAATCTCACCTGTCTTTTTCCGCACTGGCACTAAATTGGAAATCCAATTAGAAAATCTGATGGGAACAATGATTCCTACTTTGTACAACCTGTTTAACTCCTTCTCAATCGATGGCAGCAACTTCGGATTGATTCTTCTTAGCTTCTGTCTGAAAGGCTTCTGATTAGGCTTGATTGGGATAGTGTGCTGAATTATATTGGTATCATACGTCTTTAAATCTGAATAATCCCAAGCGAAAGCATCAGCAAACGAAGACAACAAACTCAAATATTTTTCTTTTACCTCCAGTGGCAATGATTTGGATAACTTCACCATCTTGGGGTCTTCAGCTGTTCCAATATTTACATCTTCAACTCCTTTTTTAGTCGGCCGTAAGGTTGGTTTCTTTGCTACATCTTCCTGATCGAAGAGATCTTCTAAAGGTATCAAACCTTTAGGAATAACGTTATCTTTCAGCTGCAACACTTCCATTCAATTTACTTGCACGTCAGCTTCACCATCATCATATTCTACATCAATTGAGGTATCTTTGAACTTCCCTTTATTTTGAAGAAAATCATTAATCTCATCATCATGTTTGAAAACTTGCCAACATCTTTGATTATCCGGGACGGTAGGACGGTGCTTCACATGGATTTCGAACTTATTACTTGAATTAATTGGGATCTTCAAATTACTTTCTACCTTAGCAAGTGCATCTGCAGTTCCATTTTGAATGCGAGGAATACAAGTAAAAGTATAATCTGAAAGCTGCTTCAAAATATCCAGAACATCATTCCCGTAAGCCCGCATTCGGGGATACTTCGTTTGATATTCACCATTTACTTGCTTAATCACCAATTCGGAGTTGCCAAAGACTGCAATTCTCTTAGCATTCAACTTTCTCAGAATTTTTAGGCCAACAATCAGAGCTTCGTACTCAACCTCATTGTTTGAACAATCGAATGCTAATTTGTAAGAACATACACGTACATTGCTCGGTAACTTGTTTGGAGCGGAAAAAGGACTGCGTACCCAAATACCAATTCCAGCACCATCATTTCCCACTGCACCATCGAAATCCATGGTCCATAGACCCTCTTCATCATCTTCTAAGTGCTGAAATTGTGCTAGCTCTGTTTTTCCTGCTTGCTGTCCACTATCTTTAGTTAATTTCTCAACTGTGCTTTCCAGTTTTTGCCTTTCTTTCTACAAAAATTCTCTGAAATTCTTGGTAATATCTGGAATATCTTCTGCTTGAACTAACTGACTATCTACATCATTGAAACTATCGGCAAACAAAACAAAATACTCTAAATCTGTATGTACATAATTAATCGGATGATTGACCGGTTTCTCCTTGGTTGTAATCATATACTTCATTTTTTGTTCCCGGTACAACTTTCTCATTTGAACAAACACGGGAATCGTTGCATAGGAGAAATATAATTGTAATGTCCCTTTCAATTTTTCTCCCCAAGATCTGGAAAGCAACATACCAAACCCGGGAGGAATATCTACCACAACTACGTCCATCAAAACATTCTTTGTGGGAATCTGATCCAAACTAACAACCAAGTCTTTAATGAGCCCAATACATCTCACTCTGCTAGAATCAAATGAATAAAGATCATGGTAATTCCTAGTGATGTCTAAACCCAACTTCTCCATGATTGCCTTCGGCATGAGATTATGGGAAGCACCAGAATCGAACATGGCATTATGCAATACAAACTCATGCAATCGAAGACTGATATAAAAAGGAGGCACTTTGCTATCTGGAGACTCACCATCCAAAGCTGGTCCAAATATCAGTTCAGGTTGATCATCTTCAATATTCACCATATCAGACATGGGATCAAAATTCAAAATTTTGGAAACTTGACCTCTATAACTGCTGTTCTTCATTAGTTCAGTCAAGGGAATGGATACCTTTAACTTAGAAATCTCATTCTCCAAAATAAAGGCTGAAGTATTTTCGATCTCTTTGGCTGGAACATATTTCTTTTCAGCCTTCTCCCTCAATGTAATTGGTTGATTTGATTTTTCTGCTGATGATGACTTGGTGGCAGCGGGATCAACTATCTCTTTTGCTTTCTTTTGTGCAACAGGTGAATTGTTTTTAGGTGCTGAAACTTCCTTTCTCTTTTGGATTGGGTTGACAGGAACATCTCTATTTATAAGAGAATATTGCTTCTGCTAGGCTGACAAGGCATTCATATAACCTCTTTGATACTCATCCGACTCTTCCTCAGGAGCTGCATCATTGGCCAAGATAAAATCCTCATCTCTTTGTACAGCTGAACTTTCTGCATACTCCTCATCTTCGGTGATATAAATGGGCAAATCATCATGAGTAAAGAAATGATTTTCCTCCCCTACTACATCATCTTCATCATTTGAATCCTGACCAACAAAATTCTACTGAAGAGGTGTCTTTACTTGCTGCTGGACTACTGGTTCTTGTGCTTGTTGTTCTCGTTGTTTAATCCTGAATTGGGGCTGTTGTTGACCACGGAAGTTGGGATTTTGAATCTGCGGTTCAGGCTTATCAAGTGTGAACCTTTCGAACATTTTTTCCACTTTACGAAGTAGCTGATCTGATGTAGATGTAGAAGCTTCTTCCTTTATTACAACTTTGTTCTCTGCTTTCAATCTAGCTCTCTTGTCATTCAAATTTGCCTCAACACTCACCGCAATTTTCTGCATATCTTCTAAAGTGGGCGGATCTCTGTCTCGTAATGAATAGGCCATCTAAAGATCAAAGCCATCCGGGAATTTTAACAAAGCTAACTTCTTAGAAGGCCTCAAATCATCAGGAATTGCATTATAAACCGTATTAAATCTGATAATATAGTCTTGGACGGACTCACCAGCATTGCGCTTGATCTTGGTATATTCAGAAGTGATTTGAAGTTGATCTTTCTTCATTTCCCATCGATATAGAAATTGTCTCTGAAGCTCTTCTAATTTATTAATACTTCTAGGATGCAAAGCTCTGAACCACTTGCGTACCTCACCTCCAAAAGTTTGCACAAACAATCTCATGGTGACATTCTCTTCATCAATTTCATGGAGATCAAAGAAGTCTGTCATTCTATCAATATGCTGCTAAGCGGGCACACTTTGAGGAGTACCATCAAACAAAGGGATTTTACTCCGATAATCAGCAGGCATGGGATCTAAGTTCTGGGGCAAGACAAGAGGTGCGAATCTAGCAGCCATTGCTCTTAGTGGATTTATGATCTGTCTTGGAGAAACGGGTGGAGTAGGAGCAGTAGATGTACGAGGTGTATGTGGTGGAGATGGAGGAGGAACTACTGAAGATTGCTGATCACATATAGATGGTTGCACGGGAATGGTAGGAATGAAAAAAGGCTCGACGTGAACTTTTGAATCAGAAGTAACTACTGATGGACCAAGAGTTTCAGAAACAGATTCGATAAACTCAGGAATATTCGTTGCCACAATAGAGTTTTGGATGTTCAATATGAAACTATCAATGGATCTATTAGCTTGTTCAATCTCAAGATACTTGATAAACTTGGGATTTATGACAGTAGAACCAGTATCACTTTCAGACTTAGTTTCAAACAACGACAGCTCGAATTGATCATCAAACTCAATATCTTCAAGGAACTCAAATGCAGTCGGGCATGAATGAGATTTAAACAAAGGGATCACGGGGCTTTCTCGACAGAGGATTCTTGAAATCAGATTGGGATTCTCATACACTGGAGGTGGATCAAGATCAGGATTAGCTCTAGTATGTCTTCTGGAAGCCAGTGCGCTGATTTACTCAAAAATCAAAGGAAAAAACCAATCTATTTCAGCCTATCAAATTCTAGACTCAATCACCCAAAAGTCCAGAACGATGTAATATACTGGGTTAATTCACAAGTCAAGTGTGATGTTCACAAGATAAACTGGAGATTGACTAAAGCAGCATTTATATACTTCCGCTAATGCAAAGAAAAAGAGTTTCGAAAGCTACCTGGCGTAACTTCAGGCTCCGTCTGTAACTTATGAAACAAATAACACCAACAAGCAAACCATTTTCTCCCCAGTATGGTCGCCACTATGTTATTGCCCAAATCCACCTTAGGTTGAAGGAAGGCGGGATTTAGGGTAACACCAAACCACGCTCAGTCTGGTAGCTAGCCCTACTAGAACAAGAGATGGCTCTCTCCGGGTCAATCTCAGGAAAAATGTATCAATAGGTCTTGAGATGATTGAAATGAGTGCTAATTTTAGGCTAGGTATATTAATCAAGGAGTTTGGAATGATTTTTAGGGGTTTTTGTTGGAAAAAGGGAAAGGCAATTTTGGGCTTGGGGATGAGGCCAAATTCTTGCAGAGTTCAAGTTGGGGCAGGGAAGGCAATGACTTTGATGTCTTAGATTCAATGAACGCATAGAAAAGACTACTGAGGAGCTGAAGAGGGCAATAAGGTGCAAGGATCCTCTTCAAACTGACAAAAACATATAAAACTAAACAAAATTTTAAGGCAGAGCACCAGCAAACTAATGAATTCTACCTTAGTTACTTATTTGTTTAATTTAGGAAGCAAAGAGAAGGGAAATGGCATACATAAAAATTAATGAAACTTACAGATACATGGAGAAAAACATCATCAAAACTCAGAGCCACAAGGATCCCAACAAGTGCTGCAAAACTCTGGTCTTTCCTTTGCCAAAAATCTGAAATGAATATACAATGAGGAGCCAAACTATTCCCAAAAGTACAACCCTGAAAATGTCTCAGAAAATACATGATATAGACCATCCTAACCCCTTCCCATGCCTCTAGGTGTCTAGCTCATCCTTCTAGGAGCTGTTTCAACCAATTCTAAACTAGGAACTGAAATCTAGGCAATCAAACAACTTGCCTCTATATGCTAGGAAACTGATCCATTCATTTAATTTTCACTTTTTAGTGAATGAATCCTCTAGAACAAGTAAATGTGAGCCAAAATTACATCATAGTCATCAAGTTACATCAATATATATGAATAATTACATCAAAAAGTGAAACTAGTCAAAACTGGGCGAATTTCTAAGCTGAAGAGTCAAAATGAGGCCAAATTTCTCTATGCGCCGCGCCCAAAAACTCAATGCGTCGTGCCACTTTGGGCCTGTTTTTGAGGCACTTCCTGAAGTCCAAATTGAGCTCATGATAGCTCGTTGGAAATCCCTATCTGTCTAATATCCAACCCAAGTGGAATTTTTCAATTTGGGGTTCATTTTCCCCTCCAAAACTGCAATCTCCCAAGACTGGTTCCTGCTGGTGCAAAAGGTGGAAGAAAGGTCATTTTTGGTGTGTTTTTGACCCTTAAGACCATCCAGAACTTGATGAAATATCTCAGCCATTCCTAAGCATGCATAATTTATCATAAAAAACCCAAAAATATCAAGTTTTCCTCCAGAAGATCTCTCAAACGTAAGCGCGCGCCAAGTGGCGCGACGTGTCAGACGGAAAAATCTGTTTTGCGAACAAAATTTCAAAAATGACAAAATTTTCCCCAAAATTGCTGAAATTTGGAGTGAAGGTCCCTCATCAAGTGTCATGCTCAGCCAAATAAGCTTCAATCAAGATTTTAAGTGGATCAGGCCTTTTGCGCCTCCTTAGTGCCCTTCTCAGCCTCGCTTTCAGGATCTTCATTTTCGCTTTGCAAACTTGTGTGCGGGCCCAATAGTGGTTCTTCATATGTCTAAGCATGTCTTTGTCCCTATTGGCCTTCGCCAATAGTTTCTCAAGATGAATGTTTACTCTCGTAAGGCAAGTCTCCCGCTCAAATGGTGTCATGTCACCTAGTCTCTTTCGGGCCAATTCACGGTCTTCACGAATTTGCCGCAACTCTATGAGTGTCTGCTGATACTCCAATTGTTTATTCCGCTACTCCAAGTAATTTATAACCCATTGATCTCTCTAAAATTTCTCGTTCAGTGTGTCGATCTCAGCTTTCTTCTCTTGGATGATTTCTTTCAGCTTTGAGCTGGGAGAGCTCAAATCAACATCGATCAATATAAAATCAGTATCTTGGCCTCTTGAGGGGCCCTCATCCTGCATAGGCTTCTTGCCTCTGTCTTCTACTTCTGCTGATGTAGAAGGCGAGACCCCTTCCACGCCATGTGGAGATAGTACTCGCGTTGCTGTCGAAGGTAACGAGACCCCTTCCACCCCGGGTGGAGATAGTACTCGTCGTGCTGCTGCAAATAAGGCTCTGGTACCTCTATGAGAGGTAACACACAGTGGAACACTGATAGGCTCTGTCTCAAGAACCTCAAACTGATGTGAAGGCTCACCCTCATCATGAACAATATTTGGAGGAGGCTGAGGGGATGTAAAGAAGTCACGGGAAATGAACTCCTCCCATGCAATGCCCTGCGATCCAAGCTGATGTACCACAATCATCTTGATGAGCGCATAATGATAAATGCTGTTATGTTGCTGCTCTGGAGTCTTCTTCTACACAAGGGTAGTCATCCACTCTATGTTTCGGCACATGAAGTATTGAATATTCATCAGTCTCACTCTCATGAAATGCATCAAAAGTCTAATGTGGTATGCATAAAGGCGTGAGAATCTACCCTCACAACTGAAGTATCTAATGATGAGCTTCATTAATGGCACATAGGACTCCTTCAAGAATTTGAAAGGAAACACCCTGCTGAGCTGCCTCATATAAGCAGGCCTGATGTAAGGTTCATAATATGCTCTATCCAGTTGTTGTCTCTTATTCCACTCTTCACCTATGTTTGGTATCCTGGTTGCCTGAGAAATGGTTTCTGGTGTCAGGGTGAAGTTCACTCCAGCAAAGTTTACATGACCATCACGCAAATGTAAAACAAATAAGCGAACCAACTCCTGATGATGCTGAATCTGAGAAATCATCTCACAATACTAAAAACATGAATGTTGCTGAAAGCATGCCATTGCAAGCGGGCAGGCCTGCAACTAAGTCAAGGAAGTGGGCTTTTCTCTGACGTGATTACCACTTTTATGAGGCCTTCTCAGTACATTTAGTTTTGTGGTTGAGTCATTGTCTTGCTCATATTCTTGCTCATATGATGAATTTGTCTCTGACATGGTGCTTTGCAATGTGTATAACAAGTATATGCTAATATATATGTGGTGAAAATAAGAGTTTGGTTTGTTTGAAAATGAGAAATAGGTGTTTTTTCTTCAATGCCAAATATGCCAAAGGGAAATGAAGGGCTGTGGTAAGTATGAACCGTGGGAAAAGTGGGGGTTTGTCAAGTGAATTTAATGCAATAACAATCACTTGACTTTTTGGGGAACTTTGGAATTTAGGGGTTTTATAAGTGATATGGGAGAGGGGAAAATGATAGGGTTTAGGATAGGGAAAATGTGAAGAAAGGATATGAGTAGTTTTGTAGAGGAATAGGGAATAGGAGAGGGATATGATAACAGTGTGACAGTCATGGGTAATGGAGTTCGAACAAATTGGCATCAACAAGTTGACTTTAAATTTCAAACATAAACCCTAAGGGAGCAGATTTTGATATGGATTTAGGTTTTAAAAATTTGGCCTTCAAACTCTTATAACCTCCTCTCTAAATCGCAGCAAATACAGACTGAAATCAATGGCAAAGGCACACTAACACTTACTTGGAGCAAAGGATTTGAGTTGATTTAAAATTTGATGAAGCGGTGATGAATTTCAGTCTTAGAAGCTCTGTGTGCCGCACTTCGTGGATGCGCCACGCCAGTGGAAAAATGCACTGTGGAAGGAGGCCCAGTGCGTCGCGCAACCTATGTGTGTCGTGCTCTTACCCAATATTCCGCGCGCACTCTAAACACAGTCTTTGGATTCAAAATTACAACTTCGCCCTCTCACCACTAAAATTCGACTTTCAATTGATCTCTTGGATGCAAATGGCTATTCAAACAATGAAAATGCCTCAAATAGTGATGGATTTGATTTTTTTTTCTCAAAAATCCACTTTGTAATGTTTTGGCTTGGCACTTTTTCACTTTAATACAAACTCTCTCTTTTTGTTTCCTCTTTGATTTTGGCTGAATTGATGGCTTTATTGGTTGATTTTTTGCAGCTATGGTGGCATTGGATTTCAGCAAAGTATTACCAGGGCTACATTTGAAGTATTTCATGATGGAAGACTTTAAAAATACATATTTATTACAAACAACAAATTTGACAATTTCTTCCTCAAAACAGAGTTTTGAAGAAGAATCATCCCTGAGCATTATTGCTGATGGAAATCTTGAAATCAAAACTTATTGAAGACATCCTCATGGCCTATGGGCATTATTTGACATTATGAAGACCAAAGCCTAGACCTAATGACTAAAATGACTCTTTTTTGACCAACATACCACCTATGACTATAAATGACTGAAATCAACTTTAATGAATTTTGATAAATTTTGACCAACCCAGTAGGTACAAACATGAGGGAAACTAGTGAAGAGACCCTTTCGTCAGATGATGGCATGCCCCTAATGGAATGCAGATGAATGAGCAGAATGAGACACCTAAAAATGAAATGCAATAAGAGAAATGATCTTTGACGGAGGGATGTAAGGACCAAATCTTACAGGACCCCTGTACCTTAAAAGGGGCAGCAACACCGCCCGTAATTAATCGCTGCCGTGGGGGGTCCAGGGGGGGTGGCAGCGCTTTTTGGAGCCCCCCCCTGGCGGGGGTTTTCAGGGGCAGCGCCCCCGAAGCTAAAAACAAATGTAAAATTGCCTTGTAAAAGTATAGTAATTTCTAGTCAATCTGGGCCATTCATTAGGCAAATGATCTGATGGTAGATGTTATGTTTAGATTAGGGTTTTTTGCCCTAAAAGGCAACCCCTCGGTTTTATGAGGGAATTGTATTGCGGCTGTGCATTGTATGTGTATTCTTGGAGCGAGAAACAGAGAGGGAGGCTATGAGAGAGAACAGAGGATATTACAGCGGATCTGATGTAGGTTTTGTCTCTTCATTTTTGCTGGATAATAAAAAGGAAGGACTGGCTGTTCGGGGTGGACATAACCCAAACTGGGTGAACCACGTATATCTATGTCTCTCTAGTTTTATGTGTTTTGTGTTCTTTTATTTTCCACATATTTTTATGTGTTGCATTGCTCTGTAATATTTAATTTTCTAACAACCGGTATCAGAGCCGAAGGTATATTTGGCTGATAAACTCGCAAAAAAAAAGGGTTCCTGGTTCGAGTGGGAGCAATGATAGACGATGGTAAGTTTAGGCTCAAGAAATTTAATGGCCAAACTTCCCACTGTGGAAGATGCAGATGGAAGATTATTTGTATCAGAAATATTTGTACCTACCATTGAGCAGAAAAACAAAGAAGCCGGCGGCCATGACAGACGTGGAATGGAACATTCTCGATAGAAACACACTCGGAACAGTACGGTTGTGTCTTGCGGTGTCAGTCGCCTTCAATATTTCGAAGGAAACAACAATAGAGGGTTTGATGCAGACGTTGGTGAAACTATATGAAAAAACCTCGGCCTCAAACAAGGTATTTCTTATGAAACAAATATTTAATATGAAGATGTCGGAAGGTGGATCTGTTGTAGACCATTTAAATGAATTTAATACATTTACCAGTCAGTTAAGTTCTGTAGGGGTAAACTTTGATGATGAAGTTAGAGCTTTGTTATTCTTGTGCTCATTGCCAGAGAGTTGGAATGGTTTAGTAATGGTCATTAAGTAATGGTCATTAGTAACTCTGTCTCTGGATCTAAAACTTTAAATTGTGATGATGTTGTTGGTGCTATCCTTAGCGAGGAAATGCGACGGAAAAGCTCCGGTGAGACATCAGGTAATGCTTTGAGTGTAGAGTCTAGGGGAAGAATAATGGAAAGAGGAAAGAGCTCGAGATATCGCAGTAAATCAAGGAAAGACAGATCCAAGTCTAGATCGGGGATAGTGTGCTGGAATTGTGGAAAGAACGGACACCTAAAGAAAGACTGTAGATCTCGAAAGGGAAAAGAAGGAGATAGTACACAGCAAGAAAACAATCATGAAGCAAATGTGACAGGTGATGTGTTACAAGATGCTTTGATTCTTTCTTTCGAAAATGTTACTGATTCTTGGGTTGTAGATTTAGGGGCTTCATTCCATGCCACACTTGATAAGAAATATTTTCATGACTATGTTCAAGGAGATTTTGGACAAGTTCGTTTGGGTGATGATAAACCCTGTAAAATTGTTGGAATGGGTAAAGTTCTTGTAAAACAACAGAATTGAAACCAATGGCTACTAAAGGAGGTAAGGCATGTTCCAGATCTGAAGAAAAATCTGATTTCAACAGGGCAGTTAGGCAGTGAAGGTTGTGTGACAACTTTCACAGATAAAACTTGGAAGGTCACAAAAGGAGCGCTGGTAATAGCAAAAGGTGAAAAGGTTGGTACATTGTATTTATGCAATGGTATTTCTAACTCTATTAATGCTTTAACTTCCAAAGGAGTAGATGCAACATTATGGCATCATAGGCTCGGACACATGAGTGAGAAGGGAATGAAGATTCTTCACTCAAGAAATTTGTTGCCAAGTTTGAAGAATGTTGATTTGGATTTCTGTGAGAATTTCATCTATGGAAAACAAAAGAGAGTCAGATTTCTTAGAGTTGGGAAAGAAAAGAAGAGCGAAAAATTGGAGCTTGTGCATACAGATGTATGGGGACCTGCTCAAGTATCATCTCTCGGTGGCTCTCGTTATTATGTTACTTTTATTGATGATGCAACTAGAAAAACATGGATTTATTGTATTCAGAATAAATCTGATGTATTTGATACTTTCAAGAAATGGAAAGATTTGGTTGAGATTGAGACAGGAAAGAAGTTGAAGTGTCTCAGATCAGACAATGGAGGTGAATATTGCAGCAAAGAGTTTGATAGGTACTGTTCAGAGCATGGAATTCGTAGAGAGAATACAGTTCCAAGAACACCACAAGAAAATGGTGTGTTAGAAAGGATGAACAGAACAATCATGGAGCGTGCAAGGTGCATGAGATTGCATGCAGGATTGCCTTTACAATTTTGGGTAGATGTTGTAGATACTGTTGTTTATCTAATAAACAGAGGGCCTTCAAGTTCCTTGGATGGTGGTATTCCAGAGGAAGAATGGACAGGTAAAAAGGTAAACTACTCTTTTTTAAAGCCTTTTGGTTGTGAGGCCTTTTTCCATATTAATAAAGAAAATAGAACAAAGCTTGAGGCAAAATCAAAGAAATGTACCTTTATTGGATATGGTGCTAATGATTTGGTTATCGCTTATATGATTATGAAAATCACAAAATCATTAGGAGCAGAGATGTAATATTCAATGAAAAGGTGTTGTATAAGAATCAGCTGCAGGAAAGGAAATAGGAAAAAGAAAGCAAGGAATACACGGTTCTTGATGAGATAACTGAAAAAGTAAAGGTGCTTGAAAATAATAATAATCAACAACCACATCAACAACAACTACCACAACAACAACAGGCACCTCAAACACCTAAAAGTGTTGTTAGAAGATCTACCAGGATAAGTAGACCCCCTGAACGATACTCTCCTTCATTATATTATTTATTGCTGACTGATTCTGGTGAACCTGAATGTTATGAAGAACCAATGCAGGTTGAAAAAAGGAAGAAGTGGGAGCTAGCCATGGAAGAAGATATGGACTCCTTAATGCATAACCATACTTGGGACTTAGTCAGGTTGCCTGCAGGTAAAACTACATTGCAGAATAAATGGGTTTACAGGCTGAAGGAAGAATATGGAGGAAAACAGAGGTACAAAGCTAGACTTGTGGTGAAGGGGTTTGCACAGAAGAAAGATATTGATTTTGATGAAATATTTTCTCCTGTTGTTAAAATGAATTCAATCAGAACTATTTTAAGTCTTGTAGCAGCGGAAGATTTACATCTTGAAAAGTTAGATGTAAAGACAACATTTCTCCATGGAGATTTGGAGGAAGAGATATACATGCAGCAACCAGAAGGATATGAGGTAAAAGGGAAAGAAAAATTGGTGTGCAGGTTAAAGAAGAGTTTGTATGGCTTAAAACAGGCTCCAAGGCAGTGGTATCTAAAATTTGACAAGTTTATGTCTGAACAAGGTTATACTAGATGTCACTCTGATCATTGTGTTTATCTAAAAAGGCAAAATGATGGCAGCTATATTATATTGTTATTGCATGTAGATGACGTGCTTGTTGCAAGATCTAACATGCAGGAAATAAATGTGCTCAAAAGAAAATTGGCAAATTCATTTGTAATGAAGGATTTGGGAGCTGCAAAACAAATCCTTGGTATGAGGATAACTAGAGACAGGAAAAATCGCAAATTAACACTATCTCAGAATGAGTACATAGAGAAGGTGTTGAAAATATTTAATATGCAGAATGCAAAATCAGTTAGTACACCTTTTGCTAGCCATTTCAAACTTAGTAAGGAGATGTGCCCAAAGACCCAAGAAGACATGGATTATATGTCTAAAGTTCCATATGCATCGGCAGTTGGAAGCTTAATGTATGCAATGGTCTGCACAAGGCCTGATATTGCACATGCAGTGGGAGTTGTAAGCAGGTACATGAATAATCCAGGAAAAGAACATTGGATGGCAGTAAAATGGATTCTTAGATATTTGAGAGGTACCACAAATCAAGCATTATTCTTTGGTGGTTCAAACATTGCTCTACAGGGATATGTTGATGCAGATATGGCAGGTGATAGAGATAATAGGAGGAGCACTACAGGATATGTATTTACTGTAGGTGGAACAGCTGTCAGTTGGGTTTCAAAAATCCAAAGTGTTGTTGCACTTTCAACAACAGAAGCCGAGTATGTTTCTACTACAGAGGCTAGTAAAGAAATGATTTGGTTACAAAGGTTTATGGATGAATTGGGTAAGAAGCATGATATGGGCACACTATACAGTGATATACAAAGTGCTATTCATCTTGCAAAGAACTCAGCATTTCATTCCAGGACTAAACACATACATCTCAAGTACCATTTCATACGGTCAGTATTGGAAGATGCAGAGTTGAAGCTGGAAAAGATACACACTAGCTAGAATCCTGCAGATATGCTAACAAAAGTTGTAACCAAGGAGAAACTAAGAACATGCTCAGTTTCAATTAGTCTTCAAGGATGACAATGAAGATGAGGAACAACCAGGTCCAAAAGAGGAGTCATTATCTAGCAAATGAAGCAGCGGTGGAGTTGCTACAATCAGTCTCCAAGTGGGAGATTGTTGGGTGTGGAGCCTGATTATCTTGTTTACTTTGTATCACAACATTGGACCCCTGTACCTTAAAAGGGGCAGCAATGCCGCCCGTAATTAATCGCTGCCGTGGGGGGTCCAGGGGGGGTGACAGCGCTTTTCAGAGCCCCCCCCCTGGCGGGGGCTTTTGGGGGCAGTGCCCCCGAAGCTAAAAAACAGATGTAAAATTGCCTTGTAAAAGTATAGTAATTTCTAGTCAATCTGGGCTGTTCATTAGGCAAATGATCCGACGGTAGAAGTTATGTTTAGATTAGGGTTTTTTTCCCTAGAAGGCAACCCCTCGCTTTTATGAGGGTATTGTATTATCGCTGTGCATTGTATGTGTATTCTCGGAGCGAGAAACAGAGAGGGAGACTGTGAGAGAGAACAGAGGATATTACAGTGGATCTGCTGTAGGTTTTGTCTCTTCATTTTTGCTAGATAATAAAAAGGAAGGACTGGCTGTTCGGGGTGGACGTAGCCCAAACTGGGTGAACCACGTATATCTATGTCTCTCTAGTTTTATGTGTTTTGTATGCTTTTATTTTCTGCATATTTTTATGTGTTGCATTGCTCTGTAATATTTAATTTTCTAACATTATCAATCTTCTCCAACTGCCGGATCAATTCTGGAGTCCACTGTGTGACCTGTTTTTGTTTCCAACACTTCTGAAAATCAACCAGTCTTGCGAGCCACTCTTGTAGCTCGATTTCAAAAGTTACAAAGAAAATCTCATAGATTTCCAAGAAAATATACTTGTTTTTCCACTCCTCTGTGGTTAAGTTCACACTACGATTTCCTTTTACAACAAATTCCTGAACTTTCTTTTCAAACCACTCATCGATTTCTTTCTTTTCAGCCTTCCAATACATCCTTGGCATTACCAAATCTCTCACTCAAAATGCTCCTGGTACTAGAAATAGAACCATTTTTTGGCTCGAGGGGTTCTGACCCAGGTTCAGAGGTGAAGGTTTGCCAACAAACCCCTATACTACTGACCCTTTTGGCAGTGACTCGAAGTAGTATGGGAGGGTGCTGGAACCAGGTTTCTGCACCCTGAGAGAGAGAATGTAATAACACAGGCCTGCTATTATCAAATCTACATAGAAGGGTGATTCGCATGGTTCCATAATGTAACTAGACTATAGTTTTATCAGATCTGCTCTAGAAGGTTCGCATCCACGTGCGTATCATCAATTACAACCATAAAATAGCATAATCGCAGCCAATATTGTCAACACAGATGGTTCACGTTTAGCAAGTGCATCAATGGTCACATCACAATAATATATTAAATGAAACTAATTTCATACTACAGAGATAAACAGACAAGTTCGCAGCTTAATCAAACAATCTTAGTTCGCAGCTGTTAGCCATCTATAAATTCTGTTATACCTAATGATGGCTAAAAAGGTTCATTAGGTTTTCAAGAAACATATTTTTGTGAAAATATTGTGAATTCTTGAAACCTCACTCTGTTCATATCTTCAAGAAATCATTTTTCTATAAACTTCACTCAAAGCCTCCAAGTTACCTTGCCAAGACACAAAAAAAATTGTTTTCAAGCCCTTCTCCATCAACTCATTTCATAAAATCCATTTCTTCCATCCTTTCATTCATCCTCATAATCACTTTTCCCTTCATTTATCCTCATTTTCCCATAAAAACAATTTAAATCATGAAAAATCCCTTTTATATGGTTTAAGCTACCCTTTTTTATTCTATCAGAACCTCTAAAAAGTCTAAAAAACCCACTTTTTTAGACCCTTTCCGACCCCTTTATAAAGTTAGGCCATAAGCCCCTATGGGCTTAAGCCCTCAGCCCCTTTCTCTATATGACCAGGGTCCGAAAATAGGGGCTAAGCCAAAAAACCCTTTAGCCCTTGGTCCTTGCCTTTCTCTATAAAATCTTTCCATGACCCTTTAAGCACCCGTCGTTTACATTCTTCCCCGCACCATGTATTCCCCTAAAAAATGATCACAGCCATTGATTCTCCTAAATCTAATGGTGATATGTCTCCCCTTCGTCATCCATCCTCCCGACCATTTCTCGTCCCTTCATCCTACCAAGTATATCTCCGTCATAGATCTCCTAGATCTGACGGTGCTCGTTCAACCTCCCCACTTAAACCCACCCGATAGACTTTTTACCCCATACGTTAAACATCCTGCTACCCGAAAAAGGAGATGACGTCACCCCTATGGCCCACCACCCACTATTCCAACACCATCCAATCCTTACATGCCACCTGACCTCCAATATCCCCCGCCACCAAGCAGCTTCCCTGACCGCGCTCATCCTCCACCGTCGATCTGGCTCCCCCAGATCTGATGGTCCATAACCATTTTCGTGCGCAACCTGCTCCGGGGATTTAATGGAACTTTTCCACCCGAAATAGGTAGTATTGGCTTGGACGCATGGCATCCATTCTATGGTATCGCTTCCATTTGGGCCTTTACCACTTACCACCCTAACCCCACGTGAATACCATTCAGGTATTTCATAAAACTGCCATCACTATTCCTGCACCAAAATTCAAATAAATCACCATTTCGCCCGGTTCCACTTGTGGAACCCCTCCCTCTGCACACTGTTCCTCCTCTACAATCACTCCTTTACCATCCCGAAGCCTCTAAAGCAGTTTATCCCCCAAGTGCAAGTTTTTATAATATGTTTTTGTTTATTTGCAGGTTTAATGGTGACCTGACATAAAAGGCCTCTTCCCACAGCTAAATAAAAGTGGTTCTCTGCCCAGGATGACGATCCTCTAGGAAATATAAGGAAAAAGGGATAAGGTTTGATTCCAAAGGATTTAATCGATGTTTCAGGACCATCGATGCAATCACAGAAACCATCCAGCGCAGAACGAGGCCAAGCCACCTATATACAAAAGAAAAACAAAGAAGATCAGTGAAAGTTAAAGGTTAAGAGCATAAATTTGAAGATCAAAATCTTAAACCAGAAGATTAATGATAAATAACACAGTGTAAAGATAGATTAATCAAAGTCAAAATAGTCAGCAAAAGTGACAAAATAAGAAGATGACTAAAGAAGGCCTAAATCCAAATTAGAGGCCTAATCAGAGTTTAAAAGGATATAATCAGACAGATCAATAAGAAAGAATGCTTCGAATGAAAAATAACTGAAGAAATTAATTCTCCAAAGACCAAAAATGCTACCTACAGGCCTAATTTTCCTCAAAAGACACATAAAGTTACTCCAAGTCAGAGATATTTTTATAAGGAAGCTCAGAATTTATTTCCAGCCTACCTAAAAAAGCCTAAAAGTCAACAAAAGCCACTAAGTAGTTCAAAAAGTTAATATAACGCAGAGCTAGACTTAAATACATTTTTCCTTGGACCTTGCATGGTCTCAAAGGTCAAAAAAATTAACTCTATCATTTATGAACCATTAGAAACCCCTTCTTTCACTCCACCTCCTCATTTATCTATAAATACTGTATGAGGAGTTCATTGTTGTTGTTGGTTGGATTATTATTGGAGTGTAAGATAGTTGCTGAAGCTGTTGAAGTTTTGTTGAGTATTTGAAGAACACTAGGCTGAGAAGAGAATTTTTGAGCTGCAAAGACCTGTTGGACTTGAAGTATGTAACTAGTTTGAACATTAATAATACAAGCCGATTCATGGGATCCTGGTCTATGTTAACGGTGATGTTATTCTTCACTGTTTTTTTTCTTCCTTATGTTTTACATGCTGTCCATTTTCTCTGATAAAGAACAGGAAATTTAGAGTAGGATTTATTGAAAAGTACCCTATTTCTGTCTAAAAGCTTCATCTTTATGTTTTCTTCTACTAAGGTATTGTTAGAGGATTCTTAATTGACCTCTAGGTTTATCCAACTTGTTGTTTTAATAATGATTCAATAGAGTATAACTAGGAAGGAATGTTGGTGAGCCCATGTCTTTCTGAGTACAACTTGAGATATTGTTTTTTAATGTTCTCTTCAAAGTTTTCTAAGTAGAGTTAACCCAGGGAAGTATATGGTTTTCCCTATCCTCTGGCTAGTCTTTAACAGTTTCTTTGAAATATCCCTTGAGAGTATGCCAAAAGCAGGCTAGATTCATAGTTTCTGTCTGATCTTAGGCTATTTTCCTTGTTCTCTTATATGTTTCTCCTTTCTAAAAGTAGTCTTAGGGTTACTAGATTGTTGTCTTAAAAGTTTTCTTTATTACAAGTCTACCCAAAGATGTCTATGGTTTGCCCTGTCCTTTGGCTTGCTTCAAACAGTTACTCTAAAAGGCTTTTCTTGTCTTAGTGAAGCTACATTCTTAATTGGTTTTAGCTTTTCTTCTTTCACAACATTTTAATGTTTCATATCACAATGCAATCTAAAAGATCCTTTGATATAGATGACTTGCCCTGTGAAAACCCTTGAAAAATTGTTGTACAATTAAATCCTTTTGTGACTCCAAAGCCCAATGGGTTGATACTGTTCATGACCTATATTTTCAGCTGAAACATTCCCCAATCTGTTCTCACCTTCACCCTTCAACGAACCTCTTCAGTTAATGATATCCATCCCAACCAAACAAACAAGTTCCCTGAGCTTCATAACTAGCATAATATCATAAACAAAGCATAAAGATATATGATTTGAAAACACTTAATAGAGAGATCCCTCTCTGAATCCAGGAAGGCTAGGTCCAAGGATTCCAAAGTGGTTCTGATGTGGCTCCCTGCAGTGTTTATTCTTGCCAATCTTGTAAATCACAGGGAGCCAACAAAAACAATCCTAACAGAATAGATCCAGATAACATCATATGGTTCAGCAATACTTCGCATATATTACTTGTCAAAATATTCTTATATTCCGCGAATACCACCTGCGCACATAGCCAGTAGGGTCCACGCATAGCAGGACAGAGGATCTCCGCGCACACAGCCAACAGGAGTCCTAACCCAAAACAACCCAACCCAGATCTAGAAATTCGTACTTCGCTTCATTCTCTATTCATTCTATACATGTCAACTGAAAAAGGTTCAACTATTTAGACTGCTTTAGCCTATGCATCGAATGGTCTGCAACTCTTGGTCTACCCTTGACCCACTTACAATGAATTAGGGGCTTTGACCCACCCCAAAACCCCTACGTTAGACTAAATATAATAAAAAATATACAAAATGGACCAGATTCATAGTTTTGTAGGAGACCCTGTTCCAACAGGAAACCTTTAAATTGAGCAAAAATATTGATAATCCATAATTCTTTCTTTGATAAACTCTCTCAATGAAGGCTTATCCTAAAAGAAATTATACTTGCACTCCCCATAATCAAAATAAATATATGAAAAATATAAAAACATGAAATAAAAGGATGAGATGACTCTTCAATGTAATTAGATTATGAATAATGCCTTGGATGAAATTATTCCCTCCTTGGTCCATTGACTTTGTTTCTACTCCAATTAAGTATTTTTCAATGTCTTTTGGTGTCTTCAACGGTATTGAATTGGTACTAACTATTTGTTTGGTTTTAACAATTGCAATTATGGGTAAGTTTTTGTAATGAAATAGGTAGTTATAATGACAAATATTTTCTTTCTATTATCGGTTAAAAGTTTTTATTATCTCCTTTTCTCTATTATTATCTATAACCATAATAATAATAATACATTTTCCTCAAAAAAATTGGGGTGATTATGTTGGCAAGAAACAAGGTCTCGGGGGGAGACCTAGGTTTAGAAAGGTGGCCAACAAGGGTTGTTGCAGTAGTCTAACACAAAACTGGCATTTCCACCCTGCTCCAAGGAACAGAGTGTCTCACCCGAGGCATGTCGCAACCTTACTAAGGCTGGGGTTGGGTTAGGTATCAATCAAGAATGTTAAATGCGCAAACCATACATAACTTAAGTATTTCGATTAAGTGTAAATACCAGACAGATAACAATACTCATGAACTTGATCAGAATGATAAACAAAAATTCAAAATAGATGTATATCCCACTAAACCATAACACAAGATAGAACTCAGAAAAACAACCTTATATTAGAAAGTGATGCATTAACAGCAAAATACTATTACAACACTTCTCAGAGCGTGCTTGGAAGAACTGACTACAATCACAGTACAAGATATAGAATAGAACAAAACGATGAAAGAGAGAGAACATAACAACATGAACAGAGCTCTCCTACAGCTCCTACTCTCTGATCCCTACTGAGCCAACCTCATATTTCCACTGATCGGATGTCTATTTGTTCCATCTCCAGCGTGACTGATAGTGCTTACTTCTTTTCCACTCGGCTGTTTGCTGCTTTCCCAGATTTCTGGGAATCCAATTGATTGTCTTCTGCCGCTTCCATTTGCCACGTGTACCTGCTTCTGCAACAGTTGTGCCACTTTCCCTTCACCTCTTTGCAACCATGACAACTGTCTATCTACCGTGATTGTGCTCCACCACCTGTTCTCCGCAACACAAAACTGTTTAATTTCAAAACAAGGGCCCCAACAGATTATCAGTTAGCCAATTAATTTGCAATAAAATGTTCTTAAATAATGCTCATTCGATAGCGCAACTACTTTTTTTTCCAAGGTAAAAACTTTGTATTTTTACAATATAAAAAAAATGCATATATGCTTGTGATAGTCATTTTTTAAATGGCACCCAAAGGGAGCTTCTGATATAATTTGTCCTTAATTAAATTGGAAGAGAAACTTTAGTTTCATCTCATGACAACTTGTATTAGTTAACTAAGTGAAAAAGATTGAGTTATCTTAGGAAATTCGAGTTGAGGGTGAAAGAGGAGGCATGTAGATTTATCCCATGATTTAAGGGGGTCCAGTTACAGTTATTTGTGAGTTTTAATTAATTAACTGAATTAATTGAGTTAAAATCAGTTTAACTAGTTCTAACAGAGAGATGAGCTAGTGATAGGTCCATTTAATTAAATATGATTTAATTCACAAGTAGTGATCAGTCAGTTAACTAATAATTCAGTATAAATAGTTGTTGCATGTCACTTCTAAGGAAGGCCGAGTTGACACTAAGGTTAAAGGGATAATAGCTATTAGTTGTATAATTAGAAAATTGTGCAGGTAAGTTATAGAGTCATCAGGATTCCTTGAAGTAATTGCGCAATCAATTATTGGGAATTTCCTATTAAATAGGGCTTCAATTCCTCCAAGAATGTGTGAGAGAGGCTACTCATATAGAAGCTAAGAATTGGTTAAGTATTTGACTGATTTCGCCTAGATCAGAGTAAGACAATTGTCATAATTCATGAGTTTCTCAATGAGAGAAAATCATTGTATTGTTTCATGGTATTGACTTTATACAATTAATAGATAGTGGGGTTTTAGGTAGTGTGATTTCCGAGATACATCTTGTGTTGTGCTATTGGTTGTTTCTTTCTCTTACTTGTTATGTGATTTTGCGATCGTGTTTTTTTTCCACAAATTGTATAAGGATTCAATATTTTGTTTTAGTACATTACAAGATTAGATTGAATCCTTTGGTTACATTTTTTACATGGTATCATAGTGGAAGGAATCACAATAGAAGAGAAGAACAAAGTTTTTTTGAATAGGTTCGAATTTTCATATTTATTCTTTAGGACCCAACAATAGATCAATATGTCTTTCAATGGATTGAGATTCAAATATGCTCTTGGGGGATATTCCAATTAAATAGCATCAAGGGACAAGATGGAGGAAGTTTGCAAGGATAATGGACTGAAGGCTTTCATATAGAGTGATATTCCTCAACCTGTAGCAACATATGCTCAACTTCTTAATGCATGGAAGAACAATGTAGCAAATGAGAGAAGGATCTTGTTAGAGGGAGTTCGAGATCATATTGTCGAGTGTCCATGGGAAGGAAACTCCATATGCTATGTGAAAGGCCTTGGCATATTTTTTTCATAATAGCAGAGACCACAGGAAGATACCACTGAAAGACAAGCTCAGAAAGGTGGAGATGGAGAAGGGTGACATGATCCAAAAATATTTTATGAAGTTCACTCAATGTGAAGATGATCTTGGAAGTGTTGGGATAAATATTTCCTCATATGACTTGGTGAGCCTAGCTCTTCTAGGCCTTCCCAATAGCTAGCATAGCTACCAGGATTCTGTGAATGGGAAGGAGATGCTACTAGATGGGGAGCGACTATCATCTGATTTGGTATAAGAAGGGATTCAACGGAGCACCAGAGATGGATCCACATCAAAGACTGATGAGGATGAGAAATTTTCCTTGGATTGAAAGGTGAAGAAAGGAAAAGGTAAGGTGTCCCATTCCAAATCAGAGTCTGGCAAGGCAGGAAAGAAGCGAGACTTATCGAAGGTAAAATGCTTCAATTTTCATGAGCATGGACACTATGACACAAAATTCCCACAAAATACTACCAACAAGAAGGCCTCGGGAGGAGTAGCAGGTTAAGCACTTGCTTCATAGTTCAAGTTGGATTTCGCTCTCATTGCATGCATGGTGTCATCGGTGATGTGT
Organism: Pinus albicaulis; assembly: GCA_034641835.2. Lineage (NCBI taxonomy): Eukaryota > Viridiplantae > Streptophyta > Pinopsida > Pinales > Pinaceae > Pinus > Pinus albicaulis. The sequence goes on from CM076574.1 coordinate 396,675,706, forward strand.
TTTGTGTGGTACTTGGATAATGGAGCTCGTTCTGGCAATAAATATTTCTTCAATATCTTGGAGGAGAAGGATCTCCAGATGCACATCAAGATGGGTGACGAAGGGAAGTATAGCACTACAGGTGTAGGTACAGTTTCCTTTTAGAGGGAGTCAGGAAATCCAGTCACATTATAAGATGTCATTTATGTTCCTAGTTCAAAGAAGAATTTGGTATATGTTGCTATGCTGGAAGATCTTGGTTATGATGTAATATTCATTGAAGCAAATACCTTTCTTCATCACAAAGCCACGGGACACGCGAAAAAGATCAGGGTTCGAGTAAAGAACCTTTACAAATTGGATGTAGAATACTGTGATTCCTTGAGCATGAAAGCAGAGAAGGTGGAGTGACAAGACATCGATGAGTTATGGAATAGGAGGTTGGGAAATCTACACCACAATTCTTTGAAGATCATGCAACATATTTCTACAAGACTTCCAAAGGGTGCACTTGTGCAGAGAGATACATGCAAAGGGAGTAGATTGGGGAAGTATACCAAAGCCACCCTTCACGATAAGGAATATTGAGCCAAGGAAATCCCTGAGAGATTTCACTCAGATGTGTGTGGACCATTCTTAATAGATTCCAAAGAAAATAACATGTATTATGTGATTTTTGTTGATGATTTCTCAAAAAAAATTTGGATTTTCTTAATGCAGAATAAAGATTGGACCTTATCGAAGTTTTTTGAGTTTGAGGAACTTGTCGAGAAAGATACATGGAATAAGGTGAAGGCTCTAAGGAGTGACAATGGTGGAGTATATATATCTAAAAATTGAAGAACTTTTATGCCTCAGAAGGAATTTGAAGAGAATTGATAGCACCACATAACCCACAACAAAATGGGGCTGCAGAAAATAAAAACAAGACTATTGTGGGAGTAGCATGAGATATGTTGCATGATCAGGGCCCACCTTTGCATATGTGGAAATAAGCATGCAATACAACAGTATTTGTGCATAATAGAAGTCCTCATTAGATACTTGGGACGAGTACACCAAAGGATGATTTTTCAAGTAAGAGACTGGATGTGTCGTATTTTAAAATTTTTGGTTCATTTGTTTATTTCCATGTGACAAAAAATGGCAAGAAGAAGCTAAAGCTAACAAAAAAGTTGGGTATATTTGTGGGGTACACTGATAGACCCCCACAACTATAATAAGAGATGTGAAATTCGATGAAGAGAAAGCCATGTGAACTTTCCTTTAGAGGGAGCTTGAGTTGCATGGATTTGAGGAGCTCTTGGCTCTAAAGGGTGAACCTCATGATGTGAAGGAACCACAAGCAAAGGAATAGAGAGTGGTAGAAATGAATCATGCAAATTCATCCACCAGATATGGAAGGAAGTGAACCAGAGAGGCTCACATATTGTTTCTAGATGCAAGAGAGAATGTGGGAGCACCCACATCATAATGCAAGAAGAGAAGGTCCCCAGAGTGGTACACAAGATACATGGCTCTTATGAGCGAATGTATTGAGATAGAAACACCCTCCTTCGAGGAAGAAGTGCAACAACCAGTGTGGCTTGATGCCATAGTTGAGGAGTATGAATCTATTATCAGAAACAGTGCATCAAAATTTGTCCCAAGCCCAGTGGGGAGGTCATTTGTGGGATCCAGGTTGGTCTACAAGGTGAATCAAGAAGCAGATGGGAGTGTGGATAAGCACAGAGCCATATTTTTGGCCACCGGATTCTCTTAGGTGGAGGGGATTGACTACGATGATACTTTTGCACCAGTCATAAAGTACTCATCTATCAGATCCATCCTTGCACCCACAGTGCAAATTGAATAGAAAATTCATCAGGTGGATGTAAAGACAACCTTTCTTAATGAAGTTATTAAGGAAGAAGTGTGCATTGAGAAGTCAAAAGGTTTTGAGACCTTATAGAGGTAGTTTCATGTGTTCAGCCTCAAGAGATAACTCTATGGACTGAAGTAAGCACCTTGTTCTTGGTACAAAAGGATCAACAACTATTTTTTCAGGTTGGGCTTCACCAAGAGTGAAGTGAATGTGAACCTATATCATATTATGGTTGATGGTAAGATTTTAATTGTTGTAATTTATGTCGATGATATGATACTGATAGGTGATGAGAAGCTTATCAAGTCTTGCAAAGAGGAAGAATTTGAGATGAAGGACATGGGGATCTTGCACTATTTCTTGGGATTAGAAATATGAAAAAGAGAAGGGGAGATATTTGTATATCAGGGAAATTATGTGAAAGATATTTTGAGGAAGTTCCAGATGGAGGGAAGCAAACCCATGGAGACTCCTCTAGCAGGAAACTAGAGGAAGGAGGATGATACTTCAGTTAAAGTATTGGATGATACCGCTAGTAAAAAATGGCTAATTATTTACTAAAAAAATGACGAAAATTTGCATATAAACGACTATTTTTTGGCCAGTGACCAATAGTAGCTAATTTACAGTATCTTATAATAGGACCAACTTTTAGTCATTTTTACCTTAGTCAGACAACCAATTTTTTTGTCTAGTAGTATATTTGGTAATTAATTTAGTCATTGATTAGGTCATTGTAGTCATTGATTTGGTCATTGATTTAGTCATTGATTTGGTCATCGATTTAATTATTAATTTGATTATTGATTTTGTCATTAATTTTATTGTCTATTAGTATATTTTTTCATTAATTTAGTCATTGATTTGGTTATTGATTTAGTCATTGATTTGGTTATTGATTTGGTCATGTATTGCCACAATTAATGACCAATTGTAAAATAAAATATATTACTAAATGATCACGAGATAAAACTAATTAATGACCAAAGAAATATGACAAAAATGTTGGTTGTGTTATAAGATACTGTAAATTAGCTACTAATAGTCATATATATCCAAATTTTAGTCATCGTTTGAAACCAATTAATGACCAAATAAATATGAGTAAATTTTGATTGTGTCATCATCAAGCCTTCTTTAGAGATTCCATCAGCCTCTGCCTTAAATTCGCTATAAATATGATGCATGATATTTTCAACAATTGTGCCTTGATTGTCATCAGCTACTCCAAAATGGGTTGTGAAAAAAATTCTTCCATCCTAAAGCTACCATTGAACCAATTGATAAACAAGGAACCCCTGGAGACCTGGAATTCAATCACCTCTCCTCTACTACTACTGTTAACAAAAAAATTAGTGCCTTTATTTCATCGTAGTTGTTAGAGACTGTACCAATAAATGTTTCAAATTTTGAAGATATGAGTATAAGAGAATCACTAAGGTATATGATACCTCTTGCAACATATTCTTCTTATTGACCTTGATTGGCACTGTTGAAAATTGAAATAACACCATACCCACTTTTAAGAATAGAAGGATGGATCAATGTCCTTTCTTTACCAGTGTTAGGGGATTTTTTACTTTGAAATCTCAGTCATGACTGGGAGACACACTGAAACGATGGCTAAAACTTACCTTAAAAGATATCAGATTTTTTGGCAAGCCAGATGCATCAAAACACCATAAGACGCAGTGCCCTACAACCCTTTAATTCTTTATTCAAAACACATTTTTTTAAAAATAGAAGCTTATATTCATGGTAGAGCCACTGAATCAAAGTGATTAAGCCACCAAAAGAGAAGCCAACCTGTAGCAGAGGATAACGAAGAGCATTGATAGGTCTCATACAAATTTTAACTAGTCACCACCTAGAAATTTTTTGAAATTGAGCTACCAAATAGAATATGTACTTATGAGGAATTTAATATAATAATAAATTTGGTTGCTTTCAGTTAGGTATTTGGTTGATATGAAATGCACACCTCTTCTCCTACTATGTAATGACTCAATGAGACATCGCATCATATAATGAATTAATGAATCCACTCTTTCTCATTCTACTTTGTATTCATGTCCACATACATGTGTGAAAAAAAAATACATTTTAGAAATACAAGTGTCGATTTGTGGAGTTTCTTTCTAGAGAAAGGATGGATACTCATTTAAGTTGAGTGCAGTGATTCTTATAATATTTTAATATTTTCACTCCTACATGAAGACTTCATTTCTTTAACTAGTGATGGAGATGTTCAATAGTGGACTCATGTTGTTCCAAATCCTATGGTTGGAGTATATATTGTGCCAGCTACCCCAGTGTATGGACATGGTCCTTGCATTCCACATGGTGATAAGTTAAGGCAGGTATCCACTGGGGCTAGTATGTGTGATGGAATTACAGATGGTGGTAAAGTTCATACTTGGAGGAATATGATGAATGGTGGGCTTATAGGAATGGCAGTTCGAGAGAAGGAATATTTAACGTCACTTGACCATGAGGAAAGCCACAAGGATATTGTGATTTTTAATCTAGGTTTGTACCTTCGTTTCTGCAAAGCATGATATATGTATTAGATTTATTGGTTTTGTATTTTTATTGGATTATTTTTTTAATGTTTCTATACTTGTTGTTATACTCTATGAAGGAAGTGTAAATACTAAGAGGTTTTTTATTACCATTATCTTTGTGGGTTAGTAGACATGAAATATGTTTGCTTCGTTGAAACTATGTTTTCTATTTACTATGGGTTTATATAACAAGAATATTCATTCTGTTGTGGGTCTCAAGACTACCAAGAAAGTAATATGTGTAGCAGTATGCTAGATAGTAGTTGTTAAGAAGAAAACCATAGGTCAAATGGGACCAAGGAAGAAACTAGTGAAATCTAACAATGAATCAGGAATAAAAGAGCATTCTTGAATAATCACTACTACAGTTCCATTTGGTTACAATTATATTAAGACTTCTATATGTGGATTGTCCTTGTAAACCACCCTTATAAACTTATGGCTAATGTACAACTTTGTAAATGATATTCATTTGTATATTGTATCGATGAATTTTGAATTGATCTGCTCTTATTATTAAGAAATGGTAACAAGATTCCTTGCAAGAATTTGTAGGAAACATGCAAGTCCTTTTATCTGTTGTGAGATACTTGCAAAGAAAAGTTGTTCTTAAAATATCTAAAGGGTGAAAGAATCATTTTATACTACTTTTTGCACATTCTTGGTTGGATTTTGAAGGCATTTCTTATTTGAAATTAGCTACAAGTAGAATGTAAAATCTTCTCACAGTCTCTAAAGGGTGGGAGGATCATTCTATATTGCCTTTTGCACATTCTTGGTTGAATTTTGAAGGCATTTCTAATTTTGACATTAGCTACATGTAGAATGTGGAGCCTGTACCTTGTTTAACTAATAAATCACTACCCCTATTTTCAAAAGGAGGATACTATTGAAATTTTTATTGATAAATTGTAGTGGGTAAGACACGCTTCTATTCTCCATATTTTAGAGAGAATAGTGTAGCTTCAAATGTAGGATGGAGCTATTTAGATCTAGTATAGAAGCATTTAAATATGCTGAGAATCTTGACAAAGAATCATCTTTCAGAATCTTATGCATCTTGGAATTGTTTGTTGGTTTGTCTACAATATAGAGTAGGTTTCTTTTAAATGGATTGGTTAACATCCTTTTAAAGATTAAAGGCTTTGTTTCAATTCATATTGTTTCTCTATGCGGTCTAACGAAATATGGCTTCTGATTTGTGGCATGCAATTTTTAAATCCAAGGGAATGCTATGCCTAGTGAAGGCATTGAGGGGCAGGTATGACAACTCAAATTGGAAAAAATCTAACAAAGGCAAGCCATCTTGGAATCAGTCAAAGGGACTATGTATACGTATGCAACCAAACTCTGAGAAACTTGTGAATTAATAGCACAAGGAAAAACCCATAAAAATATTGCAGAAGACAGACCAAAGAATCATAGAATTGATGATATCAAATCAATTTCTCCACTCATGAAGTGACACTAAGTGTAGGAATTATTTTTTTTTCCTTTTGTGAAGCCTAACATCACATGGGTAGACATTATCTATTGAATAACCAAAGAATCAAGTTAAAGATGTCGTGAGTGAGTGGGTAACTGCCAAGAGAGATGTCAAAATGTGTAACTTTTGTTCATGGTAGAGCCGTTGAATCAAAGTGATTAGGCAGCCAAAAGAGAAGGAAACACGTAGTAGAGGATAATGAAGAACATTAATATCTGTCATACAAATTTTAACTAGTCACCACCTTCAAAATTTGTGAAATTGAGCTACCAAAGCTTCCAAATTGAAGACACAGTTATGAGGAATTTAATATAGTATTAAATGTGGTTGTTGTTAGTTTGTATCTGGGATATATGCAATGTAATCCTCTTCTCCTACTATGTAGTAACTCAATGAGACATTTCATGATCTAATGAATTAATGAATCCAATCTTTCTCATTCTACTATGTATTCATGTCTACATACATTAGTGCAAAAAATTACATTTTAGAAATGCAAGTGTGGATTTGTGCAGACTGTTTCTAGAGAAAGGATGGATACTCATTTATTTTGAGTGCAGTGATTCTTATAATATTTTAATATTTTCACTCCCACCGGAAGACTTAATTTCTTTAAATAGTGATGGATATGTTCATCAATGGACTTATGATGTACCAAATCGTGCAACTGGAGTATATAATTGCCAGCTACACCATTGTCTAGACATGGTCCTTGCATTCTGCATGGTGATAAGTTGAAGTAGGTATCCATTGGGGCTGGTATGTGTGTTGGAATTACAGATGGTGGTCTAGGTCATACTTGGAGGAATGCGATGAAAGGTGGGTTTATAGGCATGGTAGTTCCAAAGAATGAAGCTTTGACACCACTTGGCCATGAGGAAAGCCACAAGGATACTGCGATTGCTAATCTAGGTTTGTACCTTGGTTTTTGCAAATCACAATCTTTGTATTAGATTTATTAGTTTTGTATTTTTATTGGTTTATATTTTTAATTTCTATATACTTGATTTTATACTCTCTGAAGGAAGTGTAAATAATAAGAGGTTCTTTCATACCATTATCTTTGTGGGGTAGTAGATATAAAGGATGTTGGCTTCACTAAAACTGTATTTTATATGTACTAGGGGTTTAGATAACAAGAATATTCATTATGTTGCAGGTATTAGGACTTCCACGAAAGTAATATGTGTAGCAGGATCCTTAATAGTAGTTTTCAAGAAGAAAACTAGAGGTTGAATGGGACCAAGGAAAAAACCAGTGAAATCTAGTGGAAAATGAGGAATAGAAGTGCATTCTTGAATATTCAACTACAATTCCATTTGGTTACAAATATATTAAGAATTTATATGTGGATTCTCATTTTTGTAAACCACCGTTATCAACTTATGGCTAATTTACAACTTTGTAAATGGTATTCATCTATATATTGTATCGATGAATTTTGAACTGATATGCTCCTATTATGAATCAATGGTAACATGCTTCCTTGCAAGCATTTGTAGGAAACATGCAGGTCCTTTTATCAGTTGTGAGATACTTGCAAAGAACAGTTATGCTTATAGTCTCTAAAGGGTGTAAGAATCATTTTATACTACCTTTTTCACATTCTTGGTTGAATTCTGAATGAATTTCTGATTTTGACATTAGCTACATGTAGAAAGTGGAGCTCGTACCCTGTTTAACTAATAAATCACTACCCCGATTTCCAAAAGGAGGATATTATTGAAATTGTAATGATGAACTGGAGTGGGTAAGACACACTTCTATGCTCCAAAGTTTAAAGAGAATATTGTAGCTTCAAATGTGGGATGCAACCATTTAGATCTCGTATAGCAGCATTGAAATATGGTCAGAATCTTGACAAACAATCATCTGTCAAAATCCGATGCCTCTTGGAATTGTTTGTTGGTTTGTCTAAAATATAGAGTAGGTTTCTTTTGAAAAGATTGGTTGACATCCTTTTTGAGATTTGAGGTTCTATTGAAATTCATATTGCTTCTCTATGCGATCTAACCAAATCATGGCTTTTGATTTTTGGCATGAAATTTTTAGTGCCAAGGGAATGCTATGGCTAGTGAAGGCATTGAGGGGCAGATTAATAACCTTTAATTCTAAACTCCTACAAAAAATACCAAAGTGTATCTCTTGAATCATGAAGAAAATAAATAATTATAACTGAACACTTGACATATTCTTCTGAAAATGCTTAGAATTTTGTAATGGATATTGACAATCAATATTCCAGGAAACAAATGTCTCGTAAGAAGACAAATATCTTTACCTCAATTTCTGATCCACCCTAGTCTCCAACTGGATCACCACTCACCAGGCTCTTACGCTTATCTACCTTTGGCTTTGGAAGATATATAGCAATAGCTATACAATTCAACAAAGAAAACATACAGCATGATTATTTTTTTCAATTCAATCCACAACAACATCCTTCAAAGGGTTTAATTGTAGCCTAAAAATATGAAAATTCCAAAGTGTAATATGCATGCACATTCAAACTTATGGTGGTTTTTCCTAAAAGTAACAGATGGATCATACTCAGGATCACTAGGATCTGGATCATATCCTAAACGAGCAAAGAAGACATGAGCATACACACTCCCATTATTCTTTACAGCCTAGAAATAATTACAAAAATTACACCATTATACTTCAATATGCTAAAACCTGTTCTAGCCTCCACCAAGTATGTCAACCAATCCAAGTGTTTTATATTAACAACTTATATGCCAACTGATATTCAAATATAATAGTCCAAAATCTAATATGGTAGAAATTAAGATCACATCACAAGTATTAACAGAAAAATAGTTATATATACCAAAACCAGAATTTACATTGAATTATCTCAAATACCTTTGAAGGATGGTAAACTATTCTATGTTCGAACACTGTTTGGGCCCCATACTGCAAAAGTTACATTGGTTTCTTTCTAGACAAGAGTTGCTTCATTGCTAAAATCATCAAACCTCTCATTCTCAAAGAGATAGAACCACATTTCTTGAATCATTTACAAAGTATGAAAAAGTTAGGCTGGAGTTCACAAATTCATGACAACAACAATATGAACCACACAATAGTACATAAAATAAGCCCCAATTAATGGTAGTTGGGTTTTAACATTGTTACTAGGAAAATCTAACAAGACACTCTCTAATGATAGTGACACTTTAATATAATAATAATAAAAGTAGACTCTAATAGTGTTCCATTCTAGATAAATAATCTAGTTTTGCATATCTAAATGGAATTAATGTCCATTAAGTGTATCATCATATATTCCCTCAATTGGCTTAATAATAAATGCAGTTAGCATAACAAGGCTTAGCCGTGTGCACAATAAACATTTTAAGAGGTTTAGCTTCATCTCATAAATGTTGCAAAAGGCTTAGTTATATGTTCAATGAATTGCAAGGAAGTTAGGTTTTATCAATTTCATTTATATCTAAGCCTTAAGGATATTCATTTCCTTGAACGGGACTTGGGCATATTCCCTCTTGTAGGCAACATGCAGGTCCTTTTATCTGTTCTAAGATACTTGCAAAGAACAGTCCTTCTTACAGTATCTAAAGGGTGAAAGGATCATTTTAGACTTCATTTTGCACATTATTGGTTGAATTTTGAAGGCATTTATGATTTTGAAATTAGCTACGGGTAGAATGTCAAATCTGCTCATAGTCTCTAAAGGGCGGGGGGATCATTTTATACTACCTTTTGCACATTCTTGGTTGAATTTTGAAGGCATTTCTGATTTTGACATTAGCTACATGTAGAATGTGGAGCCTGTACCCTGTTTAAATAATAAATCACTACCCCTATTTTAAAAAGGAGGATACTATTGAAATTTTTAATGATAAATTTTATTGGGTAAGACACGCTTCTATGCTCCAAATTTTAAAGAGAGTAGTGTAGCTTCAAATGCGGGATGGAGCCATTTAGATCTGGTATAACAGTGTTTAAATACGCTGAGAATCTTGACAAAGGATCATATTTCAGAATCCTATGCCTCTTGGAATTGTTTGTTGGTTTGTCTACAATATAGAGTAGGTTTCTTTTGAATGGATTGGTTGACATCCTTTTAGAGATTCAAGGCTCTGTTTCAATTCATATTGTTTCTCTATGCGGTCTAACGAAATATGGCTTCTGATTTGTGGCATGCAATTTTTAATTCCAAGGGAATGCTATGCCTAGTGAAGGCACTGAGGGGCAGATATAACAACTCAAATTGGACAAAGGATAACAAAGGCAAGCCATCCTGGAATTAGCCAAAGGGATTATGTATATGTATGCAACCAAACCGTGAGAAACTTGTGAATTAATAGCACAAGGAAAAACCCACAAAAATATTGCAGAAGGCAGACCAAAGAATCATAGAATTGATGATATCAAATCAATTTCTCGACTCATGAAGTGACACTAAGTGTAGGAAATTATTATGTTTTCCTTTTGTGAAGCCTAACATTACATGGGTAGATACTATCTATTGAATAAACAAATAATAAAGTTAAATATGTTGTGAGTGAGTGGGTAGCTCCCAAGAGAGATGTCCAAATGTATAACTTTTGTTCATGGAAGAGGCGTTTAATCAAAGTGATTAGGCAGTCAAAAGAGAAGGAAACCTATAGTAGAGGATAACGAAGAACGTTGATAGATGTCATACAAATTTTAACTAGTCACCACCTTCAAAATTTGTGAAATTGAGCTACCAAAGCTTCCAAATTGAAGACGCAGTTATGAGGAATTTAATATAGTATTATATGTGGATGTTGTTAGTTTCGTATTTGGGATATATGCAATGTAATCCTCTTCTCCTACTATGTTATGACTCAATGAGACATTTCATCATCTAATGAATTAATGAATCCACTCTTTCTCATTCTACTATGTATTCATGTCTGCATACATGAGTGCAAAAAAAATACATTTTAGAAATGCAAGTGTGGATTTGTGCAGACTGTTTCTAGAGAAAGGATAGATACTCATTTATATTGAGTGTAGTGTTTTTTATAATATTTTAATATTTTCACTCCCACCAGAGGAATTCATTGCTTTAATAGTGATGGATATGTCCATCAATGGACTCATGATGTACCAAATCCTCCAGCTGGAGTATATAATGTGCCAGCTACCCCATTGTCTGGACACGGTCCTTGCATTCTACATGGTGATAAGTTGAGGAAGATATCCATTAGGGCTGGTATGTGTGTTGCAATTAAATATGATGGTCGTGGTCATACTTGGATGAATGCGATGAAGGTTGGGCTTATAGGCATGGTAGTTCCAGAGAAGGAAGTTTTGACACCAATTGGCCATGAGGAAAGCCACAAGGATACTGTGATTGTTAATCTAGGTTTGTGCCTTGGTTTATGCAAATCACAATCTTTGTATTAGATTTATTAGTATAGCTATAACTTTATTATAACTATAATTATAATTATAATTAATAAGTAAATTGGCATAGATTCATCTATATTCAGGATCTACTAAGCCTAGAGAGGGATCAAAGATTTTGAGAGAAAACCTGATCTACTTTTGGAGGAAAACCATTTGTAGAGTTAAAAGAGTTTTAATCTTCTCAATGCAAACCTTTTCTAGAGGAAAAAATATTTGATCCCTCTCAAAAATTGGTAGATGTCTTAGCTCATATTATTTCTCCGACTCATTTTTACATGTAATGTAATTTTGTATGAGTGACTAGTCACAAGAATGTATTCTCCAGTTTGTCCAAAACTGGAAGATTCAAGATGTGTAGGAAAATGATTATGGACTTCTAGATGTTTTGTTAACATATGTTGCTCCAGTCAATGAAATATATCAAGATGGAAATAAAGCTCTGCATTGGGATTTTAAACTGGCCACTCATCTCAATAGATGCAGTGTAAATTTTTCAGTTGTAGAAAAACTTTGTAACTTCTAGAAACAATACAAGACCAAATCCTGTTAACCCAACTCATCTTCACGCAACAAGTCATGGCCACCTTGAGGTACTCCTATGAATAATAAATAATCATGGGTAAGCATAAACATACTCACATGGATAAGAGACACCCCTCTACATTATGTTGTAAAGAATAGTCATCTTACAGGTGCTCCCCTCATGCTCAAACATTGAGCCAATAGAGATGTAAAAGGTTTGATAAATCAAAAACCTATTCACCTTTCACATTCACCTAAGATGAGTGAGTTGTTGAGCCTATATGATAAATACTTCCTTGATCTAGAATTTGATAATATTATAACTTATCAAAGTTTCCTTTTGTCTTCCATTAAGAAATATTTAGCTCTTCACATTCCCATAAATAAAGTGGAACTCATTCAAAGCTTCGAGGAAGTTTGTCTACTTCCAAAAAAGTATCTTCTTCCAACTAGTTCCTCATCCTAGAAATCCTCCAATGGCTAAACATTTCTCACAAATTGTTGCATAGGCTCCACATAATTTCTAGGTAGATTCTTCCTCACAATTCGCTTCTTCTAGTGGAAAATAATCTCAGCAAGCCAAAAATTGGACTTGGGAAATGGTCCAATAAAAGTCTTGAAAGCATATAAATAGTTGAAATTCACCTTTGAATGTGAAGGAGATACATTTTACTAATATAGCTACACTGACTCCATACAAATCTATTATTTTTCATTTTTTTGGGACTAATAAGAAGTGTGAGTGGGGAACTGATTTTCACTTTTCTCACTCATAAGAAGGACTTTGGAAGGGTCAACAAGTATTGGTTCTTTTTGGCCAAAAAGTAGAAACAAATCATGGTAGTGCAATAATTTCCAACATTTATGATTGGGTAAATAATTATAAAGTGACGTTGTGCATGCATTATGAGAAAAATGGGACTTGCTCAAATGGGTTGATGACTAGGGGAGCTCAACAAATGAATATGGCTATGTAAAATTCTACTGGTAACCTATTTCATCTAAACCTAGTGAATGTAATCCACTATCAAGAATATGAAAACTGGAAAATGGAGAAGGTCAAGAAAGATGAGTAGTAGCTAGTGATGATAACCCATAAGACAAATAATTATGCCTTCCAACCTCACAGCTTCATTGTATCTTTCCGATTTTAAAATGAAACAAAACCAAAACACCCCATCTTAATAATTCTGGGGAATCATATTAGAATCAATAATTTTCCAAAATTATCCTTCAAAAAATTCCCAAGTCCCCCTACCATTAACATGAGGTGGAAAAATTCCAAAAAATACCCTTAGAGAATTAACATCATCAAATTCCTCACTCGAATAAGATCAAAGAGAAGATGTAGTTGCAGGTCAAGTTCCAACTACTGCACCTAATAGAAGACTTGATGAAGATGATATAGGCCTAATCTCATTGTGTCCATGGAAAAATTTTGACTTCAACCCATTTGGGAAGGTTCCATTTCTCTCATAATCCATGCAAAAATTGATTTTATAACTCTTTACCACATCCAAAATTTTGGAACTTACTGCACTTCCATGAATTGTTTCTACTTTCTGGCAAGAAATAGCTAATACTTGTTGACCATTATGAAGTTCTTCTTCTAAGTGAGAAAAGTGAAAATTAGTTCCTCACTCACACTTCTTTTTAGTACCACACAAATGGAAAAGAACATATTTATATGGAGGTAGAGTAACTATCTTAGTATTATGTATGTCCTTCACATTCAAAGGTCAATTTAAACTATTTATGTGTGCAGGAAATTTTTTTAACATTCTCCCAAGTCTAATTTGTGGTGTGCTCAGATTATTGTCCGTTGGAAGAAGGGAATTGTGAGGAAGAATCTACCTGGAACTTCTGTGGAGCCTCTGCAACAATTGTTGAGAAAGATTTAACCATTGGAGGATTTCAAGGATGAGAAATAGGTTACAAAGAAGATACTTGTTTGGAAGTAGAGAAACTTCCTAGAAGCATTGAATGAGTTCCACATGATTTATGGGAATGTGGATACTTGAACCCGATTAAAGATTGCTTAATGGAAGAAACAATGCAACTTTGAGAAGTTATACTATTATCACAAGCTTCATCAAGGAAGTCTTTATCATATAGACTTAATAACACACTCATCTCAGAAGAATGTATAGTCTTAATAGGCTTTTGATTTATCAAACCTTTTACATCTCTATTGGCTCCATGTCTGAGCATGTGAGGACCACAAGAAAGATAGTTATTATTCATAACATAATATAGAGGGATCTCTCTTGTTCATGTGAGTATGTTTATACTTAATTGTGCTTCTCTATTATTAATAGAAATGCCTCAAGGTGGCCATGATGTGTTGTGTGAACATGAGTTGGTATTTTACTATTTCCATATGTTACAAAGTTTTTCCACAACAAAAAAAATTACATGGCATCCATTGAGATGAGTGTTCGGTTTCAAAACCCAATGTAGAGCTTTATTTCCATCTTGATATGTTTCATTGACTGGAGCAACATATGCTAACAAAACATCTAAAAGTGCATCATCATTTTCCTCGACAACTTATATGTGATTTTTCACTGATACAAAATTACATTACATGTAACAATGAGCCAGAGATTGGAAAAGCATCAATCCAAAGGATGGAACTCTTAAAAGACTGTAAGTACATAGTTTTACCACCCTTGGATAGTTATACACTTCATAATTGGTACCCCATCTTCAGAACAATTCAAAAGTACTTTGCATATTAATAATTTTGTATTCATTTTTGTACCTAATATTATTCTCTCTTCCTGAAGAGCCTATGATTTGTTTTTCTATTTACTTTCTATTTTTTAGCAATTTCGGTGTAATGCTTAAAAAAAGGTTATGGGATATATATATATATATATATATATATATATATATATATATATATATATATATATATATATATATATATATATATCAGTTGATATTAGAAAAAATTAAGATCTAAGATTATCAATTTCAAAATTGTAGATATAGTAATTATATATAGATATTCCATTCAATTGATATTAAAATACTTAAATTTAAAAATTTCAATATTAAGTATAGTAATTGATCTCTACTTTAACTCACACACACACACATATATATATTAAATATATTTCCACAAAGTATATATACATTTTTATTATTATGAAAAATTATTTATTCATTCACTTTTAGTGACAGATATACATATACATACCATATGCACATATTTACATTGGATAGAGAAGGCATGCACGAAATACACCCTTCTATCAACCAATAAAAAAAAAAATTAAGATAGCTAAGAAAGGAAAATCAGTTCAAAGACAAACTAAAATGAAAGAAAGTTAGCATGAAATGACAGAGAAAAGATTGGGTAGTCTCTAGAGAAAAATAGTGGGCATAAGGGGTTGGAGGAGACATAGCTTCCAAAGATTCAAGAGTTAGACTGATATGTTGTTAAAGCCTGCATCCATCTTAACTTTGCTTCTACAAGCCACTTAATTGTGCTTCTTTATTATTAATAGAAGTGCCTCAAGGTGGCCATGATGTGTTGTGTGAACATGAGTTGGTATTTTACTGTTTCCATATGTTACAAAGTTTTTCCACAACAAAAAAATTACATGGCACCCATTGAGATGAGTGTCCGGTTTCAAAAACCAATGCAGAGCTTTATTTCCATCTTGATATGTTTCATTGAGTGGAGCAACATATGCTAACAAAATAGCTAGAAGTGCATCATCATTTTCCTCAACAACTTATATGTGATTTGTCACCGATACAAAATTACATTACATGTAAAAATGAGCGAGAGAATGGAAAAGCATCAATCCAAAGGATGGGTACCCCATCTTCAGAACAATTCAAAATTACTCTGCATATTAATAATTTTTTATTCATTTTTGTGCCTAATATTATTGTCTCTTCCTAAGGAGCCTTATGATTTGATTTTCTATTTACTTCCTAATTTTTAGCAATTTTTGTGTAATGCTTAAAACAAGGTTATGGGATATATATATATATATATATATATATATATATATATATATATATATATATATATATATATATATATATATATATATATATATATATAGATAGATAGATATTAGAAAAATTTAAGATCTAAGATTATCAATTTCAAAATTGTAGATATAGTAATTATATATAGATACTCCATTCAATTGATATTAAAATACTTAAATTTAAAAATTTCAATATTAAGTATAGTAATTGATCTCTACTTTAACTCTCTCACACACACATATATATATTAAATAGATTTCCACAAAGTATATATACATTTTTATTATTATGAAAAATTATTTATTCATTCACTTTTAGTGACCCATATACATATACATACCATATGCACATATTTACATTGGATAGAGAAAGCATGCACGAAATACAACCTTCTATCAACCAACAAAAAAAAAATTTAAGATAGTTAAGAAAGGAAAATCAGTTCAAAGACAAACTAAAATGAAAGAAAGTTAGCATGAAATGACAGAGAAAAGATTGGGTAGTCTCTAGAGAAAAATAGTGGGCATAAGGGGTTGGAGGAGACATAGCTTCCAAAGATTCAAGAGTTAGACTGATATGTTGTTAAAGCCCGCATCCATCTTAATTTTGCTTCTGCAAGCCACTTAATTGTGCTTCTTTATTATTAATAGAAGTGCCTCAAGGTGGCCATGATGTGTTGTGTGAACATGAGTTGGTATTTTACTGTTTCCATATGTTACAAAGTTTTTCCACAACAAAAAAATTACATGGCATCCATTGAGATGAGTGTCCAGTTTCAAAAACCAATGCAGAGCTTTATTTCCATCTTGATATGTTTCATTGACTGGAGCAAAATATGCTAACAAAACACCTAGAAGTCCATCATCATTTTCCTCGACAACTTATATGTGATTTGTCACTGATACAAAATTACATTACATGTAAAAATGAGCCAGAGACTGGAAAAGCATCAATCCAAAGGATGGGTACCCCATCTTCAGAACAATTCAAAATTACTCTCCATATTAATAATTTTTTATTCATTTTTGTGCCTAATATTATTCTCTCTTCCTAAAGAGCCTTATGATTTGATTTTCTATTTACTTCCTATTTTTTAGCAATTTCGGTGTAATGCTTAAAACAAGGTTATGGGATATATATATATATATATATATATATATATATATATATATATATATATATATATATATATTTATTTATATATGTATGTATATATATATGTATGAAAAATTTAAGATCTAAGATTATCAATTTCAAAATTGTAGATACAGTAATTATATATAGATATTCCATTCAATTGATATTAAAATACTTAAATTTAAAAATTTCAATATGAAGTATAGTAATTGATCCCTACTTTAACTCACACACACACACACACACACACATATATATATATATATATTAAATAGATTTCCACAAAGTATATATACATTTTTATTATTATGAAAATTTATTTATTCATTCACTTTTAGTGACCAATATACATATACATACCATATGCACATATTTACATTGGATAAAGAAGGCATGCACGAAATATATCCTTCTATCAACCAATAAAAAAACATTTTAAGATAGTTAAGAAAGGAAAATCAATTCAAAGACAAACTACAATGAAATAAAGTTAGCATGAAATGTCAGAGAAAATATTGGGTAGTCTCTAGAGAAAAATAGTGGGCATAAGGGGTTGGAGGAGACATAGCTTCCAAAGATTCAAGAGTTAGACTGATATGTTGTTGAAGCCTGCATCCATCTTAATTGTGCTTCTTTATTATTAATAGAAGTGCCTCAAGGTGGCCATGATGTGCTGTGTGAACATGAGTTGGTATTTTACTGTTTCCATATGTTACAAAGTTTTTCCACAACAAAAAAAATTTACATGGCATCCATTGAGATGAGTGTCCGGTTTCAAAACCCAATGCAGAGCTTTATTTCTATCTTGATATGTTTCATTGACTGGAGCAACATATGCTAACAAAACATCTAGAAGTGCTTCATCATTTTCCTCGACAACTTATATGTGATTTGTCACTGATACAAAATTACATTACATGTAACAATGAGCCAGAGACTAGAAAAGAATCAATCCAAAGGATGGAACTCTTAAAATATTGTAAGTACATTGTTTTACCACCCTTGGATATTTATACACTTCATAATTGATACCCCATCTTCAAAACAATTCAAAAGTATTCTTCATATTAATAATTTTGTATTCATTTTTGTACCTAATATTATTCTCTCTTCCTAAAGAGCCTTATGATTTGATTTTCTATTTACTTCCTATTTTTTAGCAATTTCGTTATAATGCTTAAAATAAGGTTATGGGATATATATATATATATAGTTGATAATAGAAAAATTTAAGATTTAAGATTATCAATTTCAAAATTGTAGATATAGTAATTATATATAGATATTCCATTCAATTGATATTAAAATACTTAAATTTAAAAATTTCAATATTAAGTATAGTAATTGATCCCTACTTTAACTCTCTCACACACATATATATTAAATAGATTTCCACAAAGTATATATACATTTTTATTATTATGAAAATTTATTTATTCATTCACTTTTAGTGACGGATATACATATACATACCATATGCACATATTTACATTGGATAGAGAAGGCATGCACGAAATACACCCTTCTATCAACCAATAAAAAAACATTTTAAGATAGTTAAGAAAGGAAAATCAATTCAAAGACAAACTGAAATGAAAGAAAATTATCATGAAATGTCAGAGAAAAGACTGGGTAGTCTTTGAGAGAAAAATAGTGGACATAAGGGGTTGGAGGATACATAGCTTCTAAAGATTCAAGAGTTAGACTGATATGTTGTTAAAGCCTGCAGAGCACTTCAACACTTGGACTGAGAGTTTAATATATTTATATACAAATAGAAAACTAATATATATTTGAATTGACCTTGGTGATCTTATTGGTGTCCTAAAATGTGAATTTTGTCAAGCTGTTAAGCTAACAAGAAGTAATTGAATTTAGTCTAGAACCCTCTTCACAAGAAGAAACAAAAAATGTGGACACTCAATGCTCTCCTAATTCTAATTTATACAAGAAGAAAAGAAGAAGGTGAACAATCAATACCCTCCTAATTCTAAATTGATAACTATTGTGAAAGGAACATGGCTTAGAGATCATTAAAAGAGAGGCTGTGTGGAAAGTTTATCAACAAAATTTTAACTAAAATCAAATTATTTTCTAGAGGAATTTTGCAAGCCCTTTTTCCCCTTATTATCAACCAATCATGACGATATGTCATCTAAATCGTTTGTTTCCCTGGTGGACATTCTTAGATCGTTTGTTTATCCAGTAGATATTCTACTATCCAATAAAACTGTCAGACTCAGTTTATTAAAAAATAAAAAGCCAACCAAACAAAACCTATATTCATAATTGTGAAACTTTTAAAACCAAATAAAACCAAAAACAATAAACTATCCCAGAATTATCTATTGTCGGGTAATTTAGGTTAGGTTAAACTTGATGATACCAAGAGAAAAACCAAACCCAAAAACTATGAACAAAAATTTATAAGAAAACAACGCAACTGAGAATAGAAATTGGTCTTTTTAGCTCTGAAACTCATACTATACAACATCACAAAAAATGAATGGCAGAAATAAAAAAGCAATTTCGTCTTAAAGGATGCAGTCGTAATTTCGTCTTCAAGAAAACAAAATTCTTGATATGGAATTTCTAGATACAAATAAATTCTTGGTATCGAATTTCTAAATACAAATATGCACCTAGTTCAAAATTTTCCAACGGCAATTCGCTAAATCTATTTAAGTATAAACATAACTGACAATAGGAATTTGACTTTTTAACTCTAAGTATTTATAGCACAACAAAGAATGCGTCACAGCAATAAACAATTTCTTAGAAAGAATGCGTCACAGCAATAAATAACACTAGTACTTACTAAATATCCACAAATATCCACTGGCAGTTCTCTAAATCTGTCTAACAGTCGAATAGACGGCAACAACCCTGGGGTGAATATAACTAACAAAATTTTCAACCATTCTTTCTATGAAATCACATTTGATGACAGAAGAGTTGAAGCAACCACTTAACAAGTCGTCCATAGCTGCAACTTAACAAGTCGTCCATAGTCGTCATTGAGTTAAAGTGGAATGACGAGAAGTATCGTAGCAAACCAGCAAACTAAGTTAAGCATCTATTCACAACTGAAAGCTTATTTCCATGTGATAATGATCTCATTCGAAGTATGATAAACGAATGCAGATTACTAAAAACCGAAACCAAAATTGTGAGTGTGTTGTTCTCAATATGCAGTTTTTTAGTCAAGTATATACTATTATTAAATATAATATTAATTAGAATATTTTTTATAAATATAAATTTAGATAAATATTATTATAAATGTACAATAAAATTAATTATGTTAAAAATGTTAAAAAAGGTCATAATATTTTTTGAAAGTGTTAGGTTTGACTTGATTTAGGCGTCATATTTTTATTATTTCTATTTTACTTTCATTCTTCTAACTCGATATTTATTATTAAATTTTGGAGTTTTGTTGTTTACCATAGTTTTATTTTAATTGTTCGACTTTATTTTTTTGTACATTTCTTCCATTATTTAATATTTTTTCTTGATGAGACTTTCCATATTTTTTCATGAATCAAACTGAGTACATCGTTTTCACTATAAATTACATGTTCACAAGTATATAGAAATTTTAATAAAATTGTGAAATAATGTATAACTCAATCTTTGTTATCTCAAATTAATCTGAATAATACAACAGTCTATGTAATACAAAATACAATGACAAACAAGCTACGCACACTCCTTGTCGTATCTTGTCCTGATGGTCCTTCGCTTTCGTACTGCTCACTAGGTGCCCCTTAGTCCTTGAAAGGACAACACATAGAGACTCCAAGAGGGCTGCCACCTAACACTAGTACAAGTCACTTCTACTTGGTGTACATGGGTTCATCCAATCTTCTATCTAGTTCAGCGAATTCCCGAGTTCCAATCTGCGAGGCTAGCAATCACCTTTTCTCATCAACGCACTGCACTTCATTACCAATCTTCACCCAACCCTCCGCACCTCTTCGCCACTTCAAGACAGCTCATCTAGGGCTACTTTTGGCTATCAACAAGATTCCCTCCACTAGACCAATGGTTCCCAATACTTCACTACAAGTTCTACTCCTAGGATGGACTTTTGACATCCACGAAAAGTCTTCCAAATGGCACCCACACAATGCAACTTTTCCATGACAGGACATCACCCAAACGATCATCAAATCAACATTATCTCATCAACGTACCTATGGTTCTGCATGATGTTGTATCTCTTTACTGGTTAGGGAACCCAAAAAATATGTCAGAACGCTAAAACCGCTCCAACAGTAACCTAAAAGAATGAAGCCTTCCTTCGAGAAGATCCTCCTTCCTTTGTTGCTTTATATGGCACCATGTTTAAGCTTCTTAAGGACATCATTCCTCACAAAAATCCTCTACAATATTGCATCCAAGTCTACAAACAAGGGATAAGGTTGTGACATGATAACATAGGGAAGAGATCCCTAAAAAACAGTGTACATGTATCCAGTTTTACATCAAGGCATGCATCCTTCCTTCGTGCCCAATTCAGACTGAAAACAAATATAAATAACATGAAAAATCATGCCCATATTTTCTTTTATGCTTGCGGCCTACCTCCTGTAAGAGCTTGGCCTAACCACAGGTTTTTATTTGCCCTAAAAACATACCTCTTTACCTCCTTCGTCCTCCTTCTTGAGCTTGGCATTTTTCAGATAGAATTCTACGAATGATGCAATTTTTGGATGATTCAAATGTCTTGTTTTCACCTCTTATATATACACAAGATGGCTCAACAAATTTTCCCCAGAGACATCTGTTTGCAACTTTACATTTCAAGCCTACATGACTTGACTATCAAAAAACCCCTTGTCAAATTCAAAAATTTATATCTCAAGTTCTAGAGCGTCAATTGGAGTCATCTTCGAAGCGTTGGATTTTCCATGTCAAGCTCTATCACCTCAAATTTTCTCATGCTCAAATTATTAATGGCTTTGACCAAAATCCAGATGGTTAAAAAATCCCATGCTTGGGTTCCAATCCCACAAGTGACTCTTGTAGTGCTTTTCCCTCCAAACCCTAAACCCCAGGGCTTGGAGTACCTCCCAATATACTAAAAAATAAGCACTCCCTCTTAGTGAGGGAGGTACTTCCAAGACTCATAATTACCTCATCATCATCTCTAGTTGGAACACTTGCCTAATTCTTGGCACTCACAATCGCAACCATCCATGTTTTGTGAACTAGGCCTCTTTCGAAAGTGTCATAGTCGTTGCTGGAAGCATATTTCTTCTTCTTCTTCTCTTGTATCTCTTTCTAATCTCTCCATGGTTCCTTCTAGATAGATGTGGAAGAACCCTTTCTCCCCACTAACCATGCTCTCTTCTTGGACTGCAAAGTCTACCTCTGAACCTATAAGCTCCCACTAGAACTCCACTCCCTTTGAGACTCTGGAAAATAGACCTTCTTCGCTAGGACTTGTACCTTCCCCTATGAATCCTACACATGCACCTACTTCTATGGAACATGCACCTGCTCCACCTACATCTTCTTCTTTTAATGATCCTCAGGCTTGCCCTCCAACCTCTAGAGACCATGCTCTTTAACTCCAAGTACAATCCCATAGAAGCTATAGCCTCTAGGCCTCAGTCTTGCCTTCCCATCTTGGAAGAAGACCTCACACCCCTTATTCTCAATCATCGTGACCAAAATCACACTATATTTGAGTCCTAGTAGAGATGATACATATTCGACCCGCATCATTCATCCTGTCTCCATCCTGAATGACACAACTCTCGATCCTCGAATCTCCAACTAACTCTTGTCACCCAAAACCATGTGCGACATCGAGTCCCATTCAGCTAAAGTCTCAAAAACCTGCTGTGACTCTGTCATGTGCTTCATCGCACCACTATACATGTACCATCCATCCTCTTTGATAGTACCTCGGGAGAAATGAGAGATCATAGAAAATTCCTCCTCCAATCTCATGGAGAGATCATCTATCTCAAATGAAGTGGAAACACCAATGACCTTCCTCCCTTTCCTTTTCTCGTCATCTCCCTGCTTCTTCATCAGACATCTCAATGAAAAGTGACCCATCTTGACACAGTTGAAACACTTGAATTTAGTCAAGTCCTTCTTCTACTTACCCTTCATTGATGTTGCAAGTGCCACATCCTCATCTACCCTCTTAGTTGGATGAATATCCTCGTCTCGAAAAAATCTCTGAATGAAGTCGTTCCATAACCTATTCCAGTTTGGTAATTTATGTCTGGGAATGATCCCTTTGGTGAAGGGCTTCCATTCACCAAATTGGAATAGATTATGGAACCCTTTCAAGGAAATCCTCACCATATCTCCATCTGAAATTTTCACACCAATGGAAGCAAGCTCCAATTTGACCTAAGTAAACATCATCGGATACGAATTCACTCATTAACCCTTTATCATATTGGTGGACTTCAACTTATTGTCCAATACGAGTATCTGGTTCTAATTCTTATTCTGGAAAAAATTGCGAAGAGCCATCCACATCACATGTTAAGTGCTTTTCCAGGACAAATGAGGTATTAGGGCATCCTTCACACCATATAGGATGATCATTCTCACCTTCGAATCCAGATATTCATATATTTCCAGCTCCTTAGGGTCGATTTCTTCCTGAGGGATTTCTCGAAAAAATCCAAGATCTTGTTGCCCTGCAATGCCAACCCGATCGTTTCCTTCTGAGGGATATAGTTGGACAACCCCTCCAACTGGTCCTCATACCGGAGACCTACTTTCAAATTTGACATTGCTACCTACAATGTGATCAAATCCATCTCACATTGTACTCCGTTGTGCACAACTCTAATTCACTGTCTTCCAAAGTAGCTCAAACACAATCTGATACCATGTTGAATTTCCAAGATCTTTGGTCCTAAAATCAATGATGCTACCAAGCCAAGATTCTCAACCAGAACTACTTTGCACAATGGAAAATATAAAGCATTAAATCACATATGCACATGTATACACAAATTTTCACGTAATTGTACAATAATGTACAACCTGATCTTCATTATATTAAACAAATTTGAATAATACAATATTCTACGGAATACAAGATACAATGAAAACCATGCTCTATAGGCTCGGTATCTTATCCTGTCCTGTGAATCCTTCACTTTAGTATTTCTCACTAACTGCCCCTTAATCCTTCGAAGGAAAACACATTGATGCTCCAGGAGGGCTTCCACCTAACAATGCCACAAGTAACTTCTATTTGGTGTACATGGGCTGATCCAATCTGCTGTCTATTTTGTCCAATTCCTGAACTCCAATATTCCATGCTAGTTGTCACATTTGTCCAACAAGGCACTAGACTTCAACACCAATATTCACCCAACCTTCAACTCTTCTTCGAAATTTCAAGATAGCTCTTCTAGGGATACTTTGGGCTATGAACATGCTGCCCTCCACCATACCAATGATGCCAAATACTTCACTGCAAGTTCTGCTCCTAGGATGGACTCTTGACCTCCACAAAAAATCCTCCAAATGGAACACGTAGGATACAGGTTGTCCACACTATGAAATCACCCAAACTAGCATCAAATAAACACTATCTCATCAACATACCTCTCATTGTGCATGCTATTGTACCTATTCATTATTTACGGAACCCAAAAAATATGTCACAGCCCTAAAACCTCTCCAACAATCACCTAGAAGAATGTGACCTTCCTACGAGAAGATCCTCCTTCCTTTGTTGTTTTATATGGCACCGTATTTAAACTTGTTAAGGATAGCAGTCCTCACAAAACTCCTCTACAGGATTGCGAACAAATCTGCAAACCAGGAATAGGGTTGTAGGATCATAACATAGGGAAGACAACCCCTACCCCTTAGTCCTTAAAAGGACAACACATCGATGCTCTAGGAGGGCTTCCACCTGACACTGTTGCAAGTAAATTTTGTTTGGTGTTTATGGGCTGATTCGATATGCTCTCTAGTTTTTCCAAATCCTGAACTACAATCTTCCAGGCTAGTTGTCACATTTTTTCATTAAGGCACTGTACTTTAGCACTAATCTTCACCCCACCTTCATCTCTTCTTTGACACTTAAAGATAGCTCTTCTAGGGATACTTTGGTCTATGAACATGCTGCCCTCCACCATACCAATGATGCCTAATACTTCACTGCAAGTTCTACTCCTAGGATAGACTCTTGACCTCCACGAAAAATCCTCCAAATGGAATCTCCAGGATGCAACTTGTCCACACTAGGACATCACCCAAACTAGCATCATATCAACATTATCTCATCAACATACATCTAGTTGTGCATGTTGATGTAGCTCTTACCTATTTAGGGAACCCACAAAATATGTCACAACCCTAAAAATTCTTCAGCAGTCACCTAGAAGAATGTGACCTTCCTACCACAAGATGCTCCTTCCTTTGTTGCTTTATATGGAACCCTATTTCAAATGGTTAAGGATAGTTATCCTCATAAAACTCCTCTATAGGATTGTGAACAGTTATGCAAACAAGGAATAGGGTTGCAAGATCATAACACATGGGAGACAACCCTCAAAAATCCACGCACGGGTATCCAAATTCACCTCAATACATGTGACTTTCCTGCTCAGTTAGGACCCAAAACAGAGACAAATACCACCCAAAATAATGCCCAGATTTTCCTTTAGGCCTCAAACCTACCTCTTGTAGCATCTCGGCTTAACCACATGTGTTTCTTTTCCTTAAAAAATAGACTAATTTACCTCCTTCATCCTCCTTCTTGAGCTCAGCCTTTCTCAGAGAGAATTCTATGAATGATGCAATTTTTTGATGGTTCAAATGAATTTTTTCACACATAAGAGGGATAAATGAATTTTCCCATGTCACATGGATTTTGGACTTAACATTTGAAGCCTACATGACTTGATTATCCAAAATTCCCTTGTCAAATTATAAAAGTTCATATCTCAAGTTCTAGAGCTTCAATTTGATTGATCTTCGAAGCATTGGATTCACAAAACCAAGCTCTATCACCTCAAATTTTCTCATGTTCAAATGTTTCATGTTCTTAGCCCAAATCCTGATGGGTGAAAAACCCCATGCTTCCATTCCAAGCCCATAAGTGACTCTTCTGGCGCTTTCCTCTCCAAACTCCAAACCCTGGGGCTTGGAGTACCTCCCGAGCTACTAAAATTTCAACACCATCTTTGTCATGAACTTTATGAGCCACACTAAATGGTTCAAAAAGGCGTAGACCCCAAATTTTTCATGTGATCTTTTACCGAAAAAAAAAATCAATTTACAATATGACACCAATAAAAGTTTCTTTACTTTGTCCAGAACTAATAATTTAATTAAAAAAATTAAAATACCAAAATATTTTTATTGAACTTAAAAGGCTAGTTTAGTTTATATAAACACTAAAACATTATGAAATTATATTTTTCTCAGTATGTAGTTTTTTTATGTCAAGTATATAATATTAATTAGTATACTTTTTTATAAATATAAATTTAGATAGATTATTATCAACGTATAATAAAATTAATTATAATATTTTTTTTCTCATTTTATAAATTAGTTAAGGTGTATTTTATACTATAACAACTTTGATCATCTTACCTCTTACTCTAAGCCTCCCATCAAGCTTAGCTAGGAAAGACCTTACTCCTTAAATTTTAGCTAGGAAAGACCTTATTTTTTTTAAATCTAGTTAGAAATTAAGTAAAATGGAAAACATTAACATCCCTCACCATAGTCTCTCAAATTATGCCTAGCTAATAAACTTATATTATGTAACATCTTACCATATAAACATTTTTACCATACAATAAAGACATCCAAAAACAATTTACTGTTTACTTATATTCCAAATCTTGTGCACTCTATAAAAATATATATAACATATCAAAGAAGGAGGGCAGAGGGGCAGCAAGTCCCTGCGTTGAGTGGGGGAATTCAATGGTGGGGTTGGTGTCAGGGAAATTCAATGGTGAGGCTAGTATTAAATATGCAGGAATTGAGTGGGGTCATTCAATGGTGGGAATCCTATTCAATGTGCAGGAATTCTGCACATTCCTTGTGCAGCTGGAAAAGAGACCATGATGTTGTCACTGAAATTCAGTGTTTCCAGGTTTACAAGAACAACAATTTAGAAATCTCCGGTGTTGCAAATAATTTCCAAGTTTACAAGAGCATAAATTTGGAAAGCTCCAACATTTCTCTTTGCAATCACAAACAATTCATCAAGAAAACTATTTACAGTCAAACAATACCTCAAGAAAACTATTGACAATTTTAGAAGTTAGAAATGATAAAAGGATAACCAAATATGCTAAAATTGATCTAGAAATGGAGGGGTTACCAACATCTCAACTTAATTTAAAAACTCCTTGACCATGCTTAGAAGTAGACAGTAAATTGCAAAAGCACTCCTTTGAAATGTAGAGCTGATTTTGAATGTGGAAATAAATAAATATATTTCCCAACAAGGGGAAATTCCATGAATCGTGGGGGACACTAATTGACCTGAGAAATTTGGTAGGGCATTAGGCGGATCACTCTTCTATGATTGGATGATTTTCGAAACAATAATGACAGTGCCAAAATGATCATGATGGACAGGGACACGTGGTTAGGGGAATACAAAGCCATAGTGAAGGGCTAAGATGAGAGCTACCTAAGCACCCTAAAACTACCTCACCACGTTATCTTATTACTAGCAAAGCCTACCAAAAGCCTAATCTTAGAAGACCTTATTTAGAGATAAGTTGGAGTGTGAGTTAATGTTTTCAAGCTCTTAGTACAAGCTAAACTATGGTGATCTATTTATAATAAAATATGATTCATAACTGCAAGCGGTAAGTCTAATCTCTATGTAAGTTGTACCACATTTGGATATAGGGTCATATACAATATATATCATAGTGGTTATGTTCAAGCTTACCTATGCGTGTTAATTAGAGAGATACCGTAGACTTGAAATTCTTTTTTGTTAACGTCTCTGGTCATTGTCAGTGTTGTTTAATCATTTTTTTATAGGAAATACTTTATGGTTGGACTATTAGTTATCGAATATTGGAAACCAAGCAATATACGCAACTTCAGGATCCAACAAGTTATACAAGAACAAGCCAATTAACGAGATTTTGTAAAATTGCAGCTGAGTCCAAGAAAACATTATAGAACTCCTTAAAACCACAACAAGCCAAAAAAAACTATAATAATAGATAATTTGAATGTAAAGAAACATAAATTCCACTATAATAATAGATATTGTGAATGTAAAGAAACATAAATTCCATAAATACTAAAATTGTAATTATAGCTACATGTAAACATCATAGCAATTATAACAGCTAGCTTGCATGGTGAATAGAGCAGAAATAAATTTTAATGGTATACAAACCCTAATTTTATATTTAATCACAAACAATAAATTAAATAGAAAAAAATTTACAGAGTTAATAATTTGAATAAATTGAATAAACCCAGCATGAGTAGATTGATATTATTGACATGCACATGAAATTATTCCAGATGAAAACATGTTTTGAATTCTGGAAAGTTATTTGAATAAACCCTGCATGAGTAGACTGATATTATTGACATGTGCAAGAAATTACTAGAGATGAAAACACGTTTTCAAATCTGGAATGGTAATAAACAAAGTTACATTCTCAGCTGGATGAATATCGGACCACCATATATCAAGATACAAAAGAAGAAAAAATAGAAATTAGTAGAAGGGGTAAACACTGGTTGTTGAAGTGATAATTATAATAAAAATGCTTTCTACAGATACCAGGAATCTTCCTGACCATAATACAAGAAGGACGATTTTGGCTAGATAAGGTATCTTTGTAAAAACCTTAAACCCAAAAAAGTCACGAATCGAAACCTTCACATGAAATGTCACGAATCAAAGCCTTTAACTAGCATAAATAACCTATAAAAATATGAAGGAAAATGAGCATGCAAAATTGCCATGGTGAAGATAAGAGCTGTTTTGAATATTTAGCTCCAGAAAATGCCTAAATAAAACCCCACCATAATTAGAAAATTCCTAAATCAAACCCCACCACAATTGTACGTAACTAGCCTATGAATAAAAGAGCAAACCCATGATCAAATTCTAGAAAAAAAAATCATAGGAAGACATCATACAGAAAATTAAATGAAATTATTGCAGTGGTTGGATTTATAATTGTCTTTGACGAGAGGAGCGAAGTCCTTGGACGATACCCTAGCATGTATGGAATTCAACACATATGAAGCCCAACACGATGAATTCAACACAAATGCCCATCGCAGCACAATGAATTCAACACATATGAGGCCCAAAATGATTAATTTTACAATGAATTGAACACATATGTCCATCACAGTACAATGACTTCAACACATATGAACCCTGGCACTATTAAATTATGACAACAAAATGTAAATAAGTAATTCTGATAAAATTACTTATTGACCGTTAATTGGTTGTATAATGAAATATAGCTGTAATAACGAGATAGACTAAGTTAAAAGAGGTGGCTCGAGAGGCTTGTATGTACAGAGAATCATTTGATTAATAAGAGTTTCCAATCCCTTGCCCCGTGGAGGTTTCCTTGACACCCTATCGAGGTTTTACCACATAAAATTATGTGTATTTACTTGTGTATTGTGTATTTATCCTTCAATTCTTACCATTAAGGTATATGCATTATATTTCCTTCTTGTTTATTATTTCCCACAACAAGTGGTATTAGATCTTAGTGGAATAAATATCTTGGAAGAGTAACCGCTGGGAGTCTGCACGTATTGTCTACACATATATTAAAGTTTGCAGAAACAGGACCATTGACCACTGCTATGGAGAAAGAAGAAGAACTGTCGCCATGAGCAAGAGAAAGCTATCCACCAGAGAAGAAGTTGTAAGAAGAATTGTCGTCATGAGCAATAGACGCAGCACCATAGAGAGTGTTTTGAAAGCTGTCACTGAGAGCCGTCTCGAGTTTTTTTTTAACTGAAACCATCGAGGGACAACACCCGTGCCTGGAGAACTATAGCTGCTGGGAAAGAAGGGAGGCTGACTGTCAAGAAAGTCACTTGTTAAAGAAATCCGTTTCTTGCACAACATCAAATTCGTTTCCATATGGGCACTTTTTTTTTTTAAGAAGAAACCGTGGATGAAAGATTTTTTTTTAATCTGTTACTTAAAGAAAGTGGTAGGGTTTCTGAGCAGATTAACTGAGCAGATTTTTTTTTTAAAAGAAACCGTGAATTTTTCCTCTTGTTGTGGGAAGAAACCGTCGTGGATGAAAGAATTATTTTTTTTAAATCTGTTGATTAAAGAAATTGGTAGAAAAAAAAAATCTGAGTAGGGTTTTTTTTTAGCAGATTAAAAGAAATTGTGAAGAAATTTTTTTGTTTCTGAATAAAAGGGAAGAAAAATATTTTTTTTTTTTTGGAAAGGAAAATCTGAAACTCAGAAAAAAACCTAGCAGAAGAGGGAAATTTTTAAAACCCTAGTTGGGAAAGAAGGAAAAATCCTACTTGGAAAGAGAAGGGAAAACTAGGAGGTGAAATGGAAAAAATGTCAAATGCAAAATTTGAGGTGGATAAGTTCACCGAAAAAAATAATTTTGCATTGTGGAAGTTGAAGGTTAAGGATTTGCTAATGCAATAGGTGTTGCACAAAGCACTAGGCTGGGTAAAGAAAAAACTAACTAACATGACATATTCAGACTGGGAGGACATGGATGCCCGAGCCCTCATTACAATTTGGTTATGTTTGGCAGATGATGTTATTTTCAATATTGTTGAAGAGAGCATAGCTGCAGGGTTGTGGGGAAAATTGGAAACCTTGTATATGAAAAAGTCTTTGACAAACAAAATATTTTCAAAAATACAATTATACAGCCTTCGGATGAAGGAAGGTACAAGTATTGCAGAACATTTAAACATTTTCAATACGCTTATTTGCCAATTATCTGATATGGAAGTGAAAATGGAGGAAGAAGACAAGGCAATAACCTTGTTATGTTCTCTGCCTGAGTCATGGGATCACTTCATGACCTCTATCAGTCTAAGCACTATAGATACCTTATCTTTTGAATCTATTGTTGGTGCTCTCTTATCTAAAGAAGTACGAAAAAAATCTAGTGTTAAGACTTCTGCACTAGAAGCCATGGTAGCCAGAGGTCGCTCAAAGGAAAGAGGGGAGAGAGCAAGGGGTTCTTCTAGATCGAAGTCAAAGGGCAGCAAGAAGTGTAAATAAAAATGTTGATACTGCAACAAACCATGACATCTCAAAAAGGATTGCTAGAAACGGAAGGAGTTGGAAAACAATAACAAGGAAGCAAATAAAGTAGATTCAGGTATGGTTGATGAGGTTTTAATTGCTGAAGCTCTCCCTGTTTGTAATATCTCACAAGATACTGAGTATTGGCTATTAGAATATGGTGCTTCTCATCATATGATTCCACACCGAAATTGGTTTTCATTATATTAAACTGTAAATGGTAGTTATGGATTCATGGGAAATAATGCATCTTATCAGACTGTTGGGATTGGAAATGTGAAAATAAAAATGTATGATGGTACAATTAAAACATTATCTGATGTTAGTCATGTACCTGATCTAAAGAAAAACTTGATTTCCTTTGGATTTTTGGATTCCCATGGTTATAAGTTTACAGGTCATAATGGAATGCTAAAAGTCTCGAAATGAGCCTTGGTTGTTATGAAGGCTGAAAAGGTCGAAAACCTATACAAACTCAAAGGAAGCACTCAAGTTAGTGAAGCAGCGATCGTTTTAGATAAAGCAGAAGAAGGTTCACATCTATGGCATCAGTGGTTGGGTCACATGAGCAAGAAAGGTCTTCAAGTACTGATGAACCGCAAGTTGCTTCCTGATTTGAAATCCTTGAAGTTGGATTTTTGTAAACATTGCGTGTTTGTTAAACAATGTAAACAAAGATTCAAGTCTAGAAATCATAATAGTAAGCAGATTTTGGACTACATTCATTCTGATCTGTGGAGACCATCTCCTACTGTGTCTTATGGAGGTGCATCATATTTTTTAACGTTTATTGATGATTTCTCCCAAAAATTTTGGGCCTATATGTTGAAAAACAAAGCTGATGTGTTTAATGTGTTTAAAAAATTTAAAACAATGGTGGAAAAGAAAACAGACAAATCAATTAAATGTTTAAGAACTGACAATGGCAGTGAATTTACATCTTTACAATTTGAACAATTTTGTAAGAATGAAGGGATTGTTAGACATAAAACTGTTGTTTATACCCCCCAGAAAAATGGCGTTGCTGAATGGATGAATCAGACTCTTATGGAAAGATCCAGAAGCATGACCAGTAATGCTAACTTGCAAAAAGAGTCGTGGGCAGAAGAAATATCTACTGCTTGTTATTTAGTTAACAGATCACCTTCAGTTGCAATAAATTTTCAAATTCCTAAAGAAGTTTTGTCGGGTCAGTCTTGTGATTATTTGCATTTGAATATTTTTGGTTGTGATTCCTATGCTCTTATTCCTAGAAATCAACGTTCAAAATTAGATCCAAAATCAAAATTTTGTGTCTTTGTTGGATTTGATTATTCAGTGAAGGGATATAGGTTGTGGGATCCTACTTCACAGAAGATAGTCATTAGTAGAGATGTAACATTTGATGAATCTTCTCTTTTAAAATCAGATGTTGAAACGGTTGAACAGGAGCAGGTATCGCCAAGTCATCCGATTCAACTGGAGACTAAACCTTTTTCAGAAATTCGAAAGGAAGGGGAGACTTCTGATGAAGAAGGTGGAGAAGCAAAGGAAACTGGAGAAATTCCAGAACCAATTCAGCAACCAGCCACTCTATGAAGGTCTACAAGGGAAAGAAAAACACCTAAAAGATAAGAAGATTTTGCTTCATCCTTTGCATTGATTACTGAAGATGGGGAACCATCTTGTTATCAGGAAGCAGTTGATGATGCAGATAGCAAGATATGGAAAAATCCTATGGAAGAATAAATGGACTCCTTAGCCAAGAACAATACCTAGGATCCTGTAGAACTTCCTGAAGGGAGAAGTGTTGTTCGGTGCGAATGGGTCTTCAAGTTGAAAAGGAAAGTTGATGGACGTATCGAAAGGTATAAGGCAAGATTGGTTGCAAAAGGGTATTCTCAGGTTGAAGTTATTGACTTTCATGAGATCTTTTCACCAGTAGTTAAACTTGTTTCTATTCGTATTGTGTTAGCACTAACTGCTTTACTTGACCTTGAGTTAGAACATTTAGATGTTAAAACAACCTTTCTTCATGGTGATTTGGATGAAGAGATATATATGGATCAGCCAGAAGGTTTTGTACAAGGTCGTAGTAGAAGATTAGTTTGCAAGCTCAGGAAATCATTGTATGGCCTGAGGCAGTCACCCAGGCAATGGTACAATAGGTTTGACTCCTTCATGGTGAGCCAAAATTTTATCAGAAGTGAGTATGATCATTGTGTATACTTCAAAATTTTCAATGGAATATTCGTTATCTTGGTGTTGTATGTTGATGATATGCTTATTGCAAGAAAAATCATGGAAGAAATCAACAGGTTAAAGGCTCAGCTCTCTAGGACGTTTGAAATGAAGGATCTTGGAGCGGCAAAACATATCTTGGGCATGGAGATACACAGAGACAGGAAGAATGGTAAGATTTGGTTATCACAACAAAAATATGTGAAGAAAGTACTTGAAAATTTTGGTATGAACAAAGTGAAACCTATTAATGTTCCATTAGCTTCCCATTTTAAGCTTTCTTTGGATTTAAGTCCTAGAACTAATGAAGAAAAGAAGTATATCTCTCATGTACCATATGCAAATGAAGTAGGAAACTTAATGTATGTGATGGTATCTACAAGACTTGACATTTCACATGAAGTTGCAGTTGTCAGTAGGTTCATGGAAAATCCAGGGGAAGAACTTTGGTGAGAAGTGAAATGGGTGCTTCGGTATTTGAGATGCACAAGTGACCATTGCATCATCTTTGATGGTCGTGAAGGTACAGTCTGTAGATATGTGGATGCTGATTATGCAAGTGATTTGGACAAAAGGAGGTCTACTACAGGTTATGTTTTTACTGTTACAGGTGGAGTAATCAGTTGGATGTCAAAGCTTCAAGAGATAGTTGCTTTGTCCACTACTGAAGCAGAGTATATAGCTACTTCAGATTCCTGTAAAGAGGCAATCTGGTTAAAATTTCTGCTTGATGAGATTGGAAGGACGCAGGAGAAAGTGAATGTGTTTTGTGATAGTTAGAGCGCTATTCATTTGGCTACAAATCCAACCTATCACAGCAAGACCAAGCACAATGATGTAAGGTATCACTTTGTGAGACATGTAATCGAAGGCGGAAAATTAGTCCTCAAGAAGGTTCGCACACAATAGAATCATGTAGATATATTCACGAAGGCAGTTACAGTAGAGAAGCTGAGATGGTGTCTTGCTTCTCTTGGCTTGCAGAAAAGATGATGAATGGGTATGGGCAAGGGATTAGGAAAATTTTTGTCAAGGTGGAGTTTGTTAAATTATGACAACAAAATGTAAATAAGTAATTATGGGAAAATTACTTATTGACCGTTAATTGGTTGTATAATGAAATATAGTTGGAATAACGCGATAGACTAAGTTAAAATAAGTGGCTCAAGAGGCTTGTATGTATGGAGAATCATTTTATTAATACGAGTTTCCAATCCCTTGCCCCATGGAGGTTTCCTTGACACCCTGTCGAGGTTTTACCACGTAAAATTGTGTTTATTTACTTGTGTGTTGTCTATTTATCCTTCAGTTCTTTCCATTCAGTTATATGCATTTTATTTCCTTCTTTTTTATTATTTCCCACAACAGGCACGATGAATTCAACACAGATGGAGCCCGGCCGTAATAGTCTTTGGAAGTCTAGTTGCAATATAGTCTTCGCATTTTTTTTTGGAGAGAATTCTCGCCTTTCTTCAGATCACTTGCCATTCTTTAGATCACTGACCAAAATAATTTCCATGCTACTTGTGATCTTCATCACAACACAATGAGTTCAACACATATGAAGACCAGCACAATGAATTCCCTGTTGCAATATAGTCTCTGGAATTCTGGTTACCATATAGTCTTTTGAAGTGAAGACTCATGGGTACTATCATGTGAGACAAGTGGGTACTACCATGTTTCAACATGTGTGAGACATGTGTTTAAACAAATCCAAATTATCTGCAGTTTTGTTACAAGTATCTTAATTTCTAAACTTGAAATGTCAGTGAAACTGCCAAACTAATGTTAGCATTAATCAATTGAGACTAAAACTCTAGAGATCAAATAATATTTATCCTAACTTTAAATACATCTTCCCTGGATATGAGGCCAAATAAGATTTCTAAATTGTTGATTGGTCATAATAATCATTAGAATAATCTCATTCGTTGAAGAGGAAGTGTTTAAAAGTGATTTATAAAATATAATTTAAAAGCATTAGGTTTATTTGGATTAAACAGCTTGATTCTTCTGTGGAACTAATAAAACACCTAAAAAATGATTACATAAGTCCCTCTAGCCTGAATGGGCAAGGACTAATAACATTACAAAGTATTTTTGTTAAGATTTAACTTAACAATAATCCTACCTAATTCTTTACTGCCTTCATTATATCTCAATACCTTAACCCATCGTCTGTCTTCCACGTATTACGATAACCTCCAAGAGTATCTCCTTCGAGATATCTCACAGTCTCATCCTAAATATGACTCCTCTATATTTGACCCATTAAATGTTGTTGTGTTAGTTTTTCATGCAAGATACTAAGCTCTTATTCACAATAATTGTTTATAGCCCTTCGAGGGCCTTACTATGTACATAATGAATAATTTTTTTTTGTTTAAGACTGATCGTTGAATATGAATATGTTATTGAACATCAATACTGTGTTCTTGTTATTTTTTTTAAAAGGGTTTAAGGAAACTTTTTTGGTTCTCTTCCAATTTTGATTCAATGAATTGGCAGGTCCGCAGTTGTATATATAAACATCTTAGTTATATATTTTAACAATTTTTCTATGACTATTTTCTTTGATACTCTCTCGCTAACTGTATATAATTATTAAATAGTTTGGGTGCTCCTGGATTTTAATTCATCGCACCATGGATCCTGTTTCTTTAAATACAATGCAATATCTATTGATATTTAGGTGGATATGGTAATATTCAGACAGAGCGCTCGTGCTTGGGCTTGCTCTCTATGTACTAGAAAAGTACAGGTCATTTATGTGTATTCTCTCACATAAGGTTTTACCACCTCATGAGGGTTTTCTGTTTAAATTGACTTTATTTTTCTTATGTCTTATGTTCTTCAGAAATAATTGGTTTACTTTAATGCTATTAAACCTAAACATGTGTCATGATTTATTTTTCTTATTTCTTATGTTCTTTAGAAATAGTGGTTTAGTGTTTCTATTAAAGGTAAACATGTTCCGTGTAATTGTTTTAATTAATTTATGTATCAAATCTCTAGTTTCTGTTCCTATTCACTTTTGTTTTCTTTTGTTTAAGTTCATTTTCTTTCAAGTTAAAAAAGAACTACAAATGTCTAAACCATCGCTCAAAGGGGTTTATTTCTCAACCTTTAGTCCGTGTAAATTTTTTCCTAATTATTCACAAGATAGACTGGGGAATTCCTCCCTGGATGGACTAGCTGTCGCAATCCATTCACAATTTTTGTCCTATTTCTTCACAAGACACACTGTCCTGTCTAGGGAATTCCTCCCTTGATGGACTAAGTATCCCAATCCATTCATTATTTTTTCTAGAGAGTCCAAGTTGTTTTCCCACTACAGTTCATTGTATCAGTTATTGTTTATCTTGAGTGTCTCTATGCATACAAATATGTTTTCTTTTCTTAACTTTATAAACATCAAATCTATACTAAATTTATGTAGCCACCCTGAACTTACATAAATATTCTATCCAAAAATCTTGTAGAAAGGGATAATTTATAACTTACTGTAATTCAATAGTCGATCCAAAAATAGCATAGAAAGAGATAATTAATAGTCTATCCAAAAATCCCGTAGAAAGGGATAATTAATAACTTACTATAATTCATTTTTCACAATACAGACAGACTATTTATAGAGATTAACTTACTTATATAATGCATAATAAGGACCTTTCCTTCCACCCTATCTTGGGTTTATAATACTTATCTCAAAAAAGTAAATCTGATGGTATCCTCCTAACCATGAGAGAGGCAATTACATCTTGAGCTCTCACCCTGAACTGACATAAATACTCTATCCAAAAATTCTGTAGAAAGGAATAATTAATAACTTACTATAATTTAATTTTCACATAACTCACATAAATAGTGTATCCAAAAATCTTGTAGAATGGGATAATTATTAACATAATGTAATTCAATTTTCATAGTACCAAGGCCCTGAACTCACATAAATAGTATATCCAAAAATACTATAGGAAGGGATAATTAATAACTTACTGTAATTCGATTTTCACAGTACAGATAGAATATTTACTTATATCAAACAAGTAAAGCTAATGGCATCCTCCCAACCATGAGACATACAATTATGTCATGAACTCTCACTGTGCTCCTCACCATACTAGGATTGAAATGACATTTCTTCTGGAGGTAGACCTCAATGAAATTTCTTCTGGAGGTAGACCTCAAGGCCTCTCTCCAACCTTTTCTCCAATGTCACATTATAGAGTTCATGTCACCTTGCAGAGGTCCACTAGTTCATACTGGCTCTAGACACTCTCACCTTACAACCCTGTAGTTGTTCATTTTCCTTTGTACAGAACCCCTTTTCCTCTCTAGAATTTTCCTTTTCTCACTAGAGTAAAGGTAAGTGGAAATAACTTCTCTAATATAACTACTCTGGAATCTTGGAAACTTTTACCATGAGTTTATGGAAACCACACCATAAATTAATCTTTTATTCAAAAGAAAATAAATCGTGTTCATAAATTGATTAAGATACTAGTTAATCATGTTTTACTTGAAAATTCAAATGTATAATTTGAAATAACATAATGAAATTAAATCCAAAAAATATTTAAGAGAATATTTTATATAAGTTGCAGTATAAAAATTATTTTTTAATTTAAGAATATATGTTTAATAAGATATCACAATTATATTACAAGTTTTTTTTTGGGAAGAGTACTTTGTAACTTTGTGAAAATGTAAAGTAAAAGTGACTACAAATCTATGTTCAAATTCCCTAATACTTGTCCATCATTTTAGGAGGTGGGGTTGACCTAAAATTTATATCATTGGTGGATGCAGCTAAAGGGTTTATACTAGTAGTGATAAGAATCAACCACCCAATCGTAGTTGTTGGCTTAATTAACTTAAGGTTATAATCGTAGAAAGAGTCAATGCCATGACTATTTTAGAGAGTGGGATTGACCTAAAAAGTATAGTTGTACTGGTCAAGGCAACAAATTAAGAGTGATAATAGTAATAGTTAAAATGTACCACCCAATAATAGGTTATAGTACTAGTAAAAATCAACCCAACCCATAATTATAGTAATAGTCGACCTAGTGGCTATTATAGTAGTGAAAAAATCTACTTTGTAACCAACGGTGAATCCACCCCTTAACCTACTAACTAAAAATTTCTCTAGCGCCCCCCCACACACACATATAATTTCATATATATATATATATATATATATATATATATATATATATATATATATAATTTCTTAAACATGAAACCTAACTATGTTATGGAAAATTGTATTAGGATTAACATTTCAAAATATCACAGCCATTACCATACTGAAACCAATCCTATTCATCTAAACATTATAATATCAAATATGACTATATATCATGAAAATCTTAAATATAGTAAGGTTAGGGTAAGGAATTTCAAATCTGAAACACCGCTCAATTTAGGTTAGTCTAATATATCAGTTTATTGCAGAAAAAACGGTTGTATTAGTATACTGAAACCAATCTTATTCATCTAAACGTTATAATATCAAATATGACTATATATCATGACAATTTCAAATATAGTAAGGTTAGGGTAAGGAATTTCAAATCTGATTATATATCATGAAAATTTTAAATATAGTAAGGTTAGGGTAAGGAATTTCAAATATTACTATATATGACTTGATAGGTTAGGAATTAAGATGAATCAGAAACTAAAGTGGATTTGTACTGGTAAATATTCTCACTATTCATATTTAAATTATGAATCTTCATCTCTCTCAATATTTTATAGGTTGGGAATTAAGATGAATCAAAAACTAAAATGGATTTGTACTCGTAAATATTCTCACTATTCATATTCATATTTAAATTATGAATCATATACCATTAGGTGCAAAAAACTACATGTGTATTTTCTAATTTGACTATAGTAATCACACAAATACCTCCCCAAAAATTGTGTAAATTTCAAAAAATGATAGCAAGTAGTCTCATAAAGACATTATTTATTATTGTGCAAATTTAACATTTCCATATCAAAAATGGGTTTTTCAACAAAACTTATTATATTGTTGAAACTCTCATACTTGAACACAAAGAGTAAAGAGAATCTAACTCATGAGGCACAATAATTGGTAAAGTTTTGCAAATGAGGTAACAAGCTAAGTGGGCTTGATTGTGGGGAAAAACTCCAAAATTAAGAGAGTTTTGGAATATGTAACCTCCAAAAAAGTCCTAGTTACCCGGCAAGCCTAAATATTATGTTTCTTTATTCAAACCAAACCTGCTTAAAAAAATCCCTTGCAACACTTGCTAAATCCAAAATGTAGAGCAGAAATCCATACTTTCCTGCAGTAAATTCCGACATTTCTCCATACATATCGGATAAATAAATTGCAACACAGCAGAAGTTCTCAATCTTTGAACGTCAAAATGATTCAACTAATCTTATGGTGAAGGTGTAATCAATCTTAATACCCATACCCACTCGATGACTGTATCACAGTCGAGCTCCCATTTGTATCACAGTCGAGTATCACACTCGATGACTGTATTACAGTCCGCGTTACACTATAATTATAATTATATGAAAACCCCAACCCG
Source organism: Pinus albicaulis (assembly GCA_034641835.2). NCBI lineage: Eukaryota > Viridiplantae > Streptophyta > Pinopsida > Pinales > Pinaceae > Pinus > Pinus albicaulis. The sequence continues at coordinate 396,715,748 of CM076574.1, forward strand.
GCCTTTGATCAGTGCTCACAATAGGCCTTTGATACCTGCAGCAGCAAAGGCAGGGGACGCAGCCAAGGAGCATGGTTGTGAAGAGCATGGCCAATATGACTATATGACTATATATTTCAAATATAGTAAGATTAGGGTAAGGAATTTGAAATATGACTATATATCATGAAAATTTTACATAAAGTAAGGTTACGGTAAAGAATTTCAAATCTGAAACACTCATCAATTTTCATTTTATTGTAGAAAATACGAAGTTGTATTTACAGAAAACTCTGACATTTTGGTTTTGATTTTCCTATAAGGGCTCCTCCTCTAAGTATGGCTACGCCAGTATCAACCAGAAAACGAGAGTCTTTGCAGTATATGCTATTTCCTTACTCTACAAAATTTCATCGAAATGGAGAAATACTTTTCATTACAAAAAGGAAATGGTCATGACTGACACTTACAGATTCATGATGAGGCAGGTCGCAAACTAATCCTGTATGCAGCTACCGCTGCTTTCCAAATCCTCTGCGTTTACTGCGCCGCCAACGGCGTAATCTGCATCTAGAGTCACTGAGGTAACCGTCGAAGAAGTGTCTGAATCACGTGGTTCAACGAGATTACTTCCCGTCCCTTCTTCACCGTTAACCTCGTTCAGTTTGCGGTTCAATATTTCGATATTCGCCGCAATTATCGTCAACCCTTCTTCACATCTCTGCAGCGCACTTGACAGCTCTTCAGCTCTCAATGTTCTCCATTGTTGGGACAATATCCTCACCTGTTCTCTGTAGTTGTCCAGGTGATACCAGAGATCAAGCACCTCCTCCCTGATGTTGAGAAAACGGTTTGCCATTGTTAAAAAAAACTCAAGTGAAGACAATCGACTGGAAAGATAGAGCAAGTAACACTAGAACCAGCTCTGCAGATATGGAAATTTTCTCTATAACATAGGGCTAGTCCCAGGTTAGGCTCAGTCTAGGTTAAAAAAAAACAGAAGCTAATTATTCTAAATTTATTTGAACTTTTAAATTATTTTAAATTTGTTTTCATACTTACGCAGGTTAAGAAGGGGCCAAATCTAATCATTTTTTTAAAGAAATTAGGGATACCTTTTATTATGACTATTTAACTCTATATTATTGTCACTCTACATTTTTTAAAAATAGTTAATTAACTTTAAATTTTAATTAAAAATTTATTAAAATGGTCTATTTTTATTTTATTTTAACTCAATAATATTTATTATGGGCATAATTATACAAATAAATAAATATTTTTATATTTATTTTTAGTAGTATAATTATTTATGTATTATTAATTTTTTTAAAATTAATTTAAAAAATAATAAAAATTGTCCCGGATTTAATATTGAAAAGTGAAATAAATAGAGTATATTATTGATCTCTTGAATTGTGTAGACATAAGTGGACCAAATCTCACCCCATGTATTTTGTTCTTTATCGTTTAAGTGTTGATTAATATTTTATTTTCATAAAATTCTTTATCCCATAAGTTCTAGAGACACCTTAAGGTAGTGGTTTATGGTTGCAACCAAATATAGTATATTAATGGTCTTTGAGTAGTCTACACATAAGTGGATCAAATCTCACCTCCATGTCATTTGTTTGTTAGGGTTCAATTTTCATGAGAACTCCTTACTATGGAGACACCTTGAGATAGTGGTGGAACATATGGTTGCACCTTGAAAGACTATATTAATAGTGGCATGACTTGTGTGAGAATTCTTTAATCACTTCTGGATACATAAGTAGATTGGTTTCAATAGTTACTTTAATGACCTGCAAACCTCCGTTATAGCTCCACAAAGGATAGATGCACTTAGGAAAAATATAAAAAATAATATATATATATATATATACACACACACACGAGTTGCTTTTAGTGCGACTTTTTTAAGGCTTTTCAGGTGGATTTTTCCTTGTCTAATTTCTCTAAAATCGGGCATGAATTCATTGAAAATAGAAGTTTGATGGGTAACCTTGCACAATTGAAGTGCCATAGAGGTTTTTTTAGGGTGATGAATCCATATATACAATCAAAAAACCAATTTAAAAATTGAGATTTCACCTCAAATGTTTTCACGGGATTCTCCCACCAAAAACTCCAAAAAGTCACACTAAAGACAACTCCTATATATATAATTCTATCCATGGTTTGCATATATATATATATATATATATATATATATATATATATATATATGGCAAGTGTATCCATGGTTTGTTGGGCTGATATATATTATTATTATTATCTAATTTTAAGGTCACGGCCAAGTCATACACCATACACCAAATTGGTGTATGAGACCCCCTTGTTTGTGGGACAAGGGACCCACCTATTTGGTTGCTAAGTCTACAAAGGATATATATATATATATATATATATATATATATATATATATATATATATATATATATATATATATATATATATATATCAAATATATATATATATATATATATATATATATATATATATATATATATGGATGGATATGGCAAGTTTATCCATGGTTTGTTGGGCTCATATATATTATTTTTATTATATAATTTTAAGGTCACGACCAAGCTAGATACCAAATTGGTGTATGAGACCCCCTTGTTTGTGGGACAAGGGACCCACCTTTGGGCAGCTATTTGACTGCTAAGTTTACAAAGGCTATATATATATATATATATATGGCAGCTATTTGACTACTAAGTTTACAAAGGCTATATATATATATATATATATGGAAAGTGTATCCATGGTTTGTTGGGCTGATATATATTATTATTATTATTATCTAATTTTAAAGTCACTGCCGTACCAGACACCAAATTGGTGTATAAGACCCTCTTGTTTGTGGGATAAGGGATCCCTCTACATGACAATTTGGTACATATGGATACTAAATATATATATATATATATATATATATATATATATATATATATATATATATATATATATATATATATATATATATATATATATATATATATATATCGTTTTGTATTTTTTTCCAAGTGTCTCCATCTTTTGGGGAGCTAATTTTTTTAAATTCATAATTTTAATTTTTTTAACGTGCAGAGATATAGTGCTTCGACAATTTTATGTTGAATTTATTTATCTATTTGATAGGGTTAGCTCAAGTGGTTTTTACCTAGACATGATGTTTTTGATATTGTTTCTAATTGTTGTTATCATTGGTTATATTTCCTTATACCTAGACATGAAGTTTTTGATGTTGTTTCTAATTGTTGTTATCATTGGTTAGATTTCCTCTAGATGAGGAAAGAAGGCCAAATTTTTACCCACTTTACCATCCATGAAATGTGGGGAAATACTTAGCCACCACTAAATGTGGAGAAGTGTGGGGAAATAATTTACCTCATGCTTTCATTCCAGATTATATATATAGATTAAATAGCCCATTTTTTCTGGTTGATTTAAAGCAAATTTTGGGAGAGATTTATAAAAAATTAAGTTTAAGTTTTTTAATATGTATAATTCTAGTGCCACGTTAGTTTTTTAGGGTGTTGAATTCATTTATGTATTAAAAAAAAATTAGAAAAAAAAAAATCACATTCGTACTTCAAATTACATCACCACCCATCACGAGTAGGTGAAATTTTTTATTTTTTCTATAAATTAGACTATCCCTATATATATATATATATATAAGGTTAAATTTATCCACTTATTAACTCACTCTTATATTTAACAAATCTATAAAAATTATGAAATGTCTTTCGGATTAATCACGTCATAAAGTTATGGCCACATTTTGAACCAACTAATGTGGTTCATGCTCACCTTTTTCCTCCCCTTTGTAGTGAGGATGAACCAAACCTCAACCATAACTTTATCATGTTATTAATCCGAAAGACATTTCATAATCAATATGGGTCACAAATTCCTAACATCAAATCTATAAAATGGTATTTTTTTGCGGTAATTTTTGTGGTTAATTTTAATTAAAATGATTTTTAAAAACTTGGGAGTTGTCTCCCCACAATGGTATTTTTTCACGGTAATTTTTGTGTTTAATTTTAATTAAAATAATTTTTTAAAACTTGGGAGTTGTCTCCTCACGCGTCTGGTAAAATAAATTCAAAAAATCGAGTTGTCTTTAGTGTGATTTTTTGGAGTTTCAAGTGCCGAAATTCAATGAAAAAAATAGAGGTAAAATCTTGATTTATGTTATTTAAAATGGTTTTTTGACTGTATAGATGGATTTAGCACCCTAAAAAACCCCTAGGGCACTTCGATTGTGCAAGGTTACTCATCAAACTTCTATTTTCAATAAATTCCTGCCGGAATTTAGAGAAATTAAAACAGAAAAAGCTACCGTAAAAACCTTCAAAAAGTAGCACTATAGACTACTCCAAAAAAACAAGTAGTTGGAGTGTTTGAATCATTCTTTTAATGGTGGAAATGGACTCGGCACCATTTCTAAAGTTTTACACAACCCAGATTTTTAAAAATTTCTTCTTGAATTTTCATAATCTTGCTTGAATTTGAATTTCTAGGTTATTTTGTGGGATTTTTTAGACTACGCAAAAAAAAGAGTTTAAATTGTTTAATCCACATAATTCGAGTGTACAATGGATTTTTCAGGGGTTGAATTCATTTATGCATTCAAAAACATATTTTAAACAATAAAAAATCTTGAAATTGTATTGCCAAATTTGGTGAATTCCTATGAAAAGAGCTATTTCATATATAAGTTAGACATTAAACAAGTTGTAAATTATATTGATAAAAAATTAATTGCATTAACAATGTAAACATATGTATTTAAAATATAAAGCTAAACTTTGTCGTGTTTTGCCTTGAATTTTTTAAAAATTGGTGAGTCTTTTATTATTTCAAAGTATTTTAATTAATTATATTTAATTTAGACATATTTGTTGAATGGTTTAGGGTTATATTTTTTATAAACCATAGTATAATTAATAGATGAAATGTTTTTTTTTTCATTTTTTTAGTCAGTTTTACTAAAATATCGTAGATATTTTCAAGAATCAAAAGTTTAGGTTGTTTAATTTTTGTAAGTTCAAATTAATCATAAGTTTAAGTTGTTTAATTTCTTTAAGTTCAAATGCCCTGGGGATTTTTAGTGTGTTGAATCTATTTATGTATTAAAAAAAAAGCATTTAATAGCAAGAAATCACAATATTTTGCCATATTATATTACCAAATTCCAAAAGAAAACCATTTTATCTATTAATTATTGTTTCTTTAAATAATATTTAAATATTTAATTTTAAAGATGTATAATTTAATATATCATTAATATAAAATTAACTTAACTATTTACATCGTTTTTAATATGAAACTCCTATCCCATATCATCAATATGATTTTCAGGGAAATTATGAGAAAAAATAAGAAATAAAGATTGAAGATATAATCATATAATTTATTTATAATTTCTTTTCTAGTGTATTCACAGTGTGACTCTTTTAATATTTACTTTTTTTTATTGCTCAAAATTTTTAGTGTGTTATAGACCACCAATGGTATATTTTAATTATTGAAAAATTTTAGAGTTGTGGAGGGCTAATAGGCAGCGACAATGGTACAAACTCTTTCGTAGGGAAATTCTCTCTCATATCTTGTTATAGGGCTTGCGTTTAATAGAGTCAAGCATCCCCATTATGGAAAATTAAGGAGGGGGATGAGAACCCGTCCTTCAAATTCATTCTCAAAAGGGATAGTAGAGGTGGAGCAAGAGTGAGTGCTTTCAAAAGGGAACCTTATCGATCAAACGCCAGATATAATAGGGTAGGAACTTTTGGAGAAAATATAGCTATGGGAGCAAACTGAAAAAAAATAAAAAAATAAAAATTCTAGATAAAATGCTTGCCTAAAGTAGTGAAAGATCCAAAATATGTGGTACACTCCACAAAAATTTATAGTTATATTCAATATATGAAATATCACACCTTCATTTACAAATTTATGCTATTTTTGTCCCACAAAAAGGTGCTCATCCACTGGTTCTAGTAGAAATGGAAGCCAAAGGGTCAAGTGGACTTGCAATTGGGAGAAGATGGTTTTTTCACAGTTAGATTATCAAATTTTAAATATCACAACAGGGTATTTGAAGGAAGATGGCCTTGATTCTTCAATAATGTAGGGCTCTTCATGCGATTATGGAAGAACACCATATACTAGAGAAACAAAAATATGTATGACTCGTTGCATTACCGAGAGAATAACAAGATGCAGAGGTTCTTGAAGTAATCATATACAACTCCATTTTCCAATTTATCAATATCTCAAAAATCATAAGAGGGGTAGTAATACATAATACACAAAAATATATGTTCACATTCCAAACCTCTACCCAAATAAGTGAATATCTCCTTCCAAGGTGACGCCTGGAAACAACCTATGAACTATGAACATGTGTAATTCTATTATAGGAGATGTCATGAGTGTGGAGATTTATTCTATGAATGTCCACTCACACAAGCTGAACAAAACCAAGTCTCCTTAGACATATAGTGATTTAGATGTTTTTCAGAAGTTCAAACCAAGTGCCACAACCTAAAAAATACAACAATAAACACACAGGGCAACCCCCTTCAATCCAAGAACCAGTTTTATACTCTCCAACATCAAGAGATGGTGGAACTCGTGGTAGAAGAGGGAAACCCATCTACGGAATTCAAAGGTTCATTGTAGAATAAATGCAACACACTCAAAGGCTCCTCCAAAGAGCCTTAACAAGATGAATCAATACTCTTTGATGTACAGGATAGCAATGAAAGTAATCAAGGTAGAAATATTTTCAAAGAGGAAAGCTTGAAACTCAAGAATCTCGGGAGGACTAAGAATGTAGTGGTAAATTAGCTAGAGAAACCTCCAAAAAATCATTCACTAGCGTAGTCACAACCACTCCATAGTACCAAAGAGGCATCACACACACCAAGATCATTCGTGTTTGGAATAGGTATTTATACCAACCCTCTAAAGGGAACTTGTATACCTACAAAAGATGATAAGAGAAGACACGAGAAAAGTAAAAGATAAAATTTGTAGGGAAAAGGAGGGACAGTGTTAAATTTGGGGTGAGTTTAAATGCTCTTAGGATTGTTTATCCCATTCTCCCAACCCCTAAATGAGGACCCCCTCATGGAATATCCAAGTCCTGGATAATAAGAGAAAGCACAAGTTTCTTAGGGATATAATTTTTGAGGATATATCGATTGCATTTATACTTCAAGAAGCAAAGGGATCAAAAGAAAAGTTGAATGAATTAACTAATAATTGTTGGAAGGTATGTGGATTTATAACCCTAGATCCAAATGAAATAGTAGGAGGATTAGCCATCCTATGGAATCCATAGGAAGTATTGTTTTTTTATTGGTCTACCACCTAAGGCACAATTTCATGGTGATTTTAGTACCTGTGTTTGAATGGAAAAGGACTCCTCATTATTTACATGCCATAGCTAGTAGTAGAAAAGAAATAATTTTTGTAATGGATCAAGACCTTATGAATTCTCAGGAAACCACACTTTTCGATCCTAGGAGGAGAGTTCAACAAGATAGCCTCCTTGCAAGAAAAAAATGGAGTAATCTAGATATTAGATAGAGCTAAAAAGATATTCAAAGAAACCTTGTAGTATTTAAGTTTAGCAGAAATTGACATCGTCGATGGAATTCACACCTACAATAATCGATGGGGAGGTAAGCACCAAATAGCCTCACATATAAATGGATTTCTTATCTTTCAATCTATAATAGAAAAACTATATATTTTATAGATCCATTTATCCTTCCATGTGTGGTATTTGATCATTATTTAATTTTCTTACAACTAGATCTGAAAGCCACGCAACATACTAAACCCTTCAGACTCGACATATTTAGGATTCAAGATCCATCTTTCCTAGATAAAGTGAAAACTTGATGGGAGTAATTAGAAATTTGACGAGACTGAACGATGCAAATCTTTCAAAAAAACTTTAAAAATTTTAAAATATAGATTCAAGATTTGTAACAAGGAAGAATTTGGTAAAAAAAAAACGGAAAAATATAATTTGTAATCACAAATTCAAGAGATTCAACAAAGAGCAAATCTAGAAGGTAGAAAAAATGAACTAGCTCCAAAAGAGGGAAACATTTTAAAAAAACTTTAGGACATAAGGAAGCAAGAGGAAATCTTATGAAGACATAAATCCAAAGGAACATGGCTTAAGTATGGGAAAAAAATGAAAAATTCTTTCCTAAGCCAATGGTTAAGCACATACATCACAATCACATTTAATTGTTGATAGATAGAGATGGAAACCAATTACTAGGCCACAACAAATTAGATGGTCAATTGAATGGATTCTATAAATCTCTCCACACTGAGCCATCCTCCAACAGGATACACGACATCCATAAGATTACATCCAATATTCTAATATTGGTTGTACAATAAGGCAATGATTCGTGAAATATTGATTTCAAAGGTGGAAGAGGAAATCAAATTTTTTCTAAAGATTAAAGCACCTGAGCTAGATGGGTGCACTTTATATTTACTCCAAGCAGGATGTCCCTTATTGGAAAAGGATATACATTTTTTGGTTGATTAATCTAGGTAATCCAGATCCCTTTATCAAACACTGAATGCTACATTTCTTACACTAGCTCCTAAGTAAGAAAACACATTGGAGGTTGGTAAATTCAAACCAATTTCTTTATGCAATGTGATATATACGATTATTTCAAAAATGATCTCCATATTTTAAAACATGTACTACCATCTCTAATTGTGTTGGAACAAATGAGATATGTGGAAGGTCATCAAATTCTAGATGGAATAGTAGTAGCACATGAAGGCATTCACTATTTAAAAAAATTATAAAAGTTGATATGCTTATCAAATTAGACCTTTCAAAGGAATTTGACAAGCTTATATGGACCTATAATTTTGAAATTTTAAGTACTTTTGGATTCATATAAGAATGGATTGAATGGATTTGAGCATTAGTCTCCTCTCCATTATTCTCAATATGGCTCCCCTGCAAGTCCATTTAGAGCCTCAATAGTTATGTGGTAGGGGGATCTACTCTTTCCATTCCTCTTCATCTTGCCCGCAGAATGTTTACAGATATCTCTCAAAGCTACAATTTCTCAAGGAACTTTTAAATTGTTGCATCATTATAGAGAGGATCTCCTTCTCATGCATCAATAATTTGTATATGATACCATGGTCATAGGGGTTTCAGCGATCTCGGAAGAAAATTCCCTTTGATGTATCCTCAATGATTTTATGGGTTATTCAGGTATTAATATAAAATTTTCCAAATATCAGGTATATATCTTCAATACTAATCGATCCATTCAATCCCATCTTGTGTGAATTTTTGGTTTCCATATAAGTGTGTTTATAGCAAAATATTAGGGGGCACTCTTAATAGGAAACTCCTTAACATCAGAGCATTGGAAACATCTCATCCAACACATCTCAATTAAAATGGAAAACTAGATGTTCAGATCTATCAACTTAGCTATAAGATTAGTTGTTTGAAAATGTTTTTTATTGATCTCAAAGGTTCTCCAAATGAAAGAGAAAGTTTCATATTCAAATATCATATTTCGAGCAATTTATGATGATAGATGGTATGCCTCATAAATCCTCACGGTTGAGAAGAAATCTATTTTTGAATATGCCTCTGCATATATATATATATGTGTGTGTGTGTGTGTGTGTGCGTGCGTGTGTGTGTGTGTGTATGTGTGTCTTATCATGTGTACAATTTTTACACAAGTTGGCCCAGCCAATGGATAATTCATCCATACCATAGACCCAAAAATTGTTATAAATATGTGTGACAAGAATAGGTTTTATCCATCACTCAAGAAATTCGTTTATGTTTTAGGGTAGCAAAGGAGAAATTTTGAGGTTCATACCTCATGAAACATTAAAGAAGTGCATTGAAGTTGAGTTGGAGAAGCTTATTTGTATGATGTTTTTGTTGCCTTACCCAAGATATAGGAGGGTCTTTGGCACATTTTTTGCGAAAGTTGTTTCAATATATTTTGAATACTAGTTCAATCCAAGTTTTTGTGAGCTTGAGGTCTAACTTTAGAGGAGTTTGAGTGCTAATTTTAGAGGAGGTTGAGCTCTGTTGGAGGCTAAGTGATAGTTTGTTTTGTCGAAGACCAAGTTCCATTAAGGATGTTTAATTACGTTAGAGGAAGATTTTTAGATAGAGGAAAAATGTTGGGTACAATCTGCTAGGAAGGCAAACCTTCTTTTACAAAGCCTAAATATTGACTCCTGAATAATGAACAATTATAATTTTGTGGTTATAGAGGACTAGTGTCCTCATCTTCTTAAAAGGTTGGAGCCTAAAATTTTTGTAAGTTGGTTCTTACAGAGGATTGGTGTCCTCAGAAGTCCTCAGAAGATTGGTTCTTAAAATTTTTGAAGTTTGGAAGTTTGTTACAGATGGATATAAGGTTCCACATTCTCCTCCAAATTATAAAAATGGGAAAAAGGCTTATGTGTCTAATGAAAAATCTAAGAACTCCATTTTAAATGGATTATCAGATTCAAAATCCATTAAAGTTATGTAGTGTGAATCTGCTGAAGAGATCTCGAACAAGCATCTCAGAAACTATGAAGGAGATGGCAAAGTAAAGAAGAAAAAGCTTTAGATCTTCCATAGGAAATTTCAAATCCTAAAATTGAATGATGAACAAGATATTGCTGACTGTTTTCTTTGAGTAGATGAAGTGGTTAATTCTCTCAAAGGACTTGGTGAAACAATTGAAGAAACAACAATTGTTTAACAAAGTTGAGGCCCCTTCCTTTACGTTTTGATGTCAAAGTCTCTACCATAGAATAATTAAAGGATTTGTAGAATCCAGAAATGTGAAAGCTTGATAGAATTCTCATTGCATATGAAATGTGTCACATCCCTTCCTTCCATACCATTTTTTTTTTCCTATTTATAGTTTGTTTTTGTGCTTCTGCTAATCATAGCTATTCTCTTCTATTTTCAAATTTGGCGATCATGACCCGTTTTGGAATAAGAGTACTGATTTCTCCTATTACCCTTGCGGGTGTCATTCTTTTATTCTCTGTCACTAATGTTTTGGCTTATTTTAACTATATTGCTATATCATCACACTATTATTTTTCTTCTCTTTTCACAACCTTATTCATAGGTATACCATTGATTAATTAATTGAGTGATATATGTCACAAGTAGACATCATTATATTCATATATATGTCAATACATATGTTTAAAATCTACACCCCCCCCCAGCGATTAGGGTTATGAATTTTCCTATGCACTCAACGTTTTTCTCATACTCTATCGCATTTATTACACTCAGGCCTTGGGCTTCGTGGCCATTCTTCTATTAGTAGCATAGTGACTAGGCTATGAAGCTAAGTATTGTGACAAATCATATTTTCAAATTCAGGGTATTTACTTAGGTCTATTTCTCAATTATCGTTTTATGGGGTTCATTCAGCTGTATTTCCATGGTTCAATTTTATACTTATTGTACCCATGCCACTGTGACTTCCTCATGTACTTCCCACTGTGACGATGTTTCGGTGTCATAGTCGACATTAAAATCGTCGTGCCTATTTTGGATATACTAGCCAACTGTGAATTAGTATGGATAGCAGTTCGAAATTTGTTGACCCTGCCACGTTGGTTGAAGTGAATGACATTTTGTGGGTTTAACGTTTTGAGTTGGTATTTCTCAACGCATAATAGTTATATGTATACCCAATGGTTTGCGTAGTTAACATAAAATATTTATCACTTCTCACGATTCATTAATCACGCTGATCCGGTGCTACGATTTGGAGTACTGTGAAATTATTACTGTAGATTCGCATTTATTCTGAAAGACTATCGCTGGATTTCGATTTCTCCCCAAATCGATCTGAGTGCATATCGTGGATCAGTTGACATCTGGACGGTGGAGATGTTATAGGTTTGATAGGGTTATTTTTTCGTTTCGATGGAATGGACAATATTTCTTCTGCAATTGTCAGGGGGATTTTTCTTTCTCCCTCCACTCGTCTCTGCCGAAGTCGAGTATTCAACTCTGCTACCTTGGTACATATGAACGTCAGGCTCCTCTTGCTTCCTAAGCGTGACCTTTTTTCCATTTGATCATTCTTCAGGTATGGAATACTGGCCATTTTCATTTCTCATATGGTTGCCTTTGAATTTTTTCTTTTTGTTTAACTTACAACGCCATCTTGGTCGCCTACAGCTGAACCTCCGGTTGATTATCATTCTACTAAGGCGTCCTGGAGTGTGATTCTATTGTTATTTTGTGGATTTTGTTTAACATGGCTTATTACGATTCGATACTAATGTTAAACCCTCGGTGAATAGGGAATGGAGACCGTGTTCGTTGCCTTTATCAAATGGTTCTGGCTTGAAGCAAGAGTTTACTATTAAGGTAAGAGGTTATTTCGGTCGGAAGTATTCTGTCATGTGTTTCCTTTTTGCTCAGATGAATGTTTTTCAAATACTGATATATCTTCGTTCTACAAGTCGTATTGGAGACAAAACCTTCCAATATTCAAAGGTAACCCTTGTTCTCATTTTTAATTCGAATATATCCTTTTTGGAAGAATCTCCTAGCGCCTTGTAATAATGACATCTCACTTCGCTCTCGGGTTGATTGCAGGTAGACTCGAATCTCCTCAGGGTTTCCCTTATTGGATACTAGGTAAATTTGTAATCTAATCAAATTGACGCCCGTATGCTCTGGACTTTCAGGTCCTTATCGACGCATCCTGAGTTGAATTGGAACCAGACTCCTCATTTTTCTACAAACTTTTCAGACAATTTAATTTTTTTTTTTGTAATAAAAGTTTCTATTGTAGTAATTACTCATTTCCAGAGACTGGGACTCTTAAAAAGTTTAATTCAGGCACCGATATCCCCGAAATAATTAAGTTCTGAGATATTATCATGAAACCATACTAGCATAATTCCATAATTGATTTTCAGAGTTTCACACATGTTTTTATCTCACATTTGTCTCTGTTATAAATAACATATAGTGTCCAGCTTTCTATTCCCTATAAGGGTTCACTATATACTGGTTTTTATCCAACAATTTTCTGCTTCAATTTGGAATACTTTATATATATATATATATATATATATATATATATATATATATATATATATATATATATATATATATATATATATATATATGATATATATATATATATATATATATAATTCTGTTGTTCTCCACAACAATAGTATTAGGGAATATACGTTTCTATATAACAAGAGCTTTTAAGTTTACAATAGTTCAATGAACGAATAGTTGTGAGTCTCACGGGATCTATAATTTGATATAATTTATAGGACTCCTACTGTGGACTCTCCTTATACATGGTTTGGAACTCTGCTGTAAGAGTTTCTTATGTGAAGCCAATAAGTCTCTGTAATAATATTATTTTAAATTTTTTTTGTTTTCATAGTATTGCAGTTCCGTTGTATCTACAGTTTAAACTAGCAGTTTTATATTTTATGGGATTGGTAACAATGAACTGTTATTTTTCACAAGTAATATATTTTGTAGGAAATTTATATAAGGTTCCATGTACATATTATTTTTCCAATAAGCATTCAGTTAGAACCTTCCTTTGTAAGGGATATTTGTCCCACAGTTTTATACATAATGCTCAGTTCATAATTATTTACAAGTCTAGCAATCATTTCTAATTCCTATTTCTTTTCTATTTGAAGAGGTCCATGGTACTAGAATAAATATTATTCCCTTATGTCATTATAATAGAAGGAATTTGATAATTAACGAGGCACTGTTATTTTAGAAACTATATGTCTGTCCTTCATTTAGTTAATTCAGCAAATCCATCAATCTGCCATATTTGTACCCCATTCTTCTTTCAAACAGGTTCCTGAATTTCCCTAATATTCACTGAATTAATTCTATTTAAAACAGAAACAGATTAAAGTTACAAATTATAAATTATGAGCTAACATAATCTCTAGATTTGGACCAGGGACTGGTTCAGAGTTTCTGGCTGATTTGTTCTGATATTCATGGTTCCTACAACTATACAGAACTGATAGAGTTTAATTACTCTACTATTCTGTAAATGTATGGAACAGCAGCACAAATCATAACATTGTAACAACAAATAGTTTAATCATTCATAATACTGTGAGCATACCACTTTGGTACTTGACCAGTCCTCCCAACCGTAGAGTCCCTCTATCTCCAGAACTCACCCCCGAGTTGAGATCCTCCTCTAGAACAAACCAACCCCTAATCTGTTCAGGATTAGCTTATTTAAGTTGTTGCTCCCCAAAGCCTGTTTCTAATTCTGCGTCCAGAATATCAAGATGCTTTTCTTCCTGTTTTCCTAGGCTTCCCTTATTTAGGGATTTTTAAAGTTGCTTTCTGCTTTTCCCAGCTTTTTACCTCTTCCCAACTACTCTCCACATCATTGGGGAAACTAGATTTTCCTCAAAATCTAATTTGGAAATAAATTCTTTCAAGGATTTTTTTGAAAGAATTTTGGGGAATTATTTGCCTCTTTCCATCCTCATGGAATTAGCAAGTGATTTCAAAATTCTTATTTTGGTCAATCTGCATAGAATTATTTTATTTATTTTTCATAATTAAATATTTAATTACTTCCATAAAATACTTTTCCATTTGGGGTCCATTCCCCTCAGGATTTAAGTTCAAATGTCTAGCTTTGAAAGAAAAACATAAACTAGGGGTGTTACATATTCCCCCTCTGAAAGAAAACACCATCCTCGGTGTTGATATTTAACTACTAGAGTTCATTTTTTTTTTTTCAAACAAAAATGGATATTTTTCCATCATTTCAGCTTCTCTTTCCCGGGTAGATTCTTCAGCAGTAAAGTGCTTACACTGCACCTTTACTCTTGCTACCGTCCGATTCCTGAATTCAATTTCTTTCCGCTCCAATATTTGAAGTGGTTCTAGAAGGAACTCCCCTTCTGGTTCCACTTGTATCACATTCCAATCAACAATGTGAGAAGAATCATGTATGTATCTTTTTAATAATGAAACATGAAACACATCATGCACTCTAACATGGGGTGGTAAGGCCAGCTTATAAGCCACTGGTCCCACCCACTCTAACACCTCAAAAGGGCCACAATATCTAGGAGCCAATTTTGCACAACTTCCAGCATAAAGTGTGCTCTTTTTGGGTTTAATACACAAATACACATGCTCCCCCACTTTTAATTCTCGATGTACCCTCTTCTTATCAGCATAGTTTTTCTGGCGATCTTGTGCTGTCTTGATGTTTCTTTGTATTTTTTTAAAAATTCGTTCCATCTCTTGTAAAGAATCGGGTCCCAACCTTAGCTTATCCTCAGGCTGGATCCAACTCAAAGGAGTACGACATTTCCTTCCATAGAGGGCTTCAAATGGATTCATCTTGATGGAGGCCTGATAGCTGTTATTATAGGTAAATTCAGCCAAATGCAAGCAGTCTTCCCATTTGGATGGCCTATCCATCACATACATTCTCAGCATATCCTCCAAAATCTGATTTGTTCTTTCTGTTTGACCGTCGGTCTGAGGGTGGTAGGCCATACTAAAATTCAACTTAGTGCCCATACCTCCAAACAAACCCCTCCAAAATGCTGCTGTGAACTTTGCATCTCTCTCTGAAATGATCATCTTTGGCACCCCATGTAACCTTAATATCTCTTTAAGGAACAAATTTGCTACTTGGGCTGTCCCAAAAGTAGACTTTACAGGTATAAAATGTGCAGCTTTGGTTAAAGTGTCTACTACTACCATAACTGAATCATGCTAGTATTTGGTTCGGGGTAGCCCGGTTATGAAATCTATAGAAACGGTGTCCCATTTCCATTCTGCAACTGACAAGGGATTTAATAGACCCGCAGGATGCTGATGTTCAACTTTGACTAGTTGACACTCCATGCATCTAGCTAAATATTCTGCTACATCTCTTTTCATGTTAACATTTTCTGATATCTTGGATGTCCTACATATGGCTGTTTGTGATATTCATCTAGGATCTCTCTTTTAAAAGTTTCCACATTGGGGATATATAATTTTTTTTTGTAACAGATCAACCCTTTTTGATTTTGAGTATACTCAGTCATCTCTTTCTTTAGAAGTTTCACCTGTAGGTTCTCATAATTTGGATCCTGGTCTACTCCCTATTTCACTAGATGTTCTAATTCCAGATTTGCACTACTTCCAATGTTGTTTATGTTTTGACAAGCATTTCTGCTGAGAGCATCAACAATTTTATTTTATTTCCCCCTGATATGTTCTATGTCCATATCAAATTCACTTAGAAAAGATAGCCATCTGGCCTGTCTAGCATTCAAATCAGTTTGGGAAAAGAAATATTTAAGACTAATATGATCCGTCATCAATGTAAATTTCTTTCCAAGAAGATAGTGTCGCCACATCTTTAAGGCATGAATAATAGCCGCCAATTCCAAATCATAAGCAGTATAGTTTTTTTCATGTGTCTTCAGTTTCCTAGATTCATATGCAATGAATGAATTTTCCTGTAAAAGGACTCCTCCCAACCCCTCTCTACAGGCATCTGTACATACAACAAATTCTCTATCAGGATCTACAATTTTCAATATAGGGGTTGTGGTGAGTTTCAATTTTAATTGTTCAAAACTGTTTTGGCACTTTTCCGTCCACTCAAATTTGACACCCTTTCTTTGTAGGGAGGTTATGGGGTATGCTATGGCAGAAAATCTCTCCACAAATCTGTGATAATAACCTGCAATCCCCATGAATGATCTCACTGTTGAAACATCTCTTGGCACAAGCCATTCTTTAATAGCCTTTATCTTTTCAGGGTCAACAGCCAACCCTTGTTCAGAAATAATATGACCCAAGTATTGGATCTTGTCCTTATAGAATTCACATTTGCTGAATTTGGCATATAACTGGTTTTCTTTCAAATTTTTCAATACTATCCTCAAGTGCTCTTGGTGTTCTGCTTCACTTTTTGAGTAAACTAAAATATCATCTATAAACACAAGTACGAATTTATCCAAGTACTTATTTAATACACTATTCATTAAGCACATAAAGGTAGCAGGGGCATTTTTCAAACCAAAAGGTAGGACTACAAATTTGTAGTGACCATACCTAGTTCGAAAAGTTGTTTTGCTGATGTCTTCTTCTTTAATTCTGAGCTAGTGATAACCAGTCCTTAAGTCAATCTTCGAAAATACTGAAGCACCTCTTACCTGATCAAAAAGATCATCTATTCGAGGTAAAGGGTATCTGTTTTTTATGGTCAATTTATTCATCTGACGATAGTCAATGCACATTCTAAAGGTTCCATCCTTCTTTTTCACGAACAGCACTGGTGCTCCCCAAGGAGACACACTCGGTCTGATATAACCTTTGTCTAACAATTCTTGCAATTGCATTTTCAGTTCCATGAGTTCAGGGGGACTCATTCGATAAGGAGCTCGAGAAACAGGTGTTGCTCCCGACACAAAATCGATGGAAAAGTCAATCTCTCTTCTGGGGGGAAGATGAGGAATCTCATCTGGAAAAAATTCCTTAAACTCTCTCACTACTGGCAAAGTATCCAGCAGATTTTCTTCAATTTTCTGTTCTGTCTCTTCTACATGTACTACATAGACTTGGTATCCTTTCCTAGCTGTTCTTTTTAATTACAGGGCTGATATTTGTCTTACAGAGATGGGTTTTGGTTTTCTCTTGAGAATAAAAGGTTTTCCTTTTTCATCTATGCAATGCAGAGTTTTATCCCAACAATTCATCATTTCCTTTCTCTTTTCGAGCCATTCCATTCCTATCAACAAGTCATACGAACCTAATGGAAGAATGTTTAAATTTAATTCTGTTTGAAAATCATTTAATTTGATTGTTGTTTGAGGTAACTTATGAGTTACTTTTCTTTTGGTGCCAGTGGCTAGCTGTACCAACCAAGACTGCTGAAATTTTTCAGTTTTAAGTTTACATTTCTTTACAATTTTTGGACTAATGTAACTCAAAGAAGCGCCTGGATCAATTAAAACAGTAACAGATTGGTCAGAAATCTTACCCTCCATTTCAACCATGGTAGCTCGGTGTTCTGCTTGTCGATTCTCCAAGGCTGCACTGATAGTGGGGATATTTCTTGCTATGTCATTTACTATGGTAGCTTCTCGATCTCTCATAATCATCTGAATGTTTCGATGGGGACAATCCCTCAAAAGATGGGGTTCTCCACATCCCCAGCATTTCAAGGGTTCCCTCATTTTAACTGTGCCTTCTTTCTTATTGTCTCCATCTATGTGTTTTGAACCCACTTGGGACTGGGCAGTTTGACTTTCTTTGGGTTTATTAAATTTCTTCTGCTGATGATCCCTGCCAAAGTTCTTCAAATAAGCTGGTTTCTATTTCTTTCCTTTGAACTCCCCCTTGTTTATCCAGCTTTTCCCATGCTCCCCTTTTCCTTTAAACTACTAGTAGCACAATCTAGCTTTTCTAACAACTTCTTCCATCGTTTTTGGGTTATCAAACTCAATCTTCTCTTTGTACATAGTAGGCAAATAGTTCAAAAACCTTTGCACCTTAGCCTTCTCTTCTCGAATGTAGGGGACATATCTCAACAGATTTGTAAATTTTGTGACAAACTCATCGATAGTGAGCTGTCCTAGTCTAATTTCATGGAATTACTTCGCTTTATCATCATAATAATGTTCATTTAAATAGCGGTTTTTAAACTTAACCTGGAAATCTTCCCAAGTCACTCTCTTTTCGTCAATGGCATGGACCATTTTTGTCTCTTCCCACCACAAGGTAGCCTTACCTTGTAGCTGGTAGACAGCTAACCTAGCTTTCAGGTTGCTTTCATATTCATAGACCTGGAAATACTTAATCATGTTCAACAACCAGGCTTCAACATCTTCCTCCTTCTCCCCATCGTGGGAGGGAGGATTGATCTTCCAGAATTCCCCCTGTAATTCCTTTTTCTACTTATACTAATCCCTAACAGCATCATCTTCCTCAGACTCATCAGTATTCCTCTTTCCGGAACCTTCACCTTCTTGGCTGTTCCGCGAAGTTAGTTCTCTGATGAGATTTTCCTGCTCCTCACTGGCTAATGACAATCTGTCATTCTGGCTTCTTAGCTCAGCCATTTCTCGTTGCAAACTATGCAACATAGCCATCACCGGAGCGTTGGGATCTGGTGTATTATCTTCATCACGTAGATCGACATAAATTTCTTCACCTTCTGCCATTCCAGCACCATTGTACACTACACAACACAGATCAGTAAATAAACAATTTTTTTTTTTTTTTTTTTTCTCAATAGTAATTCATTCATACAGTGAGCACACACAAAAACAACCCAGTTTTGTACAACATGGGCTCTGATACCATTTGTCACATCCCTTCCTTCCATACCAATTTTTTTTTTTTTCCTATTTATAGTTTGTTTTTGTGCTTCTGCTAATCACAGCTATTCTCTTCTATTTTCGAATTTGGCAATCATGACCCATTTTGGAAAAAGAGTATTGATTTCTCCTATTACCCTTGTGGGTATCATTATTTTATTCTCTGTCACTAATGTTTTGGCTTATGTTAACTATATTGCTATATCGTCACACTATTATTTTTCTTCTCTTTTCACAACCTTATTCATAGGTATACCATTGATTAATTATTTGAGTGATATATGTCACAAGTAGACATCATTATATTCATATATATGTCAATACATATATTTAAAATTTACACCCCCCCCCCCAACGATTAGGGTTATGAATTTTCCTACACACTCAATGTTTTTCTCATACTCCTTTATCGCATTTATTACACTCAGGCCTTGGGCTTCGTGGCCATTCTTCTATTAGTGGCATAGTGACTACGCTATGAAGCTAAGTATTGAGACGAATCATATTTTCAAATTCACGGTATTTACTTAGGTATATTTCTCGATTATCGTTTTATGGGGTTCATTCAACTGTATTTCCATGGTTCAATTTTATACTTATTGTACCCATGGCACCGTGACTTCCTCGTGTACTTCCCACTGTGACGATGTTTCGGTGTGGTAGTCGACATTAAAATCGTCGTACCTATTTTGGATATACTAGCCAACTATGATTTTGTATGGATAGCAGTTGGAAACTTGTTGACCCTGCCACATCGGTTGAAGTGAATGACATTTTTTGGGTTTAACGTTTTGAGTTGGTATTTCTCAACGCATAATAGTTATATGTATACCCAATGGTTTGCGTAGTAAACATTTTATATTTATCACTTCTCGCAATTCATTAATCACGCTGATCCGGTGCTACGATTTGGAGTACTGTGAAATTATTACTCTGGATTCGCATTTATTCTGAAAGACTATCGATGGATTTTGATTTCTCCCCAAATTGATCCAAGTGCATATCGTGGATCGGTTGACATATGTACGGTGGAGATGTTCTAGGTTTGATAGGGTTAATTTTTTGTTTCGATGGAATGGACATTATTTCTTCTGCAATTGTCAAGGGGATTTTTCTTTCTCCCTCCACTCGTCTCCGCCGAAGTCGAGTATTCAACTCTGCTACCTTGGTACATATGAACGTCATGCTCCTCTTGCTTCCTGAGCGTGATATTTTTTCCGTTTTATCGTTCTTCAGGTATGGAATACTGGCCATTTTCATTTCTCATATGGTTGCCTTTGAATTTTTTCTTTTTGTTTAATTTACAATGCCATCTCGGTCACCTACAGCTCAACCTCAGGTTGATTATCATTCTGCTAAGGCGTCCTGGAGTGTGATTCTATCGTTATTTTGTGTATTTTTTTTAACATGGCTTATTACGCTTCAATACTAATGTTAAACCCTCGGTGAATAGGGAACAGAGACCGTGTTCGTTGCCTTTATCAAATGGTTCTGGCTTGAAGAGAGAGTTTACTATTCAGGTAAGAGGTTATTTCAGTTGGAAGTATTCTGTCCTGTGTTTCCTTTTTTCTCAGATGAATGTTTTTCAAATACTGATATATATTCGTTCTACATGTCGTATTGGAGACAAAACCTTCCAATATTCAAAGGTAACCCTTGTTCTCGTTTTTTATTTCGAATATATCGTTTTCGAAAGAATATCCTAGCGCCTTGTAATAATGACATCTCACTTTGCTCTCGGGTTGATTGCAGGTAGACTCGAATCTCCTAAGGGTTTCCCTTATTGGATACTGGGTAAATTTGTAATCTAATCAAATTGACGCCCGTATGCTCTGGACTTTCAGGTCGATATCAACGCATCCTGAGTCGAATTGGGACCAGACTCCTCATTTTTCTACAAACTTGTTCAGACAATTTAATTTTTTTTTTGTAATAAAAGTTTCTATTGTAGTAATTACTCGTTTCCAGAGACTAGGACTCTTAAAATTTTTAATTCAGGCACCGATATCCCCGAAATAATTAAGTTCTGAGATATTATCATGAAACCATACTAGCATAATTCCATAATTGGTTTTCAGAGTTTCACACATGTTTTTATCTCGCATTTGTCTCTGTTATAAATAAAATATAGTGTCCAGCTTTCTATTCCCTATAAGGGTTCACTATATACTAGTTTTTATCCAACAATTTTCTGCTTTAATTTGGAATACTTTATATATATATAAAAAAAATTCTGTTGTTCTCCACAACAATAGTATTAGGGAATATAAATTTCTCTATAACAAGAGCTTTTAAGTTTACAATAGTTCAATGAACGAATAGTTTTGAGTCTCACAGGATCTATAATTTGATATAATTTATAGGACTCCTACTGTGGACTCTCTTTATACATGGTTTGGAACTCTGTTGTAAGATTTGCTTATGTGAAGCCAACACATTCTCTGTAATAATATTCTTTTAAATTGTTTTTGTTTTCATAGTATCGCAGTTCCTGTGTATCTAGAGTTTAAACTAGCAGTTTTATATTTTATGGGACTGGTAACAATGAACTGTTATTTTTCACAAGTAATATAGTTTGCAGGAAATTTATATAAGGTTCCATGTACATCTTATTTTTCCAATAAGCATTCAGTTAGAACCTTCCTTTGTAAGGGATATTTGTCCCACAGTTTTATACATAATGCTCAGTTCATAATTATTTACAAGTCTAGCAATCATTTCTAATTCCTATTTCTTTGCTATCTGAAGAGGTCCGTGGTACTAGAATAAATATTCTTCCCTTATGTCATTATAATAGAAGTAATTTGATAATTAACGATGCACTGTTATCTTAGAAACTATATGTCTGTCCTTCATTTAGTTAATTCAGCAAATCCATCAATCTGCCCTATTTGTACCCCATTCTTCTTTCAAACAGGTTCCTGAATTTCCCTAATATTCACTGAATTAATTCTATTTAAAACAGAAATAGATTAAAGTTACAAATTATAAATTATGAGCTAACATAATCTCCAGATTTGGACCAGGGACTGGTTCAGAGTTTCTGGTTAATTTGTTCTCATATTCATGGTTCCTACAACTATGCAGAACTGTTAGAGTTTAATTACTCTACTATTCTGTAAATGTATGGAATAGCAGCTCAAATCATAACATTGTAACAACAAATAGTTTAATCATTCATAATACTGTGAGCATACCACTTTGGTACTTGACCAGTCCTCCCAACTGTAGAGTCCCTCTATCTCCAAAACTCACCCCCGAGCTGAGATCCTCCTCCAGAACAGACCAACCCCTAATCTGTTCAGGATTAGCTTATTTAAGTTGTTGCTCCCCAAAGCCTGTTTCTAATTCTGCGTCCAGAATATTAGGATGCTTTTCTTCCTGTTTGCCTAGGCTTCCCTTATTTATGGATTTTTAAAGCTACTTTCTGCTTTTCCCAGCTTTTTACCTCTTCCCAACTACTCTCCACATCATTGGGGAAACTAGATTTTCCTCAAAATCTAATTTGGAAATAAATTCTTTCAAGGATTTTTTTGAAAGAATTTTGGGGAATTATTTGCCTCTTTCCATCCTCATGGAATTATAAAGTGATCTCAAAGTTCTCATTTTGTTCAATCTACACAAAATTATTTTATTTATTTTTCATAATTAAATATTTAATTACATCCACAAAATACTTATCCATTTGGGGTCCACTCCCCTCAGGATTTAAGTTCAAATGTCTATCTTTGAAAGAAAAACATAAACTAGGGGTGTTACAAAATGACAATGATACACTCATCACATAAGGAAGCAACATTTAAAGCATCTAGGGATTTAACAAAATTCAAGTTTCTTGACTAGTCCAGTGATGAATATAATACATAATGTCTCAACTAGTCAGAAAACTAAAGAAATAATCCAAATTCAAAGGTAAGTTACCTCTCATATGTTTTAATTGTGGTAATATTGGAATTTTTTTTGTTTTGTGTCCTTTTATGGAAGATAGTGATGATGAGGAACCACCTAGAAAAATATTTTTCAAACGAAAATATTCAAAAACGAAAAATCTCTACTCCAAAGTGGATAAATTATATTTCTTAAAATAAGAATATGATTCTGATAATGATATAAGGGAGACATTATTTTTAGAAACAAATGAAGAATCCAAGATAGCGAAATAATATGAGAGAATAAAATCAAAATCAGGAAGGCGTTGAATTCTTAGTGGATCTAGAAATTATATCATTAAGGAAAAATCAAGATAATCTCAACAAAAAAATGAAAATCTCTCAAACCTAGAATATTATTATTAGAATTCAAAGATAACCATAGGGAAAGACTAGTATTGGTTATATGGGTAACACTTCATACAAAGAATATGTAAACCTTACGTCACTGGGAAAGAAATGTGGAGAAAATCTTGAAAGCTCCAGTCTCAATAAAACCAAGGAAACATTTTTAGAGGAATTTGGAAACATTGCTACACCAAAAATTTATGTTGATTCTCTCAAGTAGCCCATTCACAATATAGGTAGAAATATGATAAGGGACAAGGACCAAAAAAAAAATGAATCATATTCAAAGCACATCAAGAACAAAACAATTGTTCCATTAAGGAAACCATACGTAGCTAGGTATCAAAATATTTTTCTTGGTCACTTTTTTTGATGAAACAAAATTAGACATCAAGCAAGAGATTTTAAATCTTTTGAGAAAAATTATTATGAAAAAGTTTCTCATCAAACCTATAGAAATAAGCTTGTATATTATAGAAAAGGATAATTCATTTTCTCCATTATCCAAGTTCATTATAGAGTATTATATTTGGACATATGGCATGAGAATATCCTACAAAATCAAGAGAATGGTTTTGGAAGAAAAAATAGGAAGAAGCATGAAAATAATAATGTGTAGTATTCAAGTATGATTGAAACAATAAAATTAAGTGGTATGTTAATAATGGTTTCTATAGATTCATAATTGAATATCAAAATAAATTTATTACTCTAAAAGAAGAGAAAGGAGGAAATATGACTTTTGGACACAATGGATCTGCAAGTATCAGTAGAAGAGGTACAGTAAGACTTGAAACTGTAATGCTAAATCACTAAATTTTTTATACATTGAAGGAATAAAACATAATTTTTTATGTGTCATCTAGATGTTTGATCAATGTGACAATCTAATTTTTTGTTCTGAAAAATGTGAAATAATGAAGACTGATTCGGGACTATTGGTGGGAAGAGAGATAAGGAATCAAGGAAATGTATATATTCTTGATGAAATTCAAGGAAAAAAATTCTACATTAGACATATAGATGAGATTTTTCTATGGCATAAATGGGTAGGACACTTGAGCTTTCATAGTCTGGTAAAAATTAGTAGAACACAAGCAGTGAGAGATATGTCGAAAATCTCAAAACCAAAAAGAATAAGTATTGAAACTTTCCAACATGGGAAATAGACAAAAGTGAGCTTCAAATCAATAGAGTGCTTGACATCAATACCACTAGAGCTTTTTCAAATAGATATATGAAAATCAATAATAAAACCAGCCCTATAAGGTCAAATGTACTTTATGTTGTTTATTGATGATTATACTGAAATGATATGGGTTTCATTTCTTAGAGAAAAATAAAAAGCACTAGAAAATTTTACTTCATTCAATGCCTTAGTTGAAAATAAAAATAATCTTAAAATCAAATGTTTAAGATTAGACAGGGGATATAAATTTACCTTAAATGAATTTAATTGATTTTGTGAAAAAGGTAGAATCAAGAGACAACTTTCAGTCACAAGAACTCCACAATAGAATGGAGTATTTGAAGGAAAGAATAGATAAGTGCAAGAAATAACTAGAAAAATGTTGCTAGAATCCAAATTTCCAAATAATTTATAGAAATAATTGGTTTCTACAATTATTTACATCATGAACAAAGAAAAACTTCGAGTTAACAACAACAAGAACCAATTAAGCTAAGGAAAGGAAGACCTGGTTTGATTAAGTATTTCATAATTTTTTTAATCTAATGTTACATGAAGATAAATGATGATAAATTATGAAAATTTTATTCTAGAGTAAATGAAGGAATCTTCCTTTGATACTCAATAAGAAGTAAGGCTTTCAAATGATACAATAAAAGACTAGGAAAAGTTGTGGAAAGTAATGATGTAAGAATATATGAAACATGACGATAGAAAAAAAGCATAAAAAACTAATGGGAATTCAAAATATACAATCTACATGGAGAAAGGAAGAACAAGAAGAAGAGGTATAGTCTCCATTCAAGACTGCTTTTAAATTTGTACAAAAACATCACCCATATCATTGGATATGTTGACGCGGGTATGGAAAACCTAGAGAAGAATGAAAAATAGACCAAGAAAGGCCAATTTTTCCTTATTATCCAAAATATAACCTAAGGTTTTTTTAGAAACTAGTAAGGACCAACATTGAGTGAATTCTATGGAAGAAGAATTGAATCAAATTGAGAGAAATGGAACATGGGAACTTTTTCCATGACTAAAAGATAAAAACTTGATTCGGAATAAGTGGGTATTCAAAAATATAATGAATGAAGATGAAAAAATGATTAGAAATAAGGCTAGTGTTAGGTTCCTATATATTACTAGTGTAGTCCCTTATTGTGGTTAGGATAGCCCCATTATTTTTATTGTTGTAGCCCTGTAACCCCATATTGTTATTATTGTTCCCTTACATTATTATTGCTAGGTCAGCTAGGATTATATTGTGACCCCATGGACTCCTATATATAGAAAGAGGTTTTGTCATTTATATCATCCAATAATTGTTCATTTATGTAATGTAAAGGATTTTTCCCCCTTGAATTGGCTTATTTCTAAGACATTGATCTCCCTTTCCTTCTATTTTTGGAGTTGGTTTCATAACATTTGGTATTAGAGCTTTGGATTCTAGGGTTTCGATGCTTCAAACAGGCCATCTTGGAATTTTCGCTGTAAATTTTTTTTTACGAAGGTTCAGAAGCTGAAATTTTATCACGCAAAGCCGAAATCCTTAAGAACGTTCTGGAAAATTTTCAGATCTTGGTTCGTAATATTTTCAGAGACACCTAGCACACCGTAAAATTTCACTCTACTGAACTAGTCCATAATTAGGTCATTGTGGGAGATTGGGCATAATGTTGTCTTGAAGAATCTAAAGCATGTCATACTTGTGGTATTATAAAGAATATTCAGAGGGCTACTACAACACCAAATTTTAGATTTTGAAGATTTGAAATCATAGAGAATATTCAGTTTCAATATTGAGCTCCTAAAAAGAAAGAAAAAGGTGTGTATTTTTTTTTTCAAATTTCATAAGTCATGTTTGAAAAATTAGTTTGAAGTGATTCTAAGGGCATATTGAAGCATAGATATCAGTATTGGGTTTAAAATTCCCCCCTAAAAATAATTCAACACCCATTAATCCCTCATAATATTCTAATATGAATCATGAAGATAAAGAAGTGCATCATGATATATCAAAATTACAAGAGCTAGTGCACCAAATTTGACTGTCGCAAAGAGCAACAAAAAATGAAATTGAAGTTTTAAATAAAAACGTCAAAGCTAAGATGGATGGTTTGAAGAAGGGAATGGAAGCTAATGTGGATGGTTTGAAGAAAGGCGTGGAAGCTAACATGGATGGAAATGAAGCTAAGATGGATGGCATGGAAGTTAAGATCGATGGTATAGATGAAAAAAAGAAATACAAGATGGAAGACATGAAGAATGATCTAAAAGAAGACATGGAAGGTTTGACAAAGTTGATACAAGAAATTATTCCTAATGGCGAAAATATAGTAGAGGAAAATCATGATAAAAAAACAAAAATGTTAATCGAGATTTCATAAACTCTAATGTTGGATTTAAGACCCACCATATTCCAAAGATCGATATGAGGAAGTTTGATGGCAAGGATCCCGTAACATGGATACTACAGATGGAGCAATATTTTTATCTCAATAATGTGCAAAACACACAAAAGGTATGCATTAAAATTTTATATTTAGAACAAAATATATTTGTATGGTACCGATGGCTTTGTTCCCGTAAAAAAAATGTCACTTGGTAAATTTTTACGGAGGAAATGATAGCACATTATGAGGTTACAAAGAGCAACACCTTCTTTAGCCAATTGATAAATCTAAAAAAAAAGGGGTCAGTGTTGGAGCACATTGAGGACTTCCAAAGATTGAATATAAGGGTAACTGATATTCCAGAGGAACACAGGATTGATGTCTTCATGGGGACTTTAAAGGATAAAATCCAACCTAGTAAAATTTCTTTCTCTACTCCAATAGTATTGTTGCGCAAGAAGGATGGATCATGGTGCATGTGCCCGAATAAAAGGAAGCTGAATAAGCTCACTATTAAAGATAAATTTCCCAGTCCTGTGAGTGATGAATTATTGGATGATTTACATGGATAAATTTATTTTACCGATTTGGATATTTGTTCAAGATATCATCAAATTAGAATGAAGACTGAAGATATTCCGAAAACAACAATTCAAACTCATGAGGGTCATTATGAATATTTGGTCATGCCTTTTGGCCTTACCAATGCACCTTATACATTTCAAGGGTTGATAAATTCCATTTTCAAACCCTTCCTTAGAAAATTTGTGTTAGTATTTTTTGATTATATAATAATCTATAGCAGGTCTTGGAATGATCATGCTAAATAAGTTGTTAGGGTTCTCAAATTATTGGAGGAGAAATAGTTATATTCAAAATCCTCCAAATGTTTCTTTGGAGTACAAGAGGTGGAATATTTGGGTCATATTGTATCTCACAAGGGTGTTAAGGTAGACCCTAAAAAAATTAAAGCCATTAAGGAATGGAAAGTCCCCACAACCATAAATCAGTTGCAAGGATTTCTGAGGTTAATAGGGTATTATCACAAGTTTTTTAATAATTATGGGAGAATAGCAACACCTCTCACAACATTATTGAAGAAATATGCATTTTCATGGACTCCTGAAGCAACTAAGGCCTTTGAACATCTTAAAGAGGCAATGTGCCTAACACCAGACTTAGCTACACCAAACTTCACAAAAACATTTTTTGTAGAATGTGATGCCTCACGAAATGGAATTGGTATTATTTTAATGCAAGAAGGAAGACCCGTTTCTTTTGAAAGTCTTCCAATCAAAGGAAAGTATTTACAGAAAGCTATTTATGAGAAGGAATTGTTGGCAATACTACATGCACTAAATAAATGGCAACTTTACCTAATAGGAAGACACTTCAAGGTAAAAACCGATCATGATAGTCTTAAAAATTTTTTGGAACAAATACTATCTTCAAAAGAGCAGGAAAACTGGGTCACAAAGATGTTGGGTTATGACTTTGAAGTTATCTACAAAAAAGGGAATCTAAATGTTGTTGCAGATGCACTCTCAAGAAAAGATGAAGAGGTGGAAGCATTGATTTGTGCCCTTTCTATTATCCAAACAAATTGGATAACCGAAGCAAGGGATGAATGGAAGAAGGAAAAAGAAGTTTGGACACTCATTCAAAAGTTGCAATAAGATCCTAGTACATCTGATACACTTAGTTGGAAAAATGATTCCATATGTTTTAAATATTACTTATATATTTGTAATAATTTCCAACTAAAACAAAAGATTCTTTTGTAATTTCACACTTCTCCTTTAGGAGGACACTTAGGGTTTTTTTAAAATTACCACAGGGTGAAGCAATAATTTTTTTGGAATGGTCTTAAATATGATATTCAAAATATTGTGGCATAATGTTTGGTTTTCCAGCAAAATAGATTTGAGACAATTAAGACCCCGAGTCTTCTATAGCCTTTATCGATTCCAAGTCAACGTTGGGAGGAGATTTCAATGGATTTTATCACATGTTTACCTAAGTCCAAAGGAAAGAGTGTCATCATGGTGATAGTTGATAGACTTACCAAGTATGCACACTTTTTTGCATTATCTCACCCATTTAAAGCAAGTACAATTTCTACTTCATTTATGGAACAATTCAAAAGCTACATGGAAACCTAAATATTATTGTAAGTGACAGAGATCCCATTTTTTTGGAAATTTTTTGATGGAATTATTTTCTTGTTTGGGTACTCAACTGGCTCTGCAATATTCCTAATTTTAGCCTCAAGCTAAAATGGAATATTATAGTTGCACATTTTATTTTTACTTAATAAAATGGGTAAGGAGACCCCCTTAACCCCTTTGATGAAAAATAACACTCCTTGTCTGAAAGGAGAAATAATAAAGCAGCTGAAATAAACACCCCATGGTGTGAACATGATGAGGATCACCTTGAGTTGGCCATCTTTGACCAATTCAACAGCACTACCTTAGAGGGGTGGCTTGCTTAAAAAGACAACACAGTTTTTGGAGGGAAAGCATTCAAAGGAGAATGGAAACCCTAATTGTGGGACCCATGGTGGAAGAGAGTTCATTTTCTTTATAAGAAAGAAGGAGCAGCTCATTTGGTTCATGATTTGATTCAAAAATTTTGTAGTGAGGCCAAGGACTTGCATATCTAGGTTGTTTATCAGAATTGCAGTGCTCTTGAGCATTGAGGGTGTTCTCGGGAGTGGATTCCCACCTCTTCCTCATGGGAGGAGAGGATTGGAGCTTCATTTCCTCATTCCGACATTTGGCTAAGCTCACTCCTTCAGTTGCAGCGTTATTTCTGTAGTAGGATGGTGCTGTGTTGCTGGAGTAACAGCAGAGGAACTCGTAGAGTCTCTCCTTACTTGCTTTTTCAGTGGTGGAGTGATCTCTTCATTGATGAATATTTAGAGAAGGCTCTTGGACTTAATTTCAGATCTGTGGCATAAAGCCACTCATTCACCATCTCCCACTGCACATTCATTTGGAGAAACTGCGTTATTCCATGAGGGCAGTGTTGAGGGAGATTCTTGTGCTCATCAGGAGGAGTGATTTTGAGTAAAAGGGGATCAGCCCCTTTTCCTTTGAGGGCATTATCAGAGGAGGGCATCGGCATTTCAGATCAGCCATGGCCTAATATTCATTTGGTTTTAGTTGCAGTGACAATTTTTTTGTCACTATTGTATTTTATCCGACATTTCTAGCAATCTCCCTGAGATTGGCTAGAAATCCCATATTCAGCCCATTTTCCTTTCTTGGGTCATTTTCCTTGTATCTTTCAGCTACATTATCATTTTTTATGTATTCAGCAGCTGCATCTCTCACAGAGACAACGCAGTTATGGTTTCTTGGCATTCTATGTAGCTGCAGCTACTCCGACATTACATGGTATATTCATTGGAGTTGGTTCTAGAGGATTAAGAGGTTTATTCCCTCAATTATTTCTTGTATATTCATGCTAAAATTATAATATAATGTTGGTTGTACCATTTCCCCCTCTTATGATGTATTTCAGATTTGCAGAGTTAATGTTCATGTTCATGTATTGTTGTAGCTCACTCTTTGAGCATTGTTTCAGAGATCTAGATTGGGGAGATCTGAATAACCCATTTAGATGCATTTAGTTAAGCTCATTTCCTACAAGGGAGTTTTATATGAGTTATTATAGGGCATCCTAGTGGTGGTTTGTCTTATTTATGCAGCAGCTTCCTTATACAGCGTCCTCAAGGACCCTGTAGCAGGAGTTCCTGAGGTGGAATATTTCATATCCATCGGCAGAGTCTGTGAAGGGCCAGCTAGCCTCAAGATCTCTCCCTTATTTGAAGGATACATATCCTGTAAATGCCCCAAAATTCAATCTCTGAAATAGACTTTCAATGTCTCACTGAAGAGGGAAAAATGGAATATCTTAAGATATTCCCGATGGAGCATAAAATTCCAGATTTGGAATATTATAGTGGTATCAGAGCATGATATTGGCTCACCCTGTGCCCAAGATATAAGGCTATTAGAAAGAGGAGATTCTCTCCAAGGAGAGGATATTTTCAAAGGAGTTAAGGAAATATTAATTATGGAATAGGAGGTTTCCCTTCTTGTTTTCCAGACCATTGTGGACACCATTGCAAATCTTGATGTAAGGGAACAGTGGGAAGATTTTCTGAAAATGGTTATGGATGGAGAAAACCCTAGTTTTGTCATGTTGGGTGTGAGAATTCAGGCACACATGCAGATCCACACCACAGTCATTTGTTCACTTGCTTTACAAAGGGATGGAGGAAGAAAAGAGGCCATGGGAGGAGTGACACTACAGCACAAGGTATGACACATGATTGTTGGTTTGAGGGTTTCATTTTTCATTTCCATGCAAATGAAAAAACATGTGATGCATTCACTAAAGGTTTGGTGGAGAAAACTTGGTGAAACTATTTGTGTCATAAAGAAAAACACTTTGCATGCATTAGAAAGAACCAACAGTGCTGTCACACTGGGAGGACATCCATCACCACATGGAGGTGAGAAGGGAGCTATTGCTTCCACTAGAGGAGCTCTTGTATCTTTTCAGGGGGGGTTCCAAATATTTTTTTATGTGGGGACCAAGGCACAATTCCGGAGCCCTATGTAGCATTTATTAGGGATTGTGAGATGCATGAGGAAGAGAAGGATCAACATGGAGGGATGATGGGCATTCACCCATATCCACTTCAGAAACTTTCTACACAAGGGAAAGAGATTGCACTATGCAGAGGAGAGAGGGACAAATCAGTCCACTCATATATGAAATCTATTTCAGAACTTGATGTCTCAATTTTTGGAGGCTTTCCATGTGGGAGGCCACTTGATCTGGAGATGATGAGAGGCATCATGCTTTTTGGTTCACCACTCTTGGATTCTGGAGGGGTGGAGACACTAGAGGGATCCAATATAGTGCAAAGGGTTTGGGGTAAACTCAAGGAGGAGAGATACACTCTCTCATTTTCAGCCCAAGGATAGATTCAGCCCCCATATGTATTTCAGAGGGAGATAAGAGCTTATTGGGATGAATTAGCAAAACTCTCCATTCAGCCCCATTACATTGCACAAAACCCGGGGCAAGATTTTCATATGATAGCATGAGTGAGGAGATCATCAATTAGAATATATTTTCCCATGCATGTCATCACTCCTACCTTGAGGATGCCATGGTTCAGCAGAGATATTTCCACCTACACCTTCTATCTTTCCAAGAGGTACACCGTTCCAGTTTGCATACTTGGGAGGAGGCATTGGAGGGAAGATTCATTATAGCATATTTGAGCAGTGGTGGGACTATTGATGAGGAGGCCATAGGAGAAGAAGGGGGAGAAGATTTTTTTCTCTTCATGCAGTTGCTTGAGGGCAAGCAACATGTGGGAGGGGAGGACTGTAATATTCCTAATTTTAGCCTCAAGCTAAAATGGAATATTATATTTGCACATTTTATTTTTTCTTAATAAAATGGGTAAGGAGACCCCCTTATCCCCTTTGATAGAAAATAACACTCCTTGTGTGAAAGGAAAAATCATAAAGCAGCTGAAATAAACACCCCATGGTGTGAACATGATGAGGATCACCTTGAGTTGGCCATCTTTGATCAAGTCAACAGCGTTGCCTTAGAGGGGTGGCTTGCTTGAGAATACAACGCAGTTTTTGGAGGGAAAGCATTCAAAGGAGAATGGAAACCATAATTGTGGGACCCATGGTGGAAGAGATTTCATTTTCTTTATAAGAAAGAAGGAGCATCTCGTTTGGTTCATGCTTTGATTCAGAAATTTTGTAGTGAGGCCAAGGACTTGCATATCCGGGCAGTTTAGCAGGATTGCAGTGCTCTTGAGCACTGGAGGTGTTCCCGGGAGGGGATTCCCCACCTCTTCCTCATGGGAGGAGAGGATTGGAGGTGAATTTCCTCATTCTAGCATTTGGCCAGGCTCACTCCTGCAGTTGCAGCGTTATTTCTGTAGCATGATGGTGCTATGTTGCTGGGGTAATAGCAGAGGAACTCATAGAGTCTCTCCTTACTTGCTTTTTTAGTGGTGGAGTGATCTCTTCATTGGAAGAGCTGTACAGAAGGCTCTTGGACTTCATTTCAGATTTGTGGCATTAGGCCACTCATTCACCATCTCCCACTGCGCAGTCATTTGGAGAAACTGCGTTATTCCATGAGGGCAGTGTTGAGGGAGATTCTTGTGCTCATCAGGAGTGATTTTGAGTAAAAAGGGATCAACCCCTTTTCCTTTGAGGGCATCATCATTTCATATCAGCCATAGCCTCATATTCATTTGGTTTCAGTTTCAGTGACAATTTGTTTGTCACTATTGTATTTTATCCGGCATTTGTAGCAATCTCCCTGAGATTGACTAGAAATCCCATATTCAGCCCATTTTCCTTTCTTGGGCCATTTTCCTTGTATGTTTCATATACATTATCATTTTTTATGTATTCAGCAGCTACATCTCTAATAGAGACTGTGCAGTTATGGTTTCCTGGCTTTTTGTGTAGCTGCAGCTACTCCGACATTACATGGTATATTCATTGGAGTTGGTTCTAGAGGATTAAGAGGTTTATTCCCTCAATTATTTCTTGTATATTCATGCTGAAATCATAATATAATTTTGGCTGTACCATTTCCCCCTCTTATGATGTATTTCGGATTTGCAGAGTTAATGTTCATGTTCAAGTATTGTTGTAGCTCACTCTTTGAGCATTGTTTCAGAGATCTAGATTGGGGAGATCTGAATAACACATCTAGGTGCATTTCTTTAAGCTCATTGCCTGCAAGGGAGTTTTATATGAGTTATTCTAGGGTATCCCAATGGTGGTTTTTCTTATTTATGTAGCATCTTCCTTATACGGCGTCCTCAAGGACCCTGTAGCAGGAATTCCCGAGGTGGAATATTGCATATCCATTGGCAGAGTCTGTGAAGGGCCAGCTAGCCTCAGGATCTCTCCCTTCTTTGAAGGAGACATATCCTGTAAATTCCCCAACAGTCAATCTCTGAAATGGACTTTCAGTGTCTCACTGAAGAGGGAAAAATGGAATATCTTAAGATATTCCCAATGGAGCATAAAAGTCCAGATTTGGAATATTACAGTGGTATTAGAGCATGATCTTAGCTCACCCTATGCCCAAGATCTAAGGCTATAAGAAAGAGGAGCTTCTCCCCAAGAAGAGGAGATTTTCAAAGGAGATAAGGAAACAGGAATTATGGAAGAGGGGGTTTCCCTTCTTCTTTTCCAGACCATTGTGGACACCATTGCAAATCTTGATGTAAGGGAACAATGGGAAGATTTTTTGAAAAAGGTTGCGGATGGAGAAAACCCTAGTTTTGTCATGTTGGGTGTGAGCATTCAGCCATACATGCAGATCCAAAACACATTCCTTTGTTCACTTGCTTTGCAAAGGGATGGAGAAAGAAAAGAGGCCATGGGAGGAGCAACACTGCAACATAAGGTATGGCACATGATTGTTGGTTTGAGGGTTTCATTTTTCATTGTCATGCAAATGCAAAAACATGTGATGCATTCACTAAAGGTTTGGTGGAGAAAACTTGGTGAAACTCATTGTGTCATAAACACAAGCACTTTGCATGCACTGGAAAGAACCAACAGCGCTATCACACTGGGAGGACATCCATCACCACATGGAGGTGAGAAGGGAGCTATTGCTTCCACTAGAGGATCTCTTGTATCTTTGCAAGGGGGGGTTCCAAATATTTTTTTATGTGGGGACCAAGGCACAATTCCGGAACCCTATGTAGCATTTGCTAGGGATTGTGAAATGGATGAGGAAGAGAAGGATCAACATGGAGGGATGATGGGAATTCACCCATATCCACTTCATAAAATTTCTACACAAGGAAAAGAGACTGCACTTCGCAGAGGAGAGAGGGACAAATCAATCCACTCATATATGCAGTCTATTTCAGATCTTGATGTCTCAATTTTTGGAGGCTTTCCACTTGGGAGGCCACTTGATCTGGAGATGATGAGAGGCATCATGCTTTTTGGTTCACCACTCTTGGATTCTGGAGGGGTGGAGACACTAGAGGGATCCAATATAGCGCAAAGGGTTTGGGGTAAAATCAAGGAGGAGACATACACTCTCTCATTTTCAGTATCACCCCTCTTCATCAGCTTTATTGCGCTGATAGAGTTTTTTGCATGGATGGAGGGTAGCATCTTCATGATGCGGGATGACTGCTCCAT
The DNA here is from genome assembly GCA_034641835.2 of Pinus albicaulis. Classification (NCBI taxonomy): domain Eukaryota; kingdom Viridiplantae; phylum Streptophyta; class Pinopsida; order Pinales; family Pinaceae; genus Pinus; species Pinus albicaulis. The sequence goes on from CM076574.1 coordinate 396,751,269, forward strand.
GGATTTAGTGAGAGAGAGATTACTTCCTTGGGGAAGAACTCTTTCATGCTTTGGAGTAGATGGAGGCCACTCATGCTTAAATTGCCCAGGATTGGAGATTCTTTGGAGGTGTTAGTCTCTCAAGGGAGGCTTATTTTCAAAGATCATCATTTCTTTTAAGCATGAGAAGCTAAATGATGACATGGCAGCAACTTGGAGGATAAATTTGGCATGAGGGGATGTCAAGGTAGCAGGAAGCAGCGTGATGGAGCACCACATTGCAGAATACTAGCGTTGTTTATGTGGAGGATTGATCCAGGATGGAGAATTCAGATTTGGTTGAGTATTCCCCACGATCCTGAAGCATGCATGATTCTTGGATGGCCTTGATGGAGATGGCAGACACTTATTGGATGATGTGAGAATCTATCATCATGGGAGAATCTCCTTGGCTAGAGTTTATAGTCTCAAGGAGAAACCTATTGCATGCAGCATATGAGGGCTTCCTAGCTATGCACTTGGATGCATACTTTGATTGGCTAGAGGAGTTCACTTGGGAGGGCATTCATCATGGCACCTATCAGCATAGGGAGATGCATAGCCTACTTTATTGGGGTCGAGAGAACCTCACAGCCACTCCCCTACTCATTGGAGTTAGAGGGAAATTCTTAGTGGGGGCATTTCCACTCAAGAGGTCAAGTACAAATTGTAAAAGGTATAATCTCACATTTTATTTTGTATTCTCCTTCCTTTTTTGAGTAGCATGATGAGTCAAGGAGAGTTGATTCCTTCTTGCATGATGTACAAGGATGTATTTGTAAAGCTTTGTATCAGAATAATGGGCCATTCTTATGGTGGTTTGTGGAGAGAGCCACATGCTCCTTGGTGTGCACCCTTGGCACCAATTTATATTTTTATGTTCCTATCTTTTGAGATATGTGTGGCAGAAAAAAAGTGGCTGGGAAAAGCACTTGTTATGTATATCCTTGATGAAGGAAAGAGGCTCACTTCGTTGGTCCCATGAGAGGAGCATTGACCCAATCTCTGGTTGCCTTCTGGCAGTTTGTTTTCATTGTATTATGCCACCTTGTATTTCTTATGCTTATTTTTCAGGGAGCACTATGTGGAGAGTGAATTATATGATTGATACATCCCATTGGGAGCACTATTCTCCCCATTACACACGTTCTACATTGCAGGAGATACCATGGGAAAACCATGATTACCATACTATTACCTTCCTCTTCTTGTGGGGTAAACCACTTGGAGAATTTGAAGAGGCATTTCATGGTAGAATATTTTGATGGGGTAGCTTGGGCCACTCTTAGAGGCATACCATTTCATCCCAAGGACAGATTCAGCCCCCATATGTATTTCAGAGGGAGAGAAGAGCTTATTGGGATGAATCAGCAAAACTCTCCATTCAGCCCCATTACATTGCACAAAACTCGGGGCAAAATTTTCATATGATAGCATGGGTGAGGAGATCATCAGTTAGAATATATTTTACCATGCATGTCATCACTCCTACCTTGAGGAGGCCATGGTTCAGCAGAGATATTTCCACTTACACCTTCTATCTTTCCAAGAGGTACACCGTTCCAGTTTGCATACTTGGGAGGAGGCATTGGAGGGAAGATTCATTATAGCATATTTGAGCAGTGGTGGGACTATTGATGAGGAGGCCATAGGAGAAGAAGGGGGAGAAGATTTTTTTCTCTTCATGCAGTTGCTTGAGGGCAAGCAACATGTGGGAGGGGAGGACTGTAATATTCCTAATTTTAGCCTCAAGCTAAAATGGAATATTATATTTGCACATTTTATTTTTTCTTAATAAAATGGGTAAGGAGACCCCCTTATCCCCTTTGATAGAAAATAACACTCCTTGTGTGAAAGGAAAAATCATAAAGCAGCTGAAATAAACACCCCATGGTGTGAACATGATGAGGATCACCTTGAGTTGGCCATCTTTGATCAAGTCAACAGCGTTGCCTTAGAGGGGTGGCTTGCTTGAGAATACAACGCAGTTTTTGGAGGGAAAGCATTCAAAGGAGAATGGAAACCATAATTGTGGGACCCATGGTGGAAGAGATTTCATTTTCTTTATAAGAAAGAAGGAGCATCTCGTTTGGTTCATGCTTTGATTCAGAAATTTTGTAGTGAGGCCAAGGACTTGCATATCCGGGCAGTTTAGCAGGATTGCAGTGCTCTTGAGCACTGGAGGTGTTCCCGGGAGGGGATTCCCCACCTCTTCCTCATGGGAGGAGAGGATTGGAGGTGAATTTCCTCATTCTAGCATTTGGCCAGGCTCACTCCTGCAGTTGCAGCGTTATTTCTGTAGCATGATGGTGCTATGTTGCTGGGGTAATAGCAGAGGAACTCATAGAGTCTCTCCTTACTTGCTTTTTTAGTGGTGGAGTGATCTCTTCATTGGAAGAGCTGTACAGAAGGCTCTTGGACTTCATTTCAGATTTGTGGCATTAGGCCACTCATTCACCATCTCCCACTGCGCAGTCATTTGGAGAAACTGCGTTATTCCATGAGGGCAGTGTTGAGGGAGATTCTTGTGCTCATCAGGAGTGATTTTGAGTAAAAAGGGATCAACCCCTTTTCCTTTGAGGGCATCATCATTTCATATCAGCCATAGCCTCATATTCATTTGGTTTCAGTTTCAGTGACAATTTGTTTGTCACTATTGTATTTTATCCGGCATTTGTAGCAATCTCCCTGAGATTGACTAGAAATCCCATATTCAGCCCATTTTCCTTTCTTGGGCCATTTTCCTTGTATGTTTCATATACATTATCATTTTTTATGTATTCAGCAGCTACATCTCTAATAGAGACTGTGCAGTTATGGTTTCCTGGCTTTTTGTGTAGCTGCAGCTACTCCGACATTACATGGTATATTCATTGGAGTTGGTTCTAGAGGATTAAGAGGTTTATTCCCTCAATTATTTCTTGTATATTCATGCTGAAATCATAATATAATTTTGGCTGTACCATTTCCCCCTCTTATGATGTATTTCGGATTTGCAGAGTTAATGTTCATGTTCAAGTATTGTTGTAGCTCACTCTTTGAGCATTGTTTCAGAGATCTAGATTGGGGAGATCTGAATAACACATCTAGGTGCATTTCTTTAAGCTCATTGCCTGCAAGGGAGTTTTATATGAGTTATTCTAGGGTATCCCAATGGTGGTTTTTCTTATTTATGTAGCATCTTCCTTATACGGCGTCCTCAAGGACCCTGTAGCAGGAATTCCCGAGGTGGAATATTGCATATCCATCGGCAGAGTCTGTGAAGGGCCAGCTAGCCTCAAGATCTCTCCCTTATTTGAAGGAGACATATCTTGTAAATTCCCTAATAGTCAATCTCTGAAATGGACTTTTAGTGTCTCACTGAAGAGGGAAAAATGGAATATCTTAAGATATTCCCGATGGAGCATAAAATTCCAGATTTGGAATATTAAAAGCTCATAGCTCATCTTATCATCCTCAATCCGATGGCCAAACTGAGATAGAAAACAAATATTTGGAAGGAAATATTCGTTTTTTTGTATCTAATAAACAAACACAATGGTTCAAGTGGTTACCTTTGGTTGAATGGTGGTATAACACTTCCTTCCATATTAAAAAATAACCCCATTTATGGAACTTTATGGATATCATCGATCGTCCATCACATCATCTTTAAGAGAAAATTATAAGGTTCAAGCAAGCAGAAGATCACATCGAGCATTAACAACAAGTTCTCCAACTCTTAAAGGATAACCCAAATTTGGCACAAAATCGAATGAAACAACAGGCAGATCAACATCGCAGCGAGAGAAGTTTTGATGTAGGAGATTGGGTATTTTTACGGCTACAACCATACAAACAAATGTCCCTCAAGCAAGCTAAGAAGGATAATAAATTATCGCCAAAGTACTATGGTCCTTACAAGTTGTTGCAAAAGATTGGTACTATGGCATACAAATTGGAGCTTCCTGCTTCTTCACGAGTGCATCCAATTTTCCATGTTTCATGCTTAAAGAAGGTTATATGTGAAAATCTTCCAGTTCAAACAATATTTCCAGAACTTGATGAGGAAGGAAAAATCATATTGGAACCTGAAGCAGTCACTAAAACAATATCTCGACAAAGCATTAAATCGATCAATTTTAGAGTATCTCATCAATTAGAAGAATCTGATACCCAACGAAATTCTACATGGGAGAGTGAGAATTTTATAAAAATCATCTAGAATGTTCAAGCTGCTGAGGACTCAAAAGTTCTCTTGGTGTAGAGAAAATGGGTGTTGCGTAGCCGGGCTAATCACGGTAGTGGCTATGGCCCCCACAAAGAAGACAACAAGTGGGAATGTTGGTATGTGTTGTGATTCTTTCCACTACTAGGTCACGCATGGGGGTCAGGAGGTGGGGCGATAGCTCCCTCCCGTACATTGTGTCGGGCATAGCAGAGGGTTCAAGTGGGTGAAATCCCCCCGTCTTGTGGGTGTTAATTTCGAGAAAACATTTTGGACCTTTATTTTCTGTGGCTTATCCAACATGGTTTTGTGCATGGTTTTTTCACATGGTTTTGGGGCATGATGGTTTTCGGCCCCTCGAAACTCTTAGATCCGATCAAGGGAACTATCATTATGTTCTAATCCAGGGTTAATGGATTGGGGTTTTTGTATGCTTCGGCATGTATATATATGTGTTGTAACACTAAAATGAATATAATGTAAAATCAAGTTGGTCGTCCCGATTTTGGATCTAGGGGAAAATCTCTATGTTTATCTATTTGACGTTTTATGCTCTCACTATTTTTTTTATTTTATGTTTTAGGATTCATTTGTAGATAATTTCTGTATAGGGTTAAAACCTATAGACTATTGGCTATTAGATGACCCACGGTGGAGATGAGACCAAGGCGAAGTTAGTTTCTACCCTTTTCTTGCCCATAGTCCACCATGACTTCAGATTCGGGATTGCGTCGGGGACACTACTCCCATACTCAGCCTCTGGGCATGTTTTGGTAGTTTTTGCAAGGGGAATCAGCTTACAGCCTCTCACCGGTGGGAATGAGACAATGAGGAGTAGGATGTATTGGCCAACGACTAAAGTGGAGGCAGGAAGCCCAGTATATCTAAGGCGGCAGGGGAGGGCTGGATCGGAAGCGGTAGACTTTTCCTTTTGCTGCAAAACCCTATTGGACCTCAGGGACAGATCGATGCCTTGATGCACGGTGAGGGGTATCAATTTATTCCCAAATGCACTTGGATCTATCTGGATCCGGAAGGCTCACCTCTACTGGATAATTAATTTTCTCTGCAATAGTTTTTCTGGGTTTAGAAATAAATTTTTATGCATTTTTTGGATGTTTGTTGGATTGGGGTTTTCGCTCACTATGTGGGAATTTAGGGGGATGAAGCTCCTTTCTACCCTCCTGCGCCATAGCATGCAAGGATGCAGTAGTGATGCTCCCACCTGGGTACACCCCCTAGGTGCAGACACAGAGTTTTTAGGAATTTGAGATAGCCCTGTGGGTGGTTTTGGCTACAGGAGGTTAACCACAAAAAACACCAACACAGAAGAAAGAGGAGGGGGCCCAATAGTCAAGATCCAATTTCAGATCTTCATCAAAACCTTAGAAGGAAAATTCAAAATAATTTGGGTATAGGATTCAAATCTGGTTTCAGATCTAAAGAAAAAGATCCAACTTGCTACAGCTACCTCGACTATAAAACAGAGTCTTATTTTCTCTGGGAAGGCATTGTAGGAAGGAACTCAGTTAAAAGACTACTATTTCCAAAGGAATTCCTCGATAGTTCTGAACTTAAGACATAAAGGTGGAGCAGTAGGAATAAATTCTTCTGGTAGAACATAACAGAACAGAGGCCATGAAACCAGGAGGGGATCTCATACCTCCAGAACAGAAACTCTAATTGGCCCTTCATAAAGGAAAATTCTTAAGGGGAGAAAAAAAATAGTGGTACCACCTGAACTAGCAGAGAATACCCCAAAACCATACATAGTGGAACAACTGAACTAGGAGCCAAAACTAAACATAGAGACACCATAGATTGAAGAGCACCGATCTACCTTTGAATCACAGGCTATAATATGAAGGTTTAATTGCTTTTGGCCAAAACCAATGGTGTTGTTCCAATAGATATTTACTAATTGGACAATCGATTGTGATATCCATCTATGCTCCAAGGGATACTTCATTGTAAATTTTCCCACACAGGAGGCCACAAATATCATCTTGAAGGAAGGACCATGGTTTTGGGGTTCTACTGGACTCTTTACCACACCTTGGTTCCTAGATTTAAATGCCAACATGATGTAGATAATGAGAATTCCAGTCTGGGTCCGGCTACGTAATATTTAGCTACATTTCTGGAATGAATATGTTTTAGAAGTCTTTGGGAACAACCTAGGGAGATATATCAAAACATACATCCAAAGATTGGAGAAGAGAATTTTCACATTTGCACGTATTTGTGTGGAAGTGGATCTCTGCAAGAGGGCTTCCAGAAAGCATCCATTTGATACATAATAAGAAAAAATGGACACAACATCTAGACTATGAAAACACCACATTTAAATGCAGGATATGCTGGAAAACTAGTCATTTACAAAATACATGTCCAGATGCTAAAAGAGAAAACAGGAAGAAGAAGAAAACAGGGAAAGCACCCAAAGGATGGAAATTTCCCTCAAGAGGACTAGAGCAAGAAAAAGAAGACAAAGGAGAAATTCCCATACAAAATGAGAATAAATAGCTAGCACCTGAACCAGGGACCCAAGAATAAGAAGTACAAGAGCCCCTGGGAACAAACATGATAGTACAACTGTCACATCCTATGGAGGACTTAATGCAAACTGAAGCCCATTGAAATGATGTAAGCTTAGGTGGTAAAAATAGAGCGCATGTATCCGAAAGTTCAGATTCCGAAAAAAAAATGCTACAAGGAGCAACGAGCTGGCCTTGGTTCCTTCCTCCCTGCACTCAGGGAATTGGCAAATTGTCCAAAAGAGAAAAGGCAAGCGCAAAAAGCCCAGCCCTGTTGGCAACTTGTAACTATAGGTAGCTATGCTATGACGTGTGCATGAGCACACATGCCCTTTGGGTGTCTTGAATGAAATATGCATGTACTAATGTAGCTTTTCATTAGATATTAATAAAAAGTTACTAATTTTTTCTGTGGAAAAAAACACCAAAGGAATCACAAATTCAAGAAATAAAGAGGATATTTTGATACTTAAAGGTCAAACTCGACTTTGGGCTTTCGTATTGATCCAGGTGGCTCTAGAGAGGATCATAAATCAAAGAGGGCTTAGGAAAGAATAAAAAATAAAATTTCTTAGGTTGCAACAGAAATAATTTACGGTGCAAACGATACCTCAATCTGACATCATATGTGAAAATTATGGCTAGTCAACGTTTTGGTCAAACTAATCCCCCTAGCTAAAATTAGCACTGTGCCAACTAAATTTGGAGCCTGACTAAATTTAGCGGAGCCACTAAATTTGGCATAAATTAACGAGGTAATAAATTAGCAATTTTAGGCGATGGTTTTCGGTGACCAGAATGGGCGAAATTTTCGCCTACTTAATTTTTTCGATGAGCCAAAAATTTTGGCCAAGGAATTTTTTCCATATCGCCAATAGACCAAAAAATTAATATTTCCAACCATTCTGCTGGGAAGGTAGGCTTAAAAATTAATGCGAATTTTTTATTATTTAAACTCATATTTTCCATTCAACGATAAGGGGGCAAAGGCACGAATCTCAGTGCAAAGGTGGAACCCTAAGTAGGCATGTAACCTGAGTAGTGGAACCTTGACGCAGGGGAATCTGCAAGGAATCTAAAATATTCCCTTGGAGCTAGATATTCACAATGTCAAAATTATGGTGATTTTATACCCAAATTAATCAAAATTTCATAGGGAATGTAATGGTGTAAATTTTTTCCTCATTTGAGCAGTGGAATTTCGTTCAACCTACAACACATAACCTTTATGGAATCTTAAGGAATCTTGGAGATTCCTTGGAGGCCAAATTTTCATAGTTTCAAAACCAGATCAACTTTATCCTCATTTTACTCAATTTTTTGGAAGGAGTACAATGGTGAAGTGATATTTTTCATCTGAGTGGAAAAATTCTACTGAAACAACGTAAAGGAATATTTGGAAAATCTTTTAGATTCCCGAGGGTTGAGATTTTGACCAAAGCAGAAATCGGTCAAGTTTATAGTTATTTGACACAATTTCATGCCAACAATTTGATGCTGAAACTCATTTTTTCAACAAAGGTGTTCATTTTCAATCCATCCCCAGGAGTGGAGTTATAAGATTCCTTTTGTACATGCATGTGATTTGATTTTTTTGAAGATTAATGAAAGAAGCCTCCCCACTTTGACCACATCTTGGAGACATAATCCACACTAGGTGAACTTCATTATCAAGTTGTTATGTGCCTTTGTATCTCATTGTTGTCTTTATATTTCCTCTTATTTAAAGTATGCACATGTGGGTTTTTATACTCTTTCACATGCAATTATGCTAACATCACAGAAGTAAACGATCCTGCTTAATTCCAATAGTTGAGAGAATCTGGATCAAGTTTGATATCATAGTGGTCTTCTTGTTGATCTCAATTTCGAGTGTGAATGATTGAGCATGAAACTAGAAAGAGAATGGAGGATGAAAGAGATCTCTATGAGGCCTTCTACAGGATGGAATGCATGGTAGATATAATTTCTGTAGATTATGAGGAGAAAATAGCAAGAGAGGAATAGGGGGAAAAAAGAGCAGAGGACAATTCTCTATCTACATCTTCGAGTGAATATGCTTCTTATTAATCGTCTTCTCACCATTTAAATGAAGATATCAACGAAAGCCTTCAAGCAGAGAATGCTAAATTAAGGAGACTTCTACAAAATGCACAAGAGGAGAAGGAGATATTGCAGGTTCAATTACGAGCAATAGAATATTCCTTGGAAAAGTTGAAGAGAAAAAAACACTTAGCGAAGCCATCATCACCTGCTTCAGAATCAACAGTTGAGGTAAACCATGTTGATAGTTCTTCAGTTTCATTTTCACACGATGATGATGATTTGGGTGCTTTTGAAAAGAAAACTACAGGCATTGGGTTAATATTAATGAAGAAGATGGGATATGAAGGCAAGGGCATATGATATAATGTGAAAGGAATTTTTAATCCCACCTAGGTGGTGGAATTACCACGATATACAGGATTGGGCTATGTCAAAAAGGAAGAGATGAGAGAATATTCATGCGATAACTTCGAGACAATGAAGAATGTTGAGAGTACCTCACAAGCCTCCAGTGATCATGATTGGAGGTCATTTCCAAATGGGAGTGATCATTCCAAATAGAGAGCCAAAGAAAGACATAAAAATTTTCAGTATTATAAAGTTCATTTTTATTAAAATCATATTGTTAATTATGAGAATAAATCATGGCGTAAAAAACCATGTATTTTTATGGCTTGTATAACCATGTGGTTACCAAGTGCTAGAAGAGAATGACAGCAAGGAAAAAGACAAGACATGTAAACCCTTCTCGACATCAGGGTAAGAAGAAGTTCAATCAGGTTTGGAGTCAGAATAATTTTTGTAGCCATTGTAACAAGCATGGGAATCAAAGAGCTACATGTTGGGAACTCCATCCAGAGCAACGTCTAAAGAAGGAAAAAGTGCCTATGCAGGGACCAGTTGGTAAAGTTGTTCACCAAGCAAAGCAGCTCCAAAATTATGACCCATTCATTTTGATTAGTGAGAGGTGGTTTTATTAGAGATAGTAGCTTGCCATGGCCACATTTTGAAAATCACATGTTGCAAAATGATTATAAAATTGATGATGTAAAAGTGATGATGTGCTTCCCATCACTTATGAATGAAACATAGTGATCCCTTTGGCCTTTTGTTGATATTTTGGATATTGGTTTATGTTATGTTTTTATGTAAACACTTGACCAAAGAGTGTGATATAAGCCCTTGGAGATTATGGGTTTTTCTTGGGCTATGATAGGTCATGTAATTGAACATGTATTTTGAAAATATGTACTACATGTTTGCATAGAGTAGAGGTGTCATTTCAGCACTTATGGTTCTGAAGAGAAAAGGCGAAGGAGAAGGAAGTGTGGCCTGTGAGGGTAAATGTTGTGCAAAAAAGAGATTACAATAGATCATAGATCACGTTCATGATTTTGGAGGACCAAAATATCCTCAATGTGGATGAATGATCCAGGTGACTTCAAAGAGGATCAGAAATTAAAGAGGGGTCAAGAAAGGCTCAAAAAATAAAATTTCTTCAATTGTAATGAAACTAGGGCCAGATCGAAGAAATTTCTGCAAGCTTTCCAATGGAACAAAGGGCACATCAATATGACATCGTATGTGAAAGTTATCTCCAGTGAACATTTTGGTCAAACTAGGGCCCCTAGATAAATTTAGTAGAGCACCAACTAACTTTGGAGCCTGATTAAATTTTACGGAGCCACAAAATTTCGCGAAAATTAATGAGGGAACAAATTGGCACTTTGCAACGATGGTTTTCGGTTGCCAAAATGGGTGAAATTGTTGCCTACTTGATTTTTTCGGTGACCCCAAAATTTTGGCTAATGAATTTTGCCCATTTTTTTTTTTAATAAAAATAAATAACCAAAAAAATTTAAAATTGGCCAAGGGTCCAACAAATTAAGACTGCCAACCACTCTGCCATGAAGGTAGGCTTAAAAATCAATGCCAATATTTTTTATTTAAAATCATATTTGGAATTCAACCACAAGGGAACATAGGCATGGATCCCAATGCATAGGTGGAACACTATGCAAGCATAGAAACCAAGGAGAAAAACCCTGACTCGAGGGAATATGGCATAAATCTAAAAGATTCCCTTAGAGAGTTTATACTCAAATTAATCAAAATTCCACAGGGAATGCAATGGTGTAATGTTTTTCCTCATCTGAGAAGTAGAATTTCAATAAACCTACATCACATAATCTTTATTGAATCTTCAGGAATCTTAGATATTCCTTGGAGGCCAAATTTTCATAGTTTTAGAACCTGACCAACTTTTACTTGTTTTACTCAATTTTTCACAAGGAGCACAGTGGTGAAGTCAAATTTTTCATTTGAGTAGTAGAATTCCAGCCAAACAGTGAGAAGGAATATTTAGGGAATATTTGAGATTCCTGAGGGTACAAATCTTTATCAAAGCATAAATGGGTCTACTTTACATTCATTTGACACGATTTCACACCAATAATTCGATGGAGTAATTCATTTTTGCATAAGATTATGAATTTTCAGGCCAACCTTGGAAGTGGAGGTATAAGATGCCTTTTGTACTGCATGTAATTTCATTTCGCTAAAAATTAATGAAATAGGCCTGCCCACTTTGAGGAGGGTCCGAAGATGTCCACAGTGGGTGAAATCAGTTATCAAGTTTTTATATGCCTTTGTTTCTCATTTTTGTATTTATGTTTCCTCTCCTTTAAATTATGCACATATGGTTTGTCATACTCTTTCACATGCAATTTTACTAACATCACAGAAGTAAAAGATCTTGGTTAATTTCGGTAGTTGAGAGAATCTGGATCAGATATCCTAAGAGTATTCATTTCACATTAATAGTGTACATAGATGTTGATTGCGTAAATATAATTAATGACCAAATAAACATGAGAGGGAATGAATTCTTCCTAGGAGTTTTCCTTGTTTATTTTTCAATCAGAATGATCCAGGTGGATATTGGTGGCCACCCATCTATTCCACATTCCCCCCTACACTGTTTCATTTTATTTTCGTTAATTATAGCACAATTTTCTAGTTTTGGTAGTTTTTCGAGTCCTAAACTTCCAAATATGTTTTGATGTCCTAAAAGACATTTTGGGGAAGACGGTCCAACTTACCCCGACATTGCCCAAAACTGTTGGCTCTTCATCTCCTAGGGTTAGGATTCACACGTATTTTTTATGATAAAAATTCCTTCAAGCCTCATTGTAAGATATTTCAGAAACCATGTCGATGTCACATATGTTCTGAGAGAGAAGCTATTGTTGCTGAGCTAGTTTGTTCCATTCTGCACGTAAATAGTTTTCAGTACTTGTTATTAATTAATTAAAGGTTTTTTCTTTCATTATATCTTCGTGCTCTATTTAAAAATTTTATTTTATTTCATTCCTTCATAAATCCAGATCACATAAATCAATCATCCATGTATCTTTATAAAACTAAATAAAAAAGCATTACAGTAGTAGACTATTGTACTCAGGTTCTCTAGATAAAAAAAATTTGTAGGATATCAAAGTTGAATATGATTAGCCAATTTTCATTTTTTTTAACAGCACTATTAGATTCAATATTTCAAGAAATATTGTCATGCATTAAAAAATAAAGAACATTAAAATCATGTATAATTTCCTCAGTGAGCAATTTGTTGAGCAAAATATTAAGATGGAATATATTGCCACCAAAGAACATATTGTTGACATCTTTACCAAACCTATACCTAGTTAAACATTTCAATATATTAGGAAAAAATTGCAAGTGATCTCTCTATTATCCCAATAAAGAAATAAAAAACTCAGGGGGAGCACCCTTTTCTATTGATGTTAAAGGGGAAGAAAATGAAAACAAGGGGAACAACTGGCAAGAAGTATGGATAAAATATAGATACTAGGAGAAGATAGAATAATAAGTAGATATCTAAGTATTACCATTAATAACAAAGGGGGAGATTTTTTAAATGGTTTATACTAATGTTAGAGCCTATCTGAATGAAATGAAAAATTACATAGTCAAATAGTATATATTGAGAACATTCCAGTGATAGGTGGCATGCCTCCTAGCTCTTCATGGTTGAGGAGAAATGGATTTTTTAATATATATATATATATATATATTCTATCACATACAATTTTTCCACAAGTCGTCCCAACTAATGGATAAGTCATCCCTACCCTGGACCCTAAAAGCACTATAAATATGTGTGAGAAGGAGAGTTTTTAGCCATCACTCAATAAATTCGATTCTATTTTAGGGCATTGAAGGAGAAAGTCTAAGGTTCATACCTCATGGACCATTAAAGAAGTGAGGTGAAACCGAGTATGAGAAGTTTCTTTGTATGATTTTTTTGCTACCATACTCGAGATGTAGGAGGGTCTTTGGTACATTTTTTTGGCAAAGGTTTTACAACCTGTTTTGAAACCTATTTGATGCCAAGTTTTATTCTGGCAAAGGTATAGTTTTGGAGGAGGCTAAGTTCTAATTTTGGCGGAGGTAAATATTTGTTGTAGGCCATGTTCTAGTCTATTTTGTTGGACGTCATATCCTATTGAGAAGGTCAAATTTTGTTGGAGGAAGAGTCTAAGATAGAGTAGTCCAAGATAGAGTAGTGTTGGGTACAAGTTTCCAATAGGGAAAAATGTCTTTTACTAAGCCTAAATATTGACTCTTGAGTACTGAATAGCTATAAGTTGGTTCTTATTGAGGATTCATGTCAAAATATTCTTGATAGGTTGGAGCCTGCAATTTTTTTTAATTTGGTGCTTATAGAGAATTGGTGTTCTCACATGTCGTTATAATAAATTAAAGGCTATTTGAAAGGCATTCAAGTGTTTCTTATTCAATTTTGTATTTTCACTTTAATATATGTGTTCATGCATTGTCTTCATAATTGATTATGTGATGATATTTTATTTTAATATTAATAAAGTGAAAATAATTTAAAACTAAGTGATATTATTTCACCCCCCTCTTAGTATCACTATGTATTTCCAACAAGGTCCTCCTAAAATAGATACTATAGTAATTTCCTATGTATCGTATTTGAATCATAGAAGCACTTAAAAGGGTCCTTCTAAATATTAAAGCTTAATCATATCTTTCTTATGGGGAGGCGCAACAAAAGAAAAAAAAGGTCCTTGGTAAAATTCAAAAAATTATGTCTCCCAAAATGATCTAGGCGGGAATTGGTGGCCACCCACCTATTCCACCTAGAAATATAGTCATTTTCATCAGTTTTGTTATTTATAGAAGCATTTACTACTTTTAGTATTTTTTCAGGTCATAAATTCTTCAGCAATTTTCACCCCCTAAATGGTGTTTTTTTAGGTACGCAACAAGCTCATTGCCATAAGAAAGGGACTAGAGTGAAACCTATATTACTCGAAGATATATTTCTAAAAATATATCGTACATTCCAAATGAAGATAATATGACGAAGTTATGACCTCGGGAAGTTGGCTGCCCAACTAACCCTAACAGGGCCCGAAAACTCTTGTTGTTCCATCTCCTGGGTTTAGGGTCTTGGTTTTTTAGGGTTTTCCAATGTTTTTCAATAATAAAAATTCCCCTGAGCCTCATTTTAACACAATTCAGAGGCATGTAGCCACCCATCTCTTCTCATAAATAAGCTACCATCGCCTCAACTAGTTTATTTTCCATTATGTCTATAAGAAAATTTCAATATTTGATATTAATGAAATGAAGTGTTATGCATGTTGTCTCTCTTCGTTTATGTTTATTTATGTATTTTATTGTGTTCCTGCATAATTCTCGATCAATGGTATCAAAGCAGTCTGCTCTTTCTCCATTTTTTGTTGCATGTCCCCAACATGGTCAAGGTATAAGGAGTTAGGGCTCGATGTGGTTGAACCTTTGCAATATCAGCCTCGCAAACCCCGATGACCTTCTATGGAAGACGAAAATAAAGATGAGGGAGCATGAGATCCTATCAAATATTTCTCTAGGAGGCCCTCGAGAAACAAAAGAATGTGATGATAGATAAATTTAACCATTTCCTTCAATGGCTACCCAATAGCGGCACACCTTCATCCAATAGCCGCTCTAGAGGTGCCACCCTTTTTAAGGTACAAGTGAACTTTGAAATTCCCATATTTGAGGGTCAAATAGATGTATATGCCATAGATAGATGGTTGACTCTATTAGAAATATATTTCTCGGTTCATGAGCTTTCCATTCGGGAAAAGATTACTTTTTCACTCCTCAAAGTTGCCCCCCATGGAAATGAGTAGTGGGAAACCTACTGTGAGAAAAAGGACAAGAGGTAAAACTCCCTATTCTTGGCTACACCCACTTGGAATTATTTCTGAGACACCATCAAGGAAAAATGTTATCCCGTGGCGACATATGAGGACAAGTACATACAATGGACTATGTTGTGGTAGCAAAGGGATCAAGATTTGCATGAGCTAACGAATCTGTTACATACCCTTAGCACAAAGTTAGGTATCAAATATTTGGAGAAATATTTGGTGCTGAAGTACCGCAGTTTTCTGCATAGATACATTCAGGAGGAAATGGAGTTCCTCGACATCTCCTCGCTCGGTGCAGCATACCAATATGCTACCAATATTGAGCAGAAAATCAAACAGAAGGAGAGATACTTTGGATCTGCGAATAAATAACAAGGAAAAGGTTCCCCCAAACGACATAAAAAGGGAAAAATCCAAGGCAGGGCATCCTAGCACAACCCGTCAAAGTCGCAAGTGAAGAAAAACATCGCAAAGACAAAGAAGGACATAGTAAAGTAGTGTGAGTTCCATAAGAGATCCACTCACAACTGTTGGGCCGCCAAAATGTCATCCACTTTCACCCTCATTCGGTAACTCTATAAATCCATAAGCCCTACATTAGTAACCATTCTCATGACCATTTGGTTTATCATTATTATTTTCCAATTCATTAATTTTAAGTATTTTAAGAGAATTTATGATTAAATATTAGGAAATTAACATGTTTTCATATATCTCTAAAAGTGTTATGAGTTTTGTGATATTGTATGCCTACTTGGAGATTGTATAAGGGTTCCATTTTTCCACCTAATTACAAATGCCAAATTCAAATTCCAACTCATAAGGATTTGTAGAATATTTAATGAATATGTGGAGAAGGATCATGGACGTTTTGATATGTGTCGTTACCACAACTATGAGAGAATTTGGAGAGGATTTGTATCATGCATTTTTAGATGATTGGTTGTAAGCACAAGAGAAAAAAGTGAATTTAGGAGAGATTTGAGGATCTGTATTTATTGATCAGTTATCCTTAGTTTTTGTATAAATATGGGTGAATCCTTAAAAGGAGTCCATCTATCTATCTAATAATTCCATTCAACAATTATATTCTTCCAATCAATAAAATCAAATGGTTCAGTCCAAGATTCTTCAACATATTGTTACTTTGAAGATGTGATAGTTGTTTAGTGTGCTTACTGAGGAATGGAGGCCCCCCATAAACCACAGTTTGCACATATTTGTACATATTGGTAACATTGTGTAATTATATTATTTATTTTTAGGACGTGTGTTTTCCTTTTATGCAAGTGTGATTTTCCTTTCAGCAAGTGTGATTTCAATTTAGCAAGTGTGATTTTCATTTATGAAAGTGTGGTGTGATTTCAATTCTGCAAGTATGATTTCATTTATGAAAGTGTGGTGTGATTTCCTTTATGAAAGTTTTATTTCAATATCTTTATGTTTGGTTTGGACTAGATTGGATTGGATTGAATATATTTTATTTCTTAGTTTTAATTGCATTAGATTAATCTTATATTCTAATAAATAATCACCTAGTACATATAGCACACGTATACCTTGTCAGTTCACGATTGAAAATTAAATGAAATGGATTTAACTCACATTTAAATCACCCAACAACAACACAAGTGAGTGTCGGGCCAAGCGGTCATTGGTGGTTGAGCTGAAGGCTTTTGAATGAGATGCATGTTCAAAATCTGATTAAGAACCTGGCGAGGGGAATGAAAAAGGAAAGAAAATTATCGATGCAAAGCCCAATGCAACTGTTTCCACAAACAAGATCCAAAAGGAGGAACCCGGAGATCCAGAGGAGGGGGAGCACCTCTTCCATTCTGATATGTGGGTGAAGGGTTCCTCGCTGCAGTTCAATGTTGAAAGCGAGAGCCAAAAGAACCTCATTTCAATAGAGGTCGTGAAGCAGTTGGGCCTATCGACCATAGCACACCCATAGTCATACACCATCGAGTGGCTTCACCAAGGACAAGATCTCCACTCAGCTAATAGTGTCACCTTCCCTACAACATCAAGCCCTTCACAAATGATATTTCTCCTCTTGATATTTGTGACGTATTATTAGGCCAACCATATTTGTGGAAGCAAAATGCTATGTATGAGTCTATGCCATGCATTTTTTTGTTATTTTGGGAAATAATTTGCTCAGGATACCAGAGGTAGCATCGCCTACTACCATATCTTTGATCACTGCAAAACAATGTATTAAGAACATTTCCAAACCCGAGAAATTTGTTTTCCTGATGATCCACCCTCAACGCAAGAACAATATTGTAGCCATTACCTCTATATATGGATCCTTTGCACGAAAATAATAGATGGAAAAGTTCATGGAGGAGCATAGGGACATCTTCAATTTACTCGCAGGGGTACCTCTGCATTGACAAGTCAAGCACTTTGTTGATTTGACCCCAGGCGTGCCGCTACCTAATGATCCGATCTATTGACACTCTATTATGGAGAATGAAAAAATAAAAAGGCATATTTTGGAACTGCTGCATAAAGGTCACGTATGACCGAGTTCATTGGCCTTTGGGAGCCTAATTGTGTTGGTGAAAAAGAAGGATGGGACTTGCAGACTCTATATTGGCTATCGGGCGTTGAAAAATATCACTATCTAGAGTAGGTATTTGATATCGTGGATTGATGACCTTCTGGACTAACTCAAGGGGGATAAATATTTTAGTAAGATTGGCTTGAATTCCGGGTATTTCCAAGTACCAATCGAATGCTCCAGTGTGTGGAAGACTTCCTTCAAAGCCATGGAGGGTCGTTTTGAATGGCTAGTAATGCCTTTCAAGTTGAGGATTTCTCCCATAAGCTTCATGAGCTTGATGGATGACATCTTGCAACCATTCACCAAGTCATTCGTGGTGGTGTATTTGGATTAAATCCTGATATTCAACCATATTTTGGACGATCACCTGCACCACATTCAATGCATACTCCAAACACCGTGGTAACAAAGGTTGTGTGCCAATTTGGAGAAATGCACTTTTGGCATGACCCAGTTTCAATATCTGGGATACATTATTTATGAGTGGGGGGTGCATGTGGACCCAACAAAGATCTAGGTCATTTGGGATTGGCCAACCCCAACTACTCTAATAAATATCTGCAGCTTTTTGGGTCTCGCTAATTTCTACCACAGGTTCATGTTGGGGTTCTCTCATATCACTTTACCTTTGAGTCAAGTCACAAAGGGAGGAGTGAGATTAAAATTATTTTGGTTTGAATTTCAGAATAAGGTTTTCACAGAGTTGAAGACTCGTCTCTACTCTGCACCAGTGCTCACATTACCATACTTGCAACAACCTTTTGAGACAAATGCCTCTAGCTATGCTATTGGGGTAGTACTTACTTAGCAGAAGCATCCAGTGGAATATCACATTAACACACTTTCAAATACTGTCTAAAACTATCCCACCTATGAAAAATAAATGCATTCCATTGTGTAGGCCTACCCACAATGGAAGAATTACATTTTGGGGAAGGAAACAGTCATCCACATAGATCACCAATCCCTATAGTTCATACAGACACAAGGGAAGTTGCAGAATGATCACCATCAGAACTAGTCCACATATATGCAACAATTTCATTTTAACATCAAGTACAAGAAGGGAAACACCAATAACATTCCATGTTACCTCAGCTGACCATTGATCATGGCACTAAACAATGTGCTAGACTCTCGTGGGAACAAGAATTCAGGTTTGTTGCATCTCTATAAAAGTGATCCAGAATTCGACAACACATGCCATACGCTCCTAGACGATAAGAAAGTTCCAAATTTTGACCTCTAGGATGCATTGTTATTCCACTTGGAACACCTCTTTCTTCCTTCAAGTGAGTGTGCCAATATTATCTGGGAAGCATGCTACAGTCGAGTCGCTGAAAATTCCAGGGTTGAAAAAAGAGTGGCAATAATGTAGAAGTATTTATATTGGTCGAACCTTAAAAATGATGTTAGGAAGTACATCAGATCTTGCAATAATTGTGCCATTTTCAAATCGACAATAAATAAGGAAGACTTCTATACTTCGCTTCCTACCCATAATCGACCTTGGGAATACATCAACATGGATTAATTGTCAGACCTTCCCTCTACCAAGCATGGACATGACTAAATTTTTATGGTCGTCCACATATTTTCTAAAATTGCCATTATGGAAGCCTACAAGAAGAATATAACAGAAGAAGCCACTACTAAACTCTTCTTTTAATGAATGTGGATATAATTTGGGATCCCACAGTCCATTATCTTAAATTGGGATAGCAGTTTCCTCATTAAATTTTGGTCAAGTCTCTAGTCAATGTTGGAAACCAAGCTCACTAAGTCCACAACTTTCCACCATCAAACTGATGGCTAAATATAGGTTATCAATAGGATGATCGTACACAATATGCACATGTAAAACTCCAATAATTCATGCAAATGGGATGAAAGACTCCCCTATGTCTAGAACAACTATAACCAGACTCTCCACAACTCAATTGGACACAACCCTTTTCGGGTGAGCTTGGGATTCCAACCACTATGTCCCATTGATGTGGTCATACCATTTGCAACTACTCAAGAAGATTTAGCACATGTCCAGTCTGATGCCGACAAGGAAAAAAACTTCATTGAGAATGTTCAGCACCTCCTCCAATAGGTCCATGACATATTGGATAGATCCAATGCTAATTCCAAGCAGTGACATGATAAACATCAGGTGCCACACAAGTTTAGGTTGGTGACAAATTTTGTCTACATTTATAGAAGGAGCGTCTCATTGGGCCTCACCGAAAGCTTCACCCACTCCAATATGGGCCATACACTGTCACCAAGGAAGTATGGGACAATTCCTTCGAGCTCAGTATTCCACCATTCCTTGGTCTGCACTAAGTGTTCAATGTGGACCACCTTCAGCCATACTTTCCACCATTGTTGGACACATCTGACATTACAGAAAAACTCACACCAAAAGAGTTCAACCTAGAGTGCATGAACCAGCCACAACTCATTGAATCATGGACACATATAATAATAACACCCGCCAGCAAAGGATCCAGTTATAAAGTTGTCAAAGCAAGCCAACGCGAGTGGTTTAGCAAGGACCAGATTCAACAGAAATTTCCTCACCTCATAGAGGCTCTACACGCAATGGGGACCATCACTTCCTAATGGGGTAGGAATGATCTAGGTGGATATGGTGGCCACCTACCTATTCCACCTATACCTCTAGTCGGTTTCATCATTTTCCTTATTTATAGCAACATTTGCTATTTTTTGTAATTTTTCATGTTCAAATTTCTAGAGAAGTTTTGACCCCCTAAACGGTGTTTTTTTAATGTCTGTGGTAGGATAATATCCATTGGTTTGGGCCTTTGGTGAAAAATATAGTACTTGGGTAAATATTTATGATCATACATCCTACATGCAGAATGGAGATAATATAACCAAGTTACGACCCAGGGAAGTTGGTTGCCCAACTAATCCCAACAGGGCCGACAAACTATTGGCGTTCCATCTCCTGGGGTTATGATTTTGGCTTTTTAGGGTTTTCCCATGTTTTTCAATAATAAAAGGGCCCTTGAGCATCATTTTAACATATTTTAGAGGCATTTAGCTGCCAAATCTCTTCTCAAATATAAGCTACCATTGTCCGAGCTAGTTTATTTTCCATTTTGTTTGTAAGTATTTTTTATTATTTGATATTAATGAAATGAAGTGTTATTCCTGCTGCATCTCTTTGTTTATTTTTATATCTATATTTGATTGTGTTCCTTCATAAGTCTATATCACCAAAGTAGTGGGAGTTCTAGGGGTGTGAGGTATGATGGAAATAAACATAGTAATGGGGAATAAGCTTTCGTGGAGATGGTTGCAAGGGCACTTTGATCATTTACATCATATTTGGAATCAGAAATACAACCCAACATCCACACAACAAGATAAATTAAGGGAAAAAAATTTTGTTCTTGGGTCATCCATTTGGAATTTAGCTAAAGATAATAAATTGGGTATTCAATAACATAATTTATAGGAAATCAATGATGGTAATACTGAATTCAATTGGAAATATGCTTGGAAAAAGCTTCATCAATTAAATAATATGGATCATCTAATATAGCTTGAGGGAATAATGATAAGTCACTTATAGAGGCACAACATTGAAAGGATTCATAATGAGAATTCTATCATTGAATGCTTTTGGTCTAGCTAACCCTTCAAAAACCCTATCCTTAAAATGTGTGATATCATCCCTCTCCCCTCACATTACCTTTCTTAAAGAGACTGTAATCAAAGGCCCCGAGGTGGAGTCCATTTTTTCACCCTTACTTCCCAATTGGTCCTTCCACTACCCTAACACTACAACAAAATTGAGAGGGTTGATTAGTGGATGGAATACTCGCATTTTACTGCATGTGCCTTTAGTTCATGTCTATATACTATATTTTTTAATGGACATTAGTTTCTCCCATACTGGCCTCAACATATACAACCTTATTTGGAGAGGAATATTTTTTTGGAAAAAATCTTCAGCTTCCCATATTTTGGAACAAAACTATCTTCCTTGGTGGGGTGGGGGGGGAGGGGGGGGGGAACTGAAACTTCACACTAGGTAAATAAAAAATTTTGGGACCCTAAACTCATCTTCACACTCTAGCAGGTCATTTTTTTGACAATATTAAGATTATTTTTTAATAGATGTCACACCTATAAAAATTCTCCCAAATTGGAAGAACAATAGGATTGGACCTACATACATTGCAAAGAGACTGGACTACTTCCTCATCTTGGAAAATATTTTGGATCAAAAAATACAAATCCACCAATGGGTAGCTTTTTGGGTGTGTTGGATCTCAATCCAATTATATTTCACATGATTCCTAGATCCAAAAATCCTATGGGGCCCTTCGAATTAAATTCCTACTAGCATTAACACCAATCCCTTATTGAACAAATTGAGGTGGATTGGTCTACCTATGATCCTAATTTGGGATCATCCCCTTCGATTCAGTTATATGAGAGATTAAAAAATATAAAATTAACTATCTCATAATGAGAAAAGGAGAAAAAATTTTAATAAGAGAGGATAAAATTTGAAATTAAGGACAAATTAAGGGATATCCTAGAAGATAGTGACCATTCCTCCCTCTCTAATGAGAAATTAGCTTCCCAAAAATACCTTGACTCGATAAAAAAGGATCCTGCTTATGGAGAAGGAGAAGGAATAGTGTTTAAAAATGTAGAGCCATTTAGCTACAGGAAGAGGATGAAAATATGAAATACTTTGATAGCATAGAAAACCATTGGAAGGCCATAAAATTTTCTGGGAAATAAATAAGGTTGATGGTTCTAAATCCACTTACTTCAAGGGCACTACTCATGGGGGCATATCATATTTCAAGGAAATTTTCAAAAATAGTGGATAAGAAAATATTGACAAGATTCTCCAAAATGTTGCCTTCTTTCCCCACTTTATCAATGAAGATAACAATGAAGAGCTTATGAAAGAAATCTCCAAACCAAAGTTAGAAGTTACTTTACATAGATCCCAAAAGGATAAAATCCCAGATCCAAATTCCATATCCATTAAATTCCATCAAGCTTGCTTCGAATTTATCGGTGATGACTTATTGAAAGTGGTAGAATATTTTAGAAAACATGGGAAATTTTTATCCCCTTCAACACTACTTTCATCACCCTCATTCAAAAGTCAGATAGACTTGTCTCTTTTGACTGGTTTCAGCCCATCTCTCTCCCCAATTATATTTATAAAATCATCTCAAATATCATATCCCTTCATTTAAATCCATCTCTCTCTAAGCACATCTCTTTAGAATAGTTTTATTTTTTGAAGGATCAACAAATACACGATGCAATTAGACTCACTCAATAGGGACTCCACTTTATCCATGTCCATAAGAAAAAAGTAGTAATCTATAAAGTGGATCTATCAAAGGGCTTTGATAGAGTGGATTGGCTCTACACCAGATTAATTATCCTTCACCTTGCGTTCAACCCTTTAATTGTGAATTGGAACCATAGTTGTATTAACATTTCTTCTTAGTTGTAAATTTGAAGCATGTTCCAGTTCATCCTTATTCAATCCTTAGAGATATCTCAAATAGGGTTATCCCTTATCCCATATACTCTTTTTGTTTGTGGTTGAATCCTTCAGTAGGGCTATCCTCGATGCAAATAGACATCATATTTTAATAGGTATTGAGATATCCCATTGATGTTCACTTACAAATTTTATTTTGGCTTATATTATCCTTTTTATTGTGATGGATGAAAGAGGCTTAAAAACCATAGACTCTATCCTATAATTATTCTCCATGGCTACTGGTATACTAATAAAACATACAAATTCTACTCTGGTTGGGAATTCCCTTGACTAAGACAATTATAACCATGTGTCTAGAATTATTTTACCTACCCCTTCACCTCTAGGAGACCCCATAAAATATATATAATTTCTTTTAAAGCCAAAATTTATTGAAAGGAGGATTGGGCTTCCCTCATTTCCAAAATCAAAGTCAAAATAAAAAATTGGTGTAACTAATGGTATCTAGAGCTAGAAGGTTGATCCTTTGAAAGTTTTTTATTGAAGCTATTCCAATATATTGGAATTCTCTTTTATAAAATTATCTCCAAAAATAGATGAAAAGAGTGATCAACGCCTTAGAAATAAGCCACTTCGATATAAATTATACAAATGAAAAAAACCTCCTTCTATATATAGGAGTCCATGGGGTCACAATATAATCTTAGCTGACCCAACAATAATAATGTAAGGGCACAATAATAACAATATTGGGGTTACAGGGTTACAACAATAACAATAAGGGGCCTACGCTAACAACAATAAGGGACTAGACTAGTAATATAGGGTCCTAACATGCCCCTCTTTCAAAAAATTGTTGTCCTCAATGCTTGAGTAGCTCTGGGTGCTTCTATATAAAATTCTCATCCTCTCATGTAGAATCTTTAGTGGGTAAGTTCTTCCACTTGATGAGATACTCTGAAATTGATCGATTTCGTAGTTGTCAAGTTCTTGTTTCCATGACTACTTTAGGTTCCAATATGATTTTTCCTTCCTCATCAAGTTCTGGAAAATTTGTTTGAACTAGAATTTTTTCACCTATAACCTTCTTTAAGCATGAAACATGGAAAACTAGATGCACTTGCGAAGAAGCAGGAAGCTCCAATTTGTATGCCATAGTATCAATATTTTGCAACACCTTGTAAGGACCATAGTACTTTGGTGATAATTTGTTATCCTTCTTAGCTTGCTTTAGGGAAATTTTTTTGTATGGTTGTATCCATAAAAATACCCAATCTCCTACATCAAAACTTCTCTCTCTACGATGTTGATCTTCCTATTGCTTCATTCAATTTTGTGCCAAATGTAGGTTGTCCTTTAAGAGTTGGAGAACTTCTTGTTGATGCTCAATGTGATATTCCATTGCTTTAACCTTAGAATTTTCTCTTAAAGATGATGTAATGGATGGTGGATGATATCCATAAAGTGCCATAAATGAGGTCATTTTTGCTATAGTATGGAAGGAAGTGTTATACCACCATTCAGTGAGAGGTAACCACTTGACCCATTATGTTTTTTTATCAGATACAAAACAATGAATATATCCTACCAAATATTTATTCACTATCTCAGTTTGAGCATCAGATTGAGGATGATAAGATGAGCTATGAGCTAGTTGAGTACCGAAACAAGAAAATAATTTTGTCAAAAAATTTCCAGTAAAAATGGGATCTTTGTCGCTTACAATAATCTTTGGGTTTCCATGTATCTTTTGAATTGTTTCCATAAATGTAGTATCAACTGTACTTTCTTTAAATGGATGAGATAATGCACAAAAGTGTGCATACTTCTTAATTCTATCAACTACCAACATGATGACACTCTTTCCTTTGGAATTACGTAAACCTGTGATAAAATACATTGAAATATCCTCCCAACATTGAATTGGAATGGATAAAGGTTGTAGAAGACTTGGGGTCTTAATTATCTCAACTTTATTTTGATGGAAAACCAAACATTCCGCCACAAAATTTTGAATATCAGATTTAAGGCCATCCCAGAAAAAATATTTCTTCACCCTGTGGTAAGTTTTTAAAAATCCTGAGTGTCATCCTAAAGGAGAAGTGTGCAATTCCAAAAAGAATATTTTGTTTTAGTTGGGAATTCTTACAAAGATATAAGGGATATTTGTACCATAAGGAATAATTTTTCCAACTAAATGTATCATATGTACTAGGATCTTGCTGCAACTTTTGAATGACTTTCCAACCTTATTCCTCCTTCTTCCATTCATCCCTTGCCTCAGTTATCCAATCTAGTTGGATAATAGAAATGGCACAAAGCAATACTTCCACCTATTCCTTCTTTCTTGAGAGTGCATCTGCAACAACATTTAGCTTCCCTTTTTTGTAGATGATTTCAAAGTCATAACCCAACATCTTTTTGACCCATTTTTTTTATTCTTCTAAAGATAGTATTTGGTCCAAAAAAATTTTAAGACTATCATGATCAGTTTTTACCTTGAAGTGTATTCCCATTACATAAGGTCTCCCTTTCTTTAGTGCGTGTAGTATTGCTAACATTTCTTTCTCATAAATAGCTTTCTGTAAATAATTTCCTTTTATTGGATGACTTTCAAAAGTAATGGGTCTTCCTTTTTTCATTAAAACAACACCAATTCCATTTCCTAAGGCATCACATTCCACAATAAAGGTTTTTGTGAAGTCTGGCGTAGCTAAGATCGGTGTTAGGCACATTTCCACTTCAATAAGTTCAAAGGCCTTAGTTTCTTCAGGAGTCCATGAAAATTCATCTTTCTTCAAATAATGATTGTTGTGTTATTCTCCATACTTCTTAACAAACTTTCGATAATACCATGTTATCCGAGAAATCCTCGCAACTACTTTATCGTTGTGTAATTTTCTCGTCCTTAATGGCTTTAATTTTGTCAAGGTCTACCCAACACCCTCATGAGAAACAATACACACGGGTCATTCCACCTCTTGCACTAAAGAAACATTTCTGATGTTTTTGCATATAATTTCTTCCTCCTGCCAGTTGAGCACCGTCAACATGTTGAACATGATCCTTCCAAGACTTGTTGTAGATTAGTATCTCGTCAAAAGTACTAGCACAAATTTTCTAAGGAAGTGTTTTTAAAATGTGGAATCCATCAACCTTGAAATGTAGAAGGTGCACCGGGTAAGGCCAAAAATTCATGGTCAAAAATTCATAATGACCTCATGAGTTCGAATGTTGTTTTCGCATTATCTTCGGGCCTTTCACTCTAATTTGATGATATCCCAACAAAGATCAACTTGGTAAAACAAATCGATCAATGTGTAATTCATACAATAATTCATCAATCACACTAATGGGAAATTTATCTTTAATAGTGAGCTTTCTTATTGACTCCTATAATCCGCTGTACACATGCGCCATGATCCATCTCTGTGCACCAATACTATTAGTAGGGAAATTACTTTAATTAGGTTGAATTATACCAACCCTAAACATCTAAATTACATTCTGAATTTCACTCTTTTGACATAAGGATATCTATAGCAAGTATGATGTTTGGAGGAACACTTCCTGAACCAAATGAATAACATGATCACATCAATAATATGTGGGAGTCCTGGGGAGTTTCAAACACCTTTGGAATGATTGTCCAAGAATTTTTGAGACCTGATAAATAGATTATTTTGATGTTGAACTTCTAGCAGCATAATTGTGCAATTACACCTCATTTTTCTTTCTTCTGTGTTTTTTCATGAAACTAGATCTTATTATCTTTCCTTCGTATTCCCCAATACCTCGTAATTTGACTTCCTTTCCTTCCAAAAATTCAAGAAAAGTTCTTGAAATTAAAAGCTACCATCCCCAAAGATTATAACCATTGTACTCCCGTAATAACATCAAGACTCTCCTATTGGAATGGAATCTATTAGACTATTCAATACATATTCCCCCATGGTTAGCCTTATATTATATTTTTCCTTACAGAGAGGAATTCATAGTTCCTCCATTTTAAACTATCGCTTGGATATTCTGGGTGTTGGGTATAGGAAGTACTAAATTTTGGCTACTCCACAATAAATAAAATTATGGGTACTACCCGAATCAATCAACACTATTAACTTTTTTCTTTCTTCTATATTTCTCTATCTTTAGTGTTTGAGGAGTGGTAATTCCTACCAATGCATTACACGATATGATCGACTTACTTTCTTCTTCTTTCTGTGGTTGGTTCCCCGTATATCCTCTTCTTTTTAAGTTCCCTTTTCATTTTCTCCTCCTCTTCACAATCTATGTAAACTAATTTCTCTTCACACACTTATGACCTTTAGTGTATTTTCTATCACAACTATAGCAAAGCCCTTTTTTCTCTTTTTTCTTCCAATTGTTGTGTGTCAACTCAGAGGTTGTGGGAATTCTAGAGTAGCAACATCTCCATCTTTATAGATGTAGTAGGCTTCTTGTCGCATAATTTAACATTATTTTTTTCTTGCCAACCCGAATGCCTTCTCCAATGAATCAAGTTCCCAAATGCAAACCTCATGTTGGATGTTATCCTTTAAAGTCCCTATAAAGACATCAATTATGTGTTCCTTTGGGAATATCGCTTATCTTATATTGAATTTTTGGATGTCCTCAATGTGCTCCACCATTGAACCCTTTTGTTTGATATTTGTCAATTGCCATAAAAGGTGTTGCTCTCGCATCCTCATAATGTGCTATCATTTCTCCGTAAAAATTGACCAAGTGACAATTTTTTTATGGGAGAAAAGACATCGATACCATGTAAATGTATTTTTTCTAGATATAAAGTTGCAATGCATACATTTTGTGTGTTTTTCACATTATTGAGATCAAAATATTTCTCCATCCCCGTAACATCCATGTTATGATCCTTCATCAAACTTCCTCATTTCGATATTTGGAATATTGTGGGTCTTCCATCCAACATTAAAATTTATGAAATCACGATTAACATGTGTTTTTTTTCTCATCATGAGTTCCCTCTACTATATTTTCTCCATTAGGAAATATTTCTTGTATCAACTTTATCAAACCTTCCATGTCTGATTTTAGATCATTTTTCATGTTTTCTTCCAATTTTTTCGTTGATCTTACCTTCCATGTCATCCATTCAGTTTCCATGCAAGCTTTCATACATCCTTCCATTTTTCAAACCATCCATCTTAGCTTCCATGCCTTTCAAACCATCCATGTTAGCTTCCACGTCTCTTTTCAAAACTTCCATTTCATTTTTTGTTGCTCTTTGCGAGAGAAACATTTGGTGCACTTGCTCTTTGTACCATATGCTGTTGCATTTCTTCATCTTCATGAGTCATAGAACCTTATGAAGGCTTAATTTGTCAAATTATTTAGGGAATTTAGAACCTAATACTGAAATATATTCTACAATATGCCCTTGAATCAATTCAAAATTTGATTCTTCAAATGCAAGGATTTATAATTAGGAAAAAAATACATATATTTTTCTTCTTTTGAGGAGCTTGATATTGAAACTAAATTATCTATGGGAATTAGGACTTTCAATATCTAAAATTTAGTGTTGTAGTATCCCTCTTAATCTCCTTTCGAATGCCACGTTTGACCCGATTTTGGGTTCTTCAAGGCATAGATATGACCTCAGCCTCCCACAATGACCGAATTATGGACGGTTCAGTGCATCAAACTTGTAGTTGTGCCACATGTGACTCTTTCTTCATTTGGCTCTCAAAATTGATACACATGAAACTAAAGTCCATGTAATTGCATTCACTTTTACATAATTCCAATCCGATGCTCAGAGAGAGAGTTATGACATTTTTACTACGGTCACCTCTCCGAGATGAAATTCAAGAGCCTAAAAAAACCTAAATTCCATAGATAATATCTCCTAAAATATTGCAAACCAAGATCCGAAACTTTTTACATGAAGTTCCTTGGGGATTTAGCTTCGTATGATGTACCATCTTTGAACCTTTTTAGAAGTAAATTTATAGCGAAAATTCCATGATGTCCTATGTAGTGCCATTAAGCCCTAGAATCAAAAGATCTCATACCAAATGTTATGAAACTAGCTCCAAAAATAGAAGAAAAGAGAGATCAACGTCTTAGAGATAAGACCTTTGAGGGGGAAACGTCCTTACATTACATAAATGAAAATTTTTTGATGATAATAAATGCCAAAAAACCTCCTTCTATACATAGGAGTCCATGGGGTCACAATATAATCCTAGCCGACCTAGCAATAACAATAATGTAAGGGCACGATAATTAATAATATTAGTACACAGGATACAGAATAACAATAAGGGGGCTACAATAACAAATAACAAGGGACTACACTAGTAATATAGGGACCTAACATTCTCAAAGATGGGTTCTCCTAGGAATCCTTCATAGAATTACAAAATATCCTCAATATTCCTCTAGGTTTGGAAACACTACCATAAACCATTTTCTCTAGCTGTTTCATCTTGTATTTCCTTCCAAAGCAATTAGATGATGGGAATTAAAAATCCTCATATGGTTCTCAAGAGCTCTAGCCACTAAATGTGTATAGTGACTAGATTAGGCTTCTAAGTTTTGGGCTCAAACCATGGTTAAAAAATACCTTCACCTAGTTACTATTTTGGATTGGATCGTAGCCCCTAGAAGATCTTATATTATATTATTTTATATCTTTAGTCTATAAAGCATAAAAACTTTGGTAATGTCATTTTTCAAGATCTCAAATGGAAAATTGGGTATGGCTAAAAATTTCATCGGGAAGGATCCTTGGATGGGAAGTGGGCAATCACATATCCTTCTCGGAAGACAACTTATCACCGCCGTATTTTCTTCTTAAATTAGGCCTTTCCTCATATGGCCTTTCAAGTTAAATAAATTTGGAAGAGGGGAGAATATCTACATATCAAGGGGGATTTTTCTGAGTGGAACCATTATATTTAATCTCTATAAATAATATCATCTCTCTCACACCTTTTGAATACACTCTATTTTGGTCCTATTCTCCTATATGCATCTACAAACTAAATATTGGTATCTTCACGCTTGCATAATATCCAATCGTTTCTCACCCAACTCGGACCGTTAAAATGCTTTTGAAACAAATTTTCCTACCAAAATGAAATTGTTTATGTATTTTCTCCCTAAGAATAAGGCCCCACATGGGGCATTTTTCAAAAAATATCCTTTGTGGCTTATTATATGTTCATTTTTTTGTAGGATGTAGAAAATATGCTCCTATCTCTTCATGAAATGTCCCTTCATAGTGAATGTCTAGAAAGATATTCAAAATCCATTGGAACAACCCATACTTGGAAAGGGAATTGTATGGATGAATGCCTAAAATAATTAGCCTTTGAAAAGAATGCCCCCAATAATATAAAATATCTCCCCTACTTTTTTTATAAAGATGTGGATTAAAAGAAATAATTATATCTTTGGAAACCAAGGTCAATCCTCTATCATAATGGAAATAAATAGTCTATTCCTCTTGACTTATCTTCTAATATATAATTCTCACAAGAATTGCACAACCCCGAAGTTGAAATTGTAAAAGGAAAGTTGTGGGTTTTTTCGTATCAAGCATTATAACAAAATTTTCTTTGAGGCCTAGAATCCTTATCTATTTGATAGATTCACATTCCTTCTCCTTCTCTTGCAACATTAGAAAAACTTCAAACAAATCTATCGAACTATTTTCTCATAAATTACTATTGTAATTACCTAATTTTCATATTTCGAAGCCATCTATGGAGGTCACTTTATTGTTATAAAATGGATATAGTGTATTTCCATAATGAAAAAAAAAATACCCTTTCCTCCATTATATAAAAATGTTATCCAAGAATAAGAACTTTTTTTTCATATCTATGGAATAAAACCAAACAAATGATCAAATTTCAAGGAGAGGACCAACACCGGATCGTGTGACATTGGAAATCAAATAAAATAATGAAGGCTCAATTGGATAACACCAACTATTCCCTGGGAAAATTAATCAAGTCGTGAATCCTTCTTGCATAGTACGTCATCACAAAACACCAAAATATTTTCATATGAAATATTACCTTTTAATTGCTATATAGATGTATTTTCTTCGTTGTTGAAGCTTCTCAAACGTTTTCCTTTTATATGGAAGGCATGGTTCTAAAAGAACAAAATATTACTCGCCTCCCACCATTGAATTTCAGCAAAAGCCAAACACCATGATACCATGACAACAATTTTTCTTGCATTTCATGATCTTATAATCTTTTATCATGAACTCTATTTTTTGAAAGAAAGAAGATAGGATAAGTTACTTTTGAACAACAACCGAAGATACACTACCTATTATGTAACCGATAAAATGTGGAGTCATTAGGACTATTATGATATGGTTGTGACATATGTGCCACTCGGAATATTATGGCATCTCAGACAAAATGTATTTTATTGGGGATATAAATTGAATATGTTTTTTCTCCATAGAGTATATAAGTATGTACATTATGAAAATATAATTATGAATATTATATATATAATTATATTTTAACATTTATATATATATATATATATATATATATATATATATATATATATATATATATATATATAATGATGATGATGATGAATGTCCATTAAAATATATATGGTCTGTCGTACCTTAAGAAATGATATTAATTATAATTCTTTAACATTTTATTTCTTCTATGTTTAAAAAGAAATGAGAGGCACTCCTTATCCCCATAAGTTTTTTGAGTTGAAAGGTAAATAAGGTTGAAAGTTTGGCATATTGTTGGGAAATTAGGATTGAAAGTGAGTATAATATGGAGGAATCAAGAGAAAATATTTTTCATTTTCAACCCTCCTAGGATTTTGATGTTACAAAACCCCTTCATTCCATGGTGTTTTGTGAAAATGGCCAATGCCCGCCATCATGAAGTCAGAGAATTAGTTCTAATCTTGAAATAAATTCATTTTCTTCTTAAATTTAGTCAAGACAAAAGAGAAAATTTGAGTTTCCAAGATTGAGTTTGATCACCTCCTTATAATATTCTCGGGGTTTCTACCCTCCAACTCTTTATTTCCCCGTAATTTCTCCTTAAATTTTGAAGTAATAATATTTTTAATATTATGTGAATTCCCATAGTTTATTCCTTTTATTCACTACCCAGTCTAAACCAATATTGAACATACTTATGCCACCCTAGCTTTCAAACTAGGATTTTTGGATAGAGTTAGAAGAAATTTTAGAAAAACTCTTTTAATCCATGTTTTATAACTTCTTCTATTATTAATATATGGTCATATGCATGCTTTGACTGAGAGAATTCCCCATGGTAGTGAGCATTTCATTTAACATTGAAGTTGTATATTTTAAATTGTTTTTGATTTTTTCAATCTTTCTCCAATAACTCTTTAGAAGTACTACAATCAAATTTCATATATGTATGTATGTGTGTAGAGAGATAAAGTTGTCCATACACTTTAAATGTTTTTCATATTCTCAGAATTCAGTTTCAAAATATTCTAATTCATTCGATACTTTTATTTGTGTAAACTCCTTAAATATTTTTAGAAATCAAACTCATTTACATTTCAAAATATTTTATAAATTAACATTAATAAATATGTTCAAGAATAATATGATTTATTTTTATTCTTTCTTTTCAAGCAGATAAAATAAAATGAGATATAATAAATTCATATCCAAAAATATTAAATAATTATGATAATATTTTTGAGTTTCTATGATTTGAAATTATTTAGCATAATTATCTCTCATTCATTGATTAATGTATTAAAATTTAAATTTATATTTAATTTAATTTGAAATGATATTTTATTGATATTTTAATATCATTAATCATTAGTATTTTAATATTCAAATATCCTCTATGGCCGAGGTTGAAAAGAAACCCTAAAACACAAAACATTATCAAAAGTTAGGTATTTGATCACTCACCACCACCACTCACTTATATATATATATATATATATATATATATATATATATATATATATATATATATATAAAGGTGTATCTTGATATAATAATTTAAAAAATATTAATTTATTTTAATATTTATTTTTTATATTTAAAACTAAAAAACTAATTAAAATTAGTTGATCGATATGGATTTAAAATGTGTTAAGGAAGTGGGATAGTATTTAATATTCTAATATAGTCTAATTAATTAAATTTAAGTATTAGGAATTTATTTCGTGATCCATAAATATGTAAAAAAAATTTCTGGTGAAAATCACATAGGAGAAATTTGTGTCGACATTTCTTAACCAGCCGTTATGGTTCATCATCAGACAAGATGAGAAATCTGATCGTAAAACCAACTTTAAGTAGAATAGGATCGCCCAATTAGCTAAGAAAAACTACTAGTTTGACTAGAATAAGAAAATTATTATTATTATTATTATTTATTTTAATTTTGATTATATTTTTATTATAAATTCTATATAAATAAAATATAAAATAAAAATCAAATAATATTAATAATAATAATAATTAATCAAATAATTAATATTACCAAAGAGATAAGATTCAAAAAAAAAATTAAAAAAAATTAAAAATAAAAATAAAAGAAATAAAAATATAAAATTTAGTAAATATATTTGAATGGTGTTTTAATTATTTATACTTTCAATTTTTTTGGCTAGAATATCAGATACGTTTATGGGTGATATTGTGTTAGGAATTTAGAAATCCCTTAAAACCGTCTAGATTGTGTAGATTTAAAAAAAAGTTTGGAGTCTTTTTTCTCACTTAAAAAAAATTATATTAAAAATTTTAATATACGTGAGTCTAAGAGGGACTCGCCTTATGGCCTTTAACAAATAATTTACATATATTGATAAAAAATGGTCAAGAGGCTTAATGGCTATGAGTCTACTATATAACTAGTATAGGTCCATCTTAACTCGATCTATCATAGTCGAGAGGGATTGAGGTGAAAACCTCTTTTTGGAGTGAAAAATCCTGAGGAAAGGTTTGCACCTCGAGAGATTTGATCTCTTTGGGAACTTGATAGGATCCATAGTTAAGATGGATCTATGTTGGTTTACTGTAGCCAAGGAAAATCTATCGAAGATATGAAATTTTTTATCAATAATATAAATATATAATATTAATATAATCATTTTAAATATGGTAAATATATCTAAGATTAACTTATTATTTTAATTTTTTAAATTTTTCTTAGTTAACTCAGCTTGTTGAGATGATAAATATTTCTAATAACTTCAATGATTAAAAGAGATGGAATACAATTTTGAATGCAAAGTGACAATAATAGTATTGAATGATAGAAAATGTGAATAATAAGAATGTTGTGAATTACAAACCATCTTCTAGATCAACTGGTGACTATTTTCTTCTACTATTGGTATTGTCACCCTTTGTTATATTTTCATTTTTTTTTATGTCGAGAGGATTATTTAAATATTTAGCTCTCAAGTTGTTATAAACATCATACCTTTCCTCTCTTCGCTCTCCAATATTAATAGGTTGAATTACTATAACACAAAAATTAATGTACGCCGCGCAATTTTGTGTTTACACTAACATCACTGCACATTGTTAATCCAATCACTTTAAAATTAATGTACCATCGTACACTCAATTACAACAAATCGTAAATCAACGTCTACACTAAAATCAATGCATCTAATGAAAGAAATCAAATACAATTAGAAAACAACTTTACATTGAAATCAATGCATCTTAATGCAAGTAACCAAATAGATTAGAAATCAACATTTAGACTCAAATCAATGCATCTAGTTCAAGTAAGAAAATAGGATTAGAAACAAACATCTACAATGAAATCAATGCATTTAGTGTAAGAAATCAAATAGGATTAGAAATGACCATCTATACTAAAATAAATTCATTTATTGCAAACAATCAAATAGGATTATAAATCATCTACACTAAAATCAATGCATCTAGTGCAAGAAATCTGACTTATAATTAGAAATGAACATCTACATTGAAACTACGTACCTAGTAAGTACTCAAATAGGATTATAAATTACCATCTACACTTAAATCATCATTTAGCAAGAAATAGCAAAAAAGGATTAGAAATCATCTACATCGAAATCAATACATCTAGCGCAAGCAATCAAATATCATTAGAAATCAATATTACACTAAAATCAATGCATCTAGTGAAAACAATCAAATATGATTAGGAAATCACCATCTACATTGAAATCAATGCATCTAGTGCAAGCAATCAAATAGTGTTACAAATCAAAATCTTACACCGAAAACCAATGCATCTAGTGAAAGAAATCAAATAGGTTTCAAATCAACATCTACAATAAAATCAATGCATCTAGTTCAAGAAATATTCCTCCCTCTCCCTCTTTCCATCTCTCCTTGTTTGTCTCTTTATCTCAACACCCCACCTCCTCGAAAAACACACACACTCTCCCACACCATATTCATGAATCTCTATGTCCCATCCCTCTCTTTATCTATCTCTCCTCTCTCCTTCTCTCACCCGCTTCTATCTCTTCGTCTCTCTCTCCTATCCATCTTCCTTATTCATCCCTCTCTCTCTCCACATTTCTCTCTTATGTGTTTCTTTCTACCTCCTCTATTTCCCCTCCAACTCCATATTTATTTTTGTCCTCTCTCCACTCTCTCACATCCTCTCTCTTCTCCTTCCTTCCTCTCTCTCTCCCTTTTTTCTCACACCTATCTCTCTCACTCTCTCTCTCTTCACCCTAAAAATCTATTAATATATCCCTCGCTCTGCGTTTCTCTCCCTTCTCTCCATCTCTCCTTCTTTATCTCTTTATCTCACCCAAACATACACACACTCTCTTCATATCTTCTCTTGTATCTCTCTCTTCACTTTCACTCTATATGCATTTCTTCTTCCCTCCCTCTTTCCCCCTCCAACTACATTCCCTATCCATCCCTCTCTCTCCTCCTCTCTCCCTCTCTCTCTTCTCCGATCTCGCAAGTACTCTCTCTCGTCCTTCCTCTCTCTCTGCTTTCTCTCCTACCCCCCACCCCCTCACTCTCCTCCCCTCTCTCATGTCCCTCTCTCTCTCCTTCTCTCTCCTATCTCCCTCTCTCTCCCCCCATCACTCTCTCTCTCCCTCTTCCTCCAATCCTCTCTCTCGCTCTCTATGTTACTATATCCCACCCGCTCTCCTTCTCTCTTATCTTTTCTACATCTCTCCTTATTTGTCTCTCGTAACTCACCCCCTAAAATACACTCTCTCTTCATCTCTCCCTTGTCACTCCCTCTTCTCCCCACTTCCTCACTATATGTATTTCCTCCTCCCTCTCTCCCCCTCCAACTCCATCTCTCTATCCCTCCTCCTCTCTCATCTCTCTACAAGTCCTCTCTATCATCCTTCCCTTCTCTCTCCTTCTTCTCTCACTCTCTCTTCTTCTCTCTCTCTCTAACCTCCATTCTCTCATTATTCCCTCCCTCTCTCCTTTTCGAACCCCCCTCCATCTTTATGTCTAGATATCCCTCTCTACGCTTCTATAACTATCTCAATTCTATCCCTCTCTCTCTTTGTTCATTTTTCGGTCTCCCTCTCCTTCGGCTTTATCTTCATCTTTCCCTTCTTACTTCCCATCTCTCCACCTCTATCACTCCGTCTTTTTCTTCCTCCAATATATATCTAGAGTTAATATATATCATGATATATTAATATATATTATAATATAACAAATTTAATATTATGTTAATCTAAAGTTATTAAATATAATAATGTTAATATTATAATATATTAATATGAATATTAGATTTAATAATAATATTAATATTACGGTAAATTTTTTTTGCATGGTATTAATAATAATTTAGCCTAATTTAGCCACCTTAAATAATACCTCTTTTCTAATTAAAACCTTAGATATAAAGAGGAGTATGGAGTAAATATAAAAAAGGTTTTATTTTTTTTACTCATATCACTCGTTTATTTATATTTATATTTATGTACCATACTCCTTTTATTTACAATGGTATTTGGCCCATAGGCTTGGTGTATACTTAGATGTTGATTTCTAATCATATTTGATATATTTTTATGTATTTACTATAATTTATTTAAACCTCTTATATATTTTGAAGTAATACTCATTCTATTAAAAGGAACATAGTACAAGATGCGCTGAGCAATCAAGAGAGGCTAGATAGCGGGAAGCCGAAATGATAGCATCAAACTCTGTCCCTATATAACCAAGAGAAACATAGAGAACAAAGAAGAGAAACATGGGAACCATAAGAGACGTACCACAAGAATCTACCCGTAATGGTATGAATCCTCAATATGACATTTATTTCTTTTATTTTTTGTGACTTAACCCAACCGTCGAGACCGGGTGGGCTAAAACCACTTGAAGATCATATCGACTAAAGGAAGAGTCTCTTTTATCTTATTCGTAGGAGGAGGATTCATGAGTTCTCTTTTGAGTTTCCGAAGGAACATTGGTCCCCCTAGAATTTGAGCGCTCAAGGAATTTCTTGTCCTCATGTATTACATCCTTGATACCTTCAATCTCATCTTCATCCTAGCTAAGGGGACTTGTAATATCATCCATGGAAGATGGCTCACGTGCTTTCCAACTTTTAGAGTTTGATTTTCGATTTCTTATTTTCTCTTAGGCGAGAACATAGTAATAGAGTTTTGAAGATGGACTGTTTGATGGTAGTGACGACATTAGAGCAGGGTTCTAATAGTATAAGGTCTAAGCAATGGAAGTCACCAAATTTAAGATTTATTTGATGGTGTAGACTCTTAATTATGTCAATTTCATTACATATTCTCCCATAGGTGTATATCCCATCTCCCCCAAAAGGATCCGTTATTAGATAACATCCTAAAGAGTTTCTAAATTCCTTTAAAGACGTAGTGCGCCATAAAGGAGCAAGTAGATTTGAAGCCTCACCCATAGGAAGCTTGGTAATGACTGTCATAGAAGGGTTGAAGTCTGGGAACTAGGGGTGTTGATTAGCCTTGCTTTTCTCCTTAAACCATGGATCAAGCAATAAGGATTTTGATAATATTCATTGAAAGAAAAAAAAACTATAAAGAATCCCTTGAGAAAAGAATAACCTTTGCTAATATTGTTCCATGTGGAATGAATCCATCGGGTAGAGATCTTCTCGCATGAGGCCATAATCCAGTTGAATCAAAAAATAATGGAAGATTCTAATTGGTCTTCAAGTGACAGAGAAATTTCCACAAAGGGTACATCCTCCATTTTATCAACCAAAAAAGGCTAGGGACCCTCAAAGGGTTGAAAAATATTTCGGGAGGTCAGGCATAGGACAACATCTTGGTAAGAGAAAATGGAGCAGAACATGGTCGACCTCCGCCCCCTCCCCTCGTAGTCAAAGGCTTAAAACTACGTGTTAATATTTTTTAATATTATAAAATGAGAAAAAGGATTTCTAGCTATTTACCTCCTAGAGAAATCTTTGAAAGGAAGATGGAAGCCCGAGCCCGAGTCTGGCCATACAAAAGGTTCTTACCGCATCCGTAGAGCTAATCCAAAGAACCAAGGTTTTTTCCGTAGAGAAAAGAGATTTGAATCAGAAAGAGTTGCAGTATGAGATATGGGGAGACATGTATGGGGATCTATGAGCCCTTTTTTGATAGGGCCAAAGTTGGGCTATGGAGAGGAGGTTGGGCCTCAAATCGCTTTCTTTTATATTTCTCATCCGCACCTTCTCGCCACATATCGCCTCACACTGTTACCCTCAGAAATCACTACCAGTACCTAAACCTAGGGTCATACAAAGGGAATGCTGAACTTATGTGGGCTTGCTATATAAACTTATTGCTTTATCTTCCGTAGACAAATCGAGATTTTCTGCTTGGCTATCAACACTTCATCCGCAGAGAGCGCCACCATTATCCCTCCCTCTCGAACACCACCATCACATCTCCAATCGCTTCCCAATGAATAATTCTTTCTAGAGTCATTCATAGTGAAAACTTCATGACAAATATTTATTTCATGTACTGGAGCATTCCTAAGGCACTAGGGAAACAAGAAATGCTCAATACCCTTATCAAACATGGAATCTAGGTGTTTCACCCAAATAGAAATTCATATTGAACTGATGACGACATGCAAGGAAGACGAAACATACCTTTCGATGTACTCAAAGTATGTCGCATAGCTTGAGATGACTCATGGCCGCCATTATTCGATATAGGTATTCTCTTCTCGCAAACAACTCGATCCCGTAAGGGGTAAAAATTTTACTCTACTAGACCATTTTATATTTATTTATTTACCATACCTATTTGCAATACCATATTTGGCCCATAAGATTCAACCCATGGTATTAATAATAATTTGTCCCATAGACTTCACTCCGAATAAACCTATTTTTTGAGTTTTCATAAGTCTAAAGAGGTTTATGGAGTAAATATAAAAAGGGGTTTTATTTGTTTACCATACCTCTAGTCTATTTATATTTTTATTTATTTACCATACCTCCGATTTATTTTTATTTTTATTTATTTACCATACCTTTCAAGGTTTTATATTTTTATTTATGTGAATAATAATGATCAAATTGTGTTGGTTTAATAGATTTTTAATTGTTTATTTATACAATTATTTAATGTTTTTTATGAGCCGACATTAAATATTATATACAATTACTTAAGAAAATTTATGACCCAAAATAAATATTATTTTGATCACGTATTCAGACAAAGGTTACACATCAACTGGCTATAGAATCCGCCTCTGACCAACAAAATAGAGCCTCTACAACCTCACAAGAAAAACAAGTAATTATAACTTGAATTTTACTAACTCATAGACATTTCCATGAATCAATACATCATACGAAAATAGCCTACATGGAAAAGCCAATCAAAATATAGAAAAAACATTTCCAACAATCTACAACAAAAGGTCTAGACTTTGGCTTTTCATCGAAATCCTCTTAGAATCCATTTAATGAGTTACTTAGAATCACTAATGACCGACAAATTCTGAACTCCTTTTTCCTTGGTAGCATCAACCAAAGTCCAAATGCTCAATAACCTTATTGTTGAATTTACCCTAGAACATGTGTAACATGAATATAGAGAGACTAGTAGAGGAATATGAATATTACCACCTCTCACAAAGTGTTTATTTGCGTAGCATAAGATGTGCTTATAAGTCTCAAGATTTGTGGAGAGGTTTATACACATGTATTCTAGATAACCCGTAAATAGTTTGGGAAGATTCCATCGAGAGACAATTTTATTTAATAAATTAATTATTTTTAATGAAACCCTAAGTATAAACTTGGGAAAGTAAAATAATAACTGGTACTATTCTAAACTATGTGTATAAATTCTAGAATAAGACGAGGATCAATCCAAAATTATCTTAGCTACTGATTAGATTCTAATATGGGTCATTGAATGTCAATGAGAAGATTATTTAAGGAAGGCTTGGTGGGCCATTTGGAAATGTACCAAGAGTTGATTAGTTAGATCGACTATGAAGCTGTAGGCAGCAAGTGTTTATTTTGTAGTGATCACAAAGGAGGAAAAGATGCTTTGGTTGGAGGATCTTCTCTAAGCCAAAAATACTCGTGAGAGGGCCGAGAGATACACAAAGGAGACATCATAGTGCATAGATGGTGACGCAAGGCCAAGGAAGGCCAGACGCAGTATGCGCTGCAACGTTTCCAAGAAGAAGTCCGATATTTTCCTAGGAAATAAAGATTATAGTCAGAGAGGAGAGACTTGAAACTCCCTGGCTGCTGCATTGATATAGAGAGGTGACATAGTCTCCAGATTCCCATACAAACCTGTAATTATTGCTCTAAGGCAAATGTTGCAGGGCGCGGAGGACGTTGTTTCCGCTATCGATCAACCGGGACTTCGTAGTGTAGAGTAAGGTAAAATCACTAATTTTATCTATCGAGTGATATTATCTATATTTGATACCCAACTAGGCTTCCAAAGATCGTATCCAAAAATAATTGTTGCTTAATAATAAAACACTCAGACTGCCATACCCGCTTATCCCGCATTGTGTTTTTTCGGGACGTTTTGTCCAAAAACAACAGTGTCCTATGTGAAGTTTATTTGGCTGGCTTTTTGTTTTAGCATATTCAATTTAGTTAATTAAGGTTGTAGTAATTTTATTCAATATTTTCAATAGAAACCGTAAATAACTTGTTCAATTAATAATTAGTAGGTGAAGTAATTTTAGTTGCCTATAAAGAGGATTCCGGTATCGTGGAATTTTACATAGTATTAGAGAGTTTTAGGTGAAAAAGAAGAGTGGAGTCAAGTCAAAGGGGTAGGAGGTTGAAATCGTAAGAGGCAAAATTAAAATCCCCAAAGGGATTGTGGGCAGTCTCGCCAGAAGGCCAAATTTTTGAGGAAATTTACTTGAGTGAGTCGATATATAGCTGGCTTCGATCGAATTTTTTCGTGGAATAGGGAGCAAACAGAGTCTATCGCAGTGCTAGGACATAATTCCTCGCAATCACGTCCACTTTTCAGAATAAAGTCATCATAAGGAAGAAAAGAATAAGAAGTGAGGAATTTTCTTCCTAAATTCCTATGAAGGGGAATTCCTTCCCATTTTCAATATCATAGCAATATCGTATCTTCATGGATGCTTTACTGCTTGAACAAGAAGGACTATATAAGCTAGTCTAGCGTTATGCAAAGGAGAAAGACAGACATATCTGGCCAATTTATTGATGGTAGAAATGAAGCTCACTAATTTAGAGATCAATATCGCCAGGAGCTCTATCTAGTAATCTAGAAGGTGAAGAATTCTCATGCCTTCTAGTTGAATGTTATGTCAAGATTTTGTCAGAGAGTATGGTAGTTGTGCCTACGATCTAGATATGCCGAATAATAAGCACAATGATGATATGGTGAAGGCTAAGAGGTTGCTCCTAGATTGAGTCAAGACTGCTATAGTGTCCCACATAGACAACAATGACATAACTAGCAGATGTGGGAATCCTTAGCATCACCGTTACACCAATTCTTTGGTCATTCAACCATTTATATTTAGATAAACTCAATACACCATAAGACCAATTTTACCATAGTAAAATTTATTTCACCGTAATAAATAATTTAATAAACCATAGTTTATTAAGTCATATTTCTCATAAATCCAAATAGAAACTCCGATGAGGAATAATTAAATAAATCCTTATTAGTTTGATTTTTCCCGTAGGAATAATTAATTTAAACTCTTTTTAAATAATACGGGTCATATTTAATCCACTTACGAGAAATTCATAGATACAAATCATTGTTTATCTATTATTCTATGAATAATTAATTAAATCATTATTTCTAATTAATATTCCTTCTAAATTTTTATTTTAAATCATTTAGAAATAATAATAAATCATTATTTATTTAATTATTCCTTAACCCCATTCTTGAAATAATAAATAAAATCATTTATTTTTCTTTATTACTAAATAAAGTGATTTAACCAAATTAAATCATTTTCCCTCCAATTAAAATATAATAAAATATTCCAACTAGATAGATCTAGATCTTCATTAATAATATTTATTGTCCACCATTAATAATATTTTTTTATAAATAGGGAGGTTCTTCCATTCATTATTTGCCTTTTATCCCTTTATAATAGTCATACTTTGATCCTTTGTCATTGTCATACTTTGATCTCTTTATTATTTTCTTTCTTCTTGAGGTCCCATAGAGTTCAACACATCTTAGATTTTCTACACCATTGAGAGAGAAAAACTTTTGGATTTGAAGTGTTGAGGATAGCCAAGAACCCATCCCATTCATTCTAGGTTCTTCCAAGGTGTTAATAATATTATTATAAAATTATTTATATATCTTTTCTTGTCCATTGGATATCTTGGAGAAAAACATTATTTAATTTTATTGCTTTAGCTACTTTTACCCATAGATATGGGTTTTGCTTGTATTTGTTTTTAATTATATATTTCATATCTAAGAAAATTAAGCAGCCATGTTTGTTGTTAGGTTGTTTTCCATGTTCACCAGTGATCTCTTTTCATACACTTGCGTTACAATTCATACTAACAATTGGCGACTCCGTTGTGCTGTTTTATTCAGATTCCTATATGACCACCGTCGTTAACACCTAGGGTTTTTCTTCACCTATTTTTAGCCTCTCAATGTCTTTTTTACCTTTTATGCCCTAAATCCATAAAAATTCTAACTTCCAAGGGTTTTTGGGTGTTTTCCATATGTAATAGGTACGAAAGGTAACTGCAGACCTACAAATTTTTCCGCAACCTACCGCCCGAGACTCCTAACTAACAACTTCACTTTCAAATTTTACAACCCACGATTTTCAAGCTCAAAGTTGCACCAAATAGCGCCCAAAAACCGTACCAAGAGTCTACAAGTTAGCACTGCAAGTCGTAACTTTTTTGCGTATTTTTCTTGTAACTCACAATGTAGTATACCTAGGGGGTACAATATAGGGTAAAAATAGAGGTACACAAGGGAATAATATGATGTGATAATGTAAGAATGATAAATAAAATTGCCATAGTTAATAACAAAGTGGTTGACCCACATTATGCAAGGGACCACATGTAGTTAGGAACAATGATGCTTCCATTGTATTGATTATAGATTGAGAGACTCATGGTAACTGCATTTACGGTATTGCATTTATGAAACATATATAGAGGCTATAGACTTCCATTGAGAGAGGTCAAGGATTATTATTGTTGGCAAGCATATGGCTTCAGGAGTGATCTCCTTCCGAGGATTGGAATGTATGGTATATCCACCAAGCTTGATATTAATGGAGATTTCCGTTTTATCTTCTATGGTGTTGTTTCTTGTATATTTTCCATTTTTATACATTTCTTGTAAGCTCATATAAGTGGAACGTAGCTTGGATCTATAATTTTTTGTCTAAAATTTTGCACCCAAATTCCATATAAAAGGTCGTGTGAGCTACTATACACAAATTGTCATAAAAAACATTTATGCAAC
This sequence comes from Pinus albicaulis, assembly GCA_034641835.2. Taxonomy (NCBI): domain Eukaryota; kingdom Viridiplantae; phylum Streptophyta; class Pinopsida; order Pinales; family Pinaceae; genus Pinus; species Pinus albicaulis. The sequence continues at coordinate 396,795,388 of CM076574.1, forward strand.
CCACTCCAAATTTAAATCACCGACGTCTCATCCCGCATCCGATTGACCGATTTTTTGGAAATTGGGTATTTTCAAGAGTGATTGGAGGCATCGACTAGATTTGAGTGTTCACCTTTCTCTCATGGCTAGATGCACCCGAATGATACTAGTGGAATACCTTTGATTAGATATTATTATTTTTATTCTCCTGTTTTGAGGACAAAACATGTTTAACTGTGGGTGTAATGTAGTATACCTAGGGATAATATAGCTACAAAGGGAGGTACCTAAGGGAATAATATGATGTAATAATGTAAGAATGATAAATAAATGTACATAGTTAATAAATAAAGTGGTTAACCCACATTATAAGTGGGACCACATGTAGCTAGGGAACAGCGACAAGCCCATTGTATTGGATGTATGGTATTGAGAGATTCATGGTAACCACCCATGGTATTGCATGTATGAAACCTATATAGAGGCTAGAGACTTCCATTGAGAGAGGTCAAGGATTATTATATTGGCAATAATATGAATCGGGGAGGATCTCCTTCCATGAGTGAATGTGTGGTGTTGCCCTACCTCAAGGGTTTTGATATTAATGAATATCCGAAGTTTTATCTCTAGTGGTGTTATTTCTTCGGTATATTTTCCATTTTTTATACATTTTATTGTTATATATTATTAAAGAAATGCCTCAAGACCTAGGTTTGTTTAACTATTTTTTTTTATTCTTCTCAATGTTTTTTTTACCTTTTATTCTCTAAACCTGTAAAAATTATAACTTCCGAGGGTTTCCTGGTGTTTTCAGATGTAACAAGAACTAGTCGTACAGTGAGATGGCAAATTTTTCTCGTTAACGCCTTGAGGACTCCTAATGCAATCCATTTTATAATAAAAAACCCATGAGTTCTGCTCGTCGCACACATGTTGGCCCAAAACTATGATTTCAAAGAACCTACAAGTCAATACCTACGAGTTGCAACTTTTTGCATGATTTTTCTTGTAACTATCGTGGTTTCCTCGCAAGCACCGTTCAGTAGTCTCGACTGCCGTAGCCCATATTAGGCCTAGATATTATCCTTTTGTCTCTTTTATGAGACCAAGCCCCTTAGGTTTTAGTACGCTTGCACCTTTCTAGAAGGTTTGAGTAGGTAGGTCCGAGATTTTATGCTGCTTTCAACCTTTTTTTAGGGTTTGATCTACCCTTCTTTAAGATCCTTTAGATTTCTGTTATTCCTCCATCCAAAACTCTTGTGTCTTGTCTGCCTTTTCCTTAGGTCCCATTTGTTTCCTTAGGTTTTAACCTAATGCCTCTCATGTTGTAGCATTTTTCCTCTAGTTTCTCGCTTTTTTCTACACATCTTTCCAACGTATCTCGAGTCATTAGATCCGTCCCTTAGAAATTAGATATCTTGGGCATTTTTTGTGCTTTGAGTCTATTTCTCCCAACCTCTTAGAATAGGTTGTTGGGTTTCTTTCTTCACTGTGGTGATCCATAGATTGGCCAACCAATCTATGTTATATTTTAGATATGATATTCTGCATGTTCATGATTTAGTTATTTTCTCAATCATTCTGCAGATCTGCATTCTTATATCTCAGATCTACTTCCAGTGCTTCATGTTTTGAGAAAAACCCCAAGGGGAATGTATAGATAAGATATTCTTGTACATGGATCTGTATTAGATCTATATTTTTATGTACTGATCTGATCTAGATCTGAAGAATCAATAAAATGTTGCTTCAGCCCTGAAAATTACACTGTCACCGTTATGCAGTCTTTTTACATGGTTGTAACACCTCTTTCTTGAGGATTTCTTCTGTATTCTTTCATTATTATTATGTAAAGTGTATGAGTTATGTCCTTGAGCTTATTTTTTAATTTTTAGACCTTATTTCAGTCAGACCCTTCAGAAAACCATGCTCACATGCTTCAGTAAATTTCTGCAAAATTCTAGTCTTGGGAAATCAGGGTTTTCTAGCCTAGTTAGGAAAGGAGGAACTGTTTAACTTAGTAAAAAAAATTTTTTTGCTGAAATATGATATGGGAGTCCATCATAGCCCTAGATATAATATCCAACCACTTTCCCATCTTATTGTTGCCCAAATCTCCTAATACACTCGTTTTAGGGCCAAAATCCTCACTTTTCCCCACCTTTTGCCTTCAGAAACGCTCGTATACTTTTCTCGCTGTATATTTTACTGAATTTTAAGTGTTTTTAAACCTTTATTAGGTGCATGGATGTAGATCCACAATTGGTAATAACTAATATTATTCTAACCGTAGCCGGTTCTCGAAAAAAGGGATATTACAAAGACCTCGGATTTTTTATTTTTTTCGCTGGGCTACTTTTAAAAGTGAAAATATCCTAAAGATAGTGGACCAAATTTGACACTTACAGAACTTTCCTAAATAAAACTAAATAAACCCACAATACAACATGGCTGATCTGTTGGACATTGGGTTCAATTCTCATCGTGTGTTTCGCGACATGGAATAACCACCTCTTGTGGATCCTAAATTTGGAAATTGTAGCAGAGACTAACACCTACGGGTTTTGGTCTAATGAAAATTGTGATTCCAAAAATTGGTATCGTAGCAACAGTGTCCACAGTTTGAAACTCACCTGGCTTTCATCGGGGGGGAGATTGTTGGACATTGGGTTCAACGCTCCTTGTGTGTTTTGCGACATGGACTAACCGCCTCTCGTGGATCCTAACTCTCGGCGATAGTAGCGTAGACTAAAACTTCCGTGGGTTTTGGTCGAACAACAATCGTGATTCCAATAATATTATGGACAACAAGAACAACTTGAAAGGAAATGAAGCCGAGATTCAGACAACAAAGCTATTTACAAGTGGAAAGAAAAAGAAATGGTATGATGGTATATGGTGTATGTGTTTTAGGAATGGTAGATAATGAAAAATAAGGTGTAATTATGAACCACCATGACTCTAACCCATGTTTTTTTTTAAATTGGACCATTACTAACAGCCGCAGATTTGCTACGGAAGTGTCAGGAACTTTTGTAGCAAATACTTTGTTTTTATAACTGGAGTTGCTACGAAAGTGTGTAAAACTGTCAAAATCACAATAATGACTAGATCAATTCTTGAGACATGAAATTTTTTATTCTCACCTCAATGATGACACACACTAAGACTCATAATGACCCTACAAAATGACTAAAAAACCAATATACCTTTATACATGTGATTTTTTTTTTTGAAAATCACAAATTAAAAAAAATCCTATTAAACCCTAAGTAGCTTACCCTAATTAACTCAAGACAAGCCTATGATTATCATGGATAACCATGGCTCCAATGGGATGCCGTTGTTGAGCCTTGCAATAGGCATGTATTTACTCTCAAATATTGTCCTTTTTCCCCTTCTTCATCCATTTTTGTGCTATAATATAATAATATCATGAATGGATTTTGATAAAAAATGAATGAAATAATCTTGATATGGTTTAACCGTCCAAACTAATTCCCATTGCTTTTATGATGAAAATAATAGTTAAAACAATAGCTATTCCAAAAAAGGAACAACAAGATCTAATCGAGGGAAAAGAAGGCGCAGCCAAATCAGGAAATGAATCAGAGAGAACGATCAACTGTTCGAAATAGTAATCTATTGCGAATGCCTCAAGATCCCCTGATCTTGAGGGATCACATTTTCATTTTATTTAGTTATAAAAGAATGAGAAGAATACGAAGATGGGGAGATGATATGATGACATAGGAGAAAGAGGAGAATGTAAATCAGACTGTATCATGTATTGTGTCATGTATCTTTCATTATGTATCATTTGATAATGATTAGAATGTAGTTCTGAAAGACAGATTTGTATTGTAATGATTGTTGGAAATACTGAGAGGGGGGGTGAATCAATATTCCTTTCAATTAGAGCATTAGTTAATCTTCAATTATTATCATTTTTTGTAAAATGATAGTAGAAAACAAGAGGAACACAAATGCACACATTTTTAAGGTGGAAACCCACTCCGGGACAAAAACCACCTAATGCTTTTCTAATAATTCTTTAATATTCAACTCCAATTGAAAATAAAGCTCCAACTTCCTAGAATCTAGAAAAGCATTCTTCTCCAGCTCCCACTGGATGGACACTCCAATGCCCGAGATTCTTCAGTAGTCACTGAATGGATGCCCCAACACCCAATGAGCTACAACTCACCCTAGCACCACCCTACCACCCTATAGAAGAATAAAAGAAGAATGGACTCCCGTACCATGGAAAATGGTCCACTTTACAATGATATAGAATGATGTAGAAGAAGAAGATATACTATACCATAACCCCAACTTTGACACAACCACCTAATGATGATCCTAGACCTCCCAACACTGCCTCTTCAACCCTTGGCAGATAGACACTAGTACAATTTTTACAATAATGTATTTACAATGACTTAGTACAAAGATACCTTTACAATGATTGTATGCAATGATGCCCACTTGAAGACTTCATATGATGAAATTCGTCGCTATTTTTGACCTTGCTGTCGCTCTTTTTCACCCGACCTCCTCTGCTGCACCTTGCTTTGCTTTTCTGTCGTAGAAAGTCTGGTCCTTTGCAACCCTTAACAACACATGATATAGCTTTTTCTTGCCTTCTATGAGCTCGATATTGAATCTGGTGTATCTCTGTTATTTCAGATCCTCAATATCTGATTTTCGGTCTTGTAGTATTCCTCTGTGTCATCTTTCCAATGCCATAGGTCTGACCCAATTTGGATTCTTCAAGAGAGAGTTATACCTAATCTCTCACAATGCCCTAATTATGGACTGTTTCAGCAGATCGCACTTGTACGGCGTGACACGGGTCAATTTTTCTTCATTTGGCTCTAAAATTGATAGAGATAAAACTATAGACTATGCACTATCTTCTAATTTTTACATAATTCCAATCTGATACTTAGAGAGAGAGTTATGAAAATTTTACCAAGGTCACTTATTTGAGATGAATTTCAGGAGCCTGCAAAAACTCTGACTTCCACAGATCATATCGCCAAAAATATTGCGCACCTTGATTTGAAATTTTTACAGAAAATTTCTCAGGATTTCAGATTCACCTCATAAAAATTTCAGCTTCTGAACCTTCGTAGAAAAAAATTTAGAGCGAACATTCCACGATGACCTGTTTCAGATGGCGAAATCCCTTGCATAAGGAGGAAATGAGGATCACAATTTATATAAATGCTTAGGTTGATAGAGGCTTCAACAAGTGAACGTGGGAGGGATTTTAGGAGCTTAAAAAATATTAATTATGACTTTTCAATGATCCATGCTCCAACCCCATGGGGTTTTAGCCCACTAAATGGGAGTACAAACTTCAAACATGAATATCTCTCAAACCGTGAAGAATTACATGGCGTGTCATATATCAACGGAAACATCTCGACAAGTAGAAACCATAAAAATCATTATTGACCCAGAATTTATTAATTTGGTAGGTAAAAATTCCCATGAAATATTGGGTTAGCCCCAGGTGTTGCTTCGGTTGACATCAATGACAACCGCTGATAAAAAATCTCCCCCTTTGGCATTGATGGAAACATAAGTACTCCCCCTACGATCATGACACCTCTTCCTACAACATTCTCTCCCCCTTTGACATCAATGGAAAAGGGTAACTCCCCCTAAAACACAACCATCCTGTGGACCTGTACACACATCCACTCCCCCTAACACACAACCGTCCTGCAGACCTGTAATTTACTTCCACTCCCCCTTTATATTCTGAAAAAGGAAAATCTAATGAGAACTTGGGAGAATCCCAAGCTTCTGGCGAAGATATTCCAATGCTGGTGATTTAATATGTGATTCTTTTGGTGCTGCTTGGAATATTGCTACTTTTCCAACTACTTGCATAACATCTAGTCGGGAGGCTGTTACATATAGAATACTACTAATCATAGATCTATACAACCTTTGATCCACATCCTTAGATGAGTCGTCTATGCTCAATTTGCAACCTGTTACCATTGGAGTAAGGATGGGTTTTCAATATTTCATTTTAAATTTCTTGAGCATTTCCTTGATGTACATGGCTTGACATATAAATATTCCTTTCTCTTGATGAGATATTTGAAGCCCTAAGAAGTATGTCAGCTCACCAAGTAAAGACATCTCAAAATCACTTTGCACCTTTGTAGCAAACTTCTTACTTAGTCGATCATCATTGCTACCAATTATTGTATCATCCTATTTAGATATTAGACATGATTTAGTTGCTTCATCCATAACATATATGTCGTTTGGAGCTCGACTTACTGTAGCCACAATTTCACCATACACGCCTTTCCTGATTTCACAATTCGTGGAGTTGAATAGTATCGTGTGTCCTTGATCACACATTTCTCCAACACTGATCAGATTGTGATTCATGTTTTCAACCAATAGAACATTCTTGGCTAGAGAATCTTTGCTTCTGAGAGTGACAGTACCTGATCCTATAACATTTGAAGATCCATCATTTCCAAAGGACACAGTTCCATCCTTCTTCTCTTTCAGAGATACCAATTTATTTCTATCTCCAGTCATATGCGTTGAGCAACCGCTATCAACATACCACACATCTTTGTTCTTTTGAGCCTTGAAAGCGAGAGAAAAATTATCATTCTTCTTCTTCTTCCATGTTCATTCATTCTGTGGCTTCGAATATTCTTCTGGAGGATTTTCAAGTCTGCAGTCTTTGGCCATGTGTCCAAAGTTTCGACATTTGTAACATTCAATATTATTTCTTAAATGTTCAAATCTATTGATGTTTCGATGAGCCCTGGGAGGTTCATATTTGACAAATCTCCTAGAATTGTATTCATTCCTAGGGTACGTGTGACATTCTACATCTTTATGACCAAATTTCCACATGAATAATAGTATCCATAAAAAATATGTTGGTACCTGGATGGAAATTTTCGTCGAGGAATTGTCTTCCAAGGTTTTTCTTGTGAATCTTGTCCAATGAAGTCTACATGCATGTAAAATCTCATAGGTTCATTGTATTTTGTTGTAGAAGTTCCTACTTCTTCTTCTTTTTAACCGATGCCAGTTTTTTCGTTGTAAGATCATTGATTTTTGATGAGTTCTTCCAATGCCCTTGAGCTGTTGGCATAGTTTTTGATAGTTTTTCCTTTCTTCACTTCCTCACGCAACGAGACTACTTTGGCTTCTAATTCTTCCCTTTCTTGGTTTCTTTCTTCCAACTTCTTTTTAAGTGACTCTTCAATGCATTTGTGTTCTTCAACTTCAATTTTGTGACCTTGAACTTGTTCTTCAAGAGTATTGGAACGAATCTTCTCTACCTTGAGATCTTTTATAAGCTTGATTGCTTCCTCATAAAATTATTCTATGGTCCATCCTTATTCTTTGTTGTTTGATACCTCTTGTTTATTGTGCTTGGGTTTATTGTGCTTGGACATAAACAATACTCTCTCATTGGCTTCTTCTTCACTGTCATTGTCTTCATCGGTTATGAATATCTTCTTTAGAGAGAAAGTTCCTTTTGGATCCCTGCTTGTTGAATTTCTTAAAGCCTTTCTTTCCTTTTGAGTTGCCATTACTTATGTTCGGAAATTTTGGTGCAAAACTCCCAACCTCATTACAATTGAAACATATCAATGGAAGTTTACCTTTGAATTGTCCCTTACCAATTTTTATTTTTCTTGTGAAGTAAGCATATTCTTCATCATCTCCCTTTTCTTCACACTTGCAGGTGCATGTCTTTTCAATTGAAGGTTGTTTATCCTTATTGGTTTTCTTAGATGCAACGAATGTAGTTTCTAGATGCAAAGTACCCTCTTCTTCATCAAGTCTCATTTCATATGATATGAGAACTCCATGTAATTCCTCTTTGTTGAATTTGTCCAGATTTGCACTGTATTCTAAGACCGATACCTTTGGGTTGAATCTCTCTGGTAATGTTCTAAGAATCTTCCATATAATAGTCTTCTCATCAAATGGCTCTCCCAATACTTCCAGAGTATTGGTTATTTCATCAACGTATTGGAAGTATGCAACAATGTTGCAATATTCTTTCATTCTGAGTTGCTCAAATTTTTCTTTATAGATTTGAAGCTTTGCTTCTTTGACATTTGAGTCACCTACATATATATTCTCAAGCTTGTCCCATACATTTTTGGCAGTTTTACAACCCAACACCTCATGATAAGCAGATTCAATAAGTCCACTGATAATAATATTCTTTTCTTTTGCATCATTTACCAAATTCTTCTTACCTTGTTCATCCGTAGTTGATGTAAATCCATTTTGAACAGTGTCCCATACTTTGTAACCTTGCGCCAAGAGATAGACCTCCATTCTTCCTTTCTAGAGTGCATAATTATTTTCATTGAATAGAGGTGCACCATTCTTGGTATTCTCCATGACCTCCTTCCAACTGTTAAACTACTATTGAAGGAACCAAGCTCTCAAACCAATTGTTGGAAATACTGAGAGGGGGGAGGGTGAATCAGTATTCCTTTCAATTGGAGCATTATTTAATCTTCAATTATTATCAGTGTTTGTACAATGATAGCAGCAAACAAGAGGAACACAAATGCACACAGTTTTTAAGGTGGAAACCCACTCCGAGACAAAAACCACCTAATGCTTTTCTAATAATTATTTAATATTCAACTCCAATTGAAAATAAAGCTCCAACTTCCTAGAATCTAGAAAAGCATTCCTTCTCCAGCCTCCCACTGATGGATGACAAGGGAACCGATATGTTGGACCTTAATTAAACCGAGAGGGGGGTGAATCAACATTTAATACATATTTAAAAATTCCTCAAATTTTCACCAAACTTGTTTACGCCTAATATGTGAAATTACCTTAAAATGTTACAAATAGCATTAAATTAATGTGACACCATACTTATGTTGAGAGCAAAGAACAATTGCTGCATTGAAAGAATCACATAAACACATAAGAAACACACATAGAGACAACATGTAAGTGGAAACCCAAAAAGGGAGAAAACCACATCTTATTATTGTTGTGATGCAAAGTCAAGCTCCAACTCCCTCTCACCACCATTTTCTGCAGAACTAACCTACAGGAGGCTCTATTGCAAATTCTCAAGTAGGCTACAACTTCCAAGGAAGCACCAACTCCCTTCAATTTTCTGGGTGTGTGCACCAACCTACAGGAGGCTCTATCCTCAATTATGCAAGCTACAACTTGCAAGGAAGCACCAACTCCCTTCAATTTTCTGCAGGCACCAACCTACAGGAGCCTCCATCCTCAGTCAGCTACAACTGACAGCTATCAAGCTGCAACTTGATAGGGAAGCTCCAACTTCCTCAATTTATCAAACTGAATGTTTGCTGATTTACCTCAGATATCAGCTCTGTTCTGTATCTGCTCTTCTTCTCTTAATCTTTTCTACTTTATTATTCTATATTCTGCATTCTCTATTTTTTCTCCCTCTCTCTCTCTCTTACTCTCCTTGAGCTTATCAAAATTTATATTATATATAGAAATTCTCACATGACTGTTTGTATTTCACAAGGAATCCGAAGTGAACAGTCATGACTCTTTGGCTTTTGTCTTCTTATTCTTTTTTCCAACTCCTTTTTAGAATTACTACAATATGTACAAATTTCCAAGCTACAGTGGAATTTTGTCTTTTCCTTAGGATACTTGCCTTTGCATCACAAACAATAAAAACAATTAAAATATTTACATTCGAATTACAATGTGAACTCCAGCTCAACTCATTTAGTCTTTTGAATCGCTATGCACTTGTTTTTTCTCTGGCTGTCTTTGTCTTTTCTGTGACTGTGTTTTATCTCCTTTCAGCTCTGTTTTCTTTTCTGTCCTCTGTGGGGGTGTAATTGCTGCATACGTGTAACTGAGCCTTTTAAATAAATAAAATGTAATTGCTGACTTTTAAATCAGGGAAATTCCAACCCTTTTCATGCCACGAGTGTCTTGTTGATGTGGCGAGTACCGCAAGCGGAACATACGTTCATCACAATGGTTTTATATTAATAATCGCCCTCCCATTAAGTCGAGGCATATATATATATAACCCACGGACCACGCGGCACTTTTTAATATGATCGCAACAACTTTACGTTAACAATTTCCCTCCACCTTAAGCCTTTGGTCTTATATTACAATCCAATAAATCGGATCACATCCTCTAATATATGAAAGGATCGGGCCCCACATCCGACGGTGAACAACACGTCGCAACGGCAATCGGCGGATCAAACAAAAAAATGCGCAATGTAAAATTTGCGATGTGCGATGTAGCGATGGTGCGATATTGCGATTTCGCGATGTTGCGATGGTGCGATGGTGCGATGGCGCGATGTTGCAATGTTGCGATGGCGCGATGGTGTGATGTTGTGATGTTGCGATGGTGCGATGGCGCGATGTTGCGATGTTGCGATGGTGCGATGGCGTGATGTTGCGATGGTGCGATGGCATGATGTTGCGATGGTGCGATGGTTGCGATGTTGCGATATTGCGATTGTTGCGATATTGCGATGTTCCGATGCAATTAGGAAGGGTCCCACCTTATGGTACTTTGGTTATTTGTTTATAAAGCGCTCCACTTATATATATGAACTTTGTTTATATGATGCGCTGCACATATATGTAATGCGTTGCATATATACTCCAGCATGGGTAGCGATTCCCGGAATTTGTGTTTATGTTATATGTAACGCTCTGCCTCTATATGCGCTGCCTCTGCCTCTGCCTTAGCTGCTTCTGCTGCTGGACCTCTGCCTCTACTGCTGTGATAACGGTTCTGCCTCTATGTTCACGACTCTGCCTCTGCCTTAGCTGTGCTTCTTTCTCTGTCTGTGCCGTTGCTTCCATTCTATTGTTTGACTGTTACATTTCGAAATTCTATTCCGCCTGTCTCCTTTGCTTTCTTTGTTCCATCTACTCCTTGACTCCTTCATTCTCCTTTTGCTGCCTCTTCTTTAAATGACCCTGTCTCTGCTGCTCGACCCTCTCTACATCTTGCTGCTATGCTGCTCTCTTTGCCTGTCTCTGTCTTTGCTGCCTCCTTTGCCATCAATGACAATATTTCCAATAGTGTCCCCCTTTGGCATTGATGGCAATACACTTCCTCTGTTTGCCTGATAGGATCCTTTCTCCTGTTGCTTCCTCTTCTTACTGTTGCTTTCTCTTCCTCCCACTTTGACATCAATGGCAAGGGGTTCGAATGTTTTTTGAAGCTTCTATTCTCTGATGCTGCGGTTTTATTACTTTTTCAATATTTCATGCATTTCGTGAAATTTCCTAACTTTGTACGCTGCTACTCCAAAATTTGGATTAGATACACGTCGGGTTCACTATTCTTCTGTTGCACGACAGACCCTTTTGCCTTTTTGTTGATTCTTTTATGCTGAATGTATTATTGCCATAATCCCTTTGATCCCGAGGACCTGTTTTCATGCTTCCCTTGCTGGCTGATCTCCTCCTGAGAATGATATTTTCGTTTCTGTTCTCCCCCTGGAATTGTGCTTTCTCTTCATATCAGAGAGTAGCATCTACAGATACTACCCCTAATCTGTCTCTCAAATATTCAAATGGCTCTTTAGCAAGTGGTTTGGTAAATATATCTGCTGTTTGTTCTTTTGTTGGTACATACTCCAGTTTGACTATCTTTTGAGCTACTTGTTCTCGGAGAAAATGATACTTGATTGGAATATGCTTGGTTTTTGAGTGAAGCACGGGATTTTTAGATATACTTATAGCACTTGTATTATCACATTTGATTGAAATAGGTTCATCAATGCTTACCTTCATGTCTTGAAGAGTTTGCTTCATCCACATGACTTGTGTACAACATGCTGCTGCTGCTATATATTCTGCTTCAGCTATAGACAGAGAGATGGATGTTTGTTTCTTGCTTAACCATGCCACCAGACTTTCTCCTAGATAGAAAGAACCTCCACTTGTACTTTTCCTGTCATCCACACAACTGGCCCAATCAACATCTGTGTATGCTGTCAAAGTGAAGTTTTTTCCTTTAGGATACCAAAGCCCATACTGTGTTGTTCCTTGTAGATATCTGAAAATTCTTTTTACCGCCAGAAGATGGTTTTGTTTAGGTGTTGCTTGATATCTAGCCACTAGACCTACTGCTAGCATGATGTTTGGTCTTGATGCAGTCAGATACAACAGACTTCCTATCATGGATCTGTAGAGTTTTTGATCTGTATCAGCAGATCCATCATCAGCACATAGCTTGCATCCTGTGGTCATGGGAGTTGACACAGGCTTGCAATCCTCCATTTTGAACTTTTTCAGCATTTCCTTTAAGTATTTTTCCTGTGAGATGAAAGTACCTGTGTTATTTTGCTGAATTTGCAGTCCCAAGTAGAAACTGAGCTCTCCATTCATGGACATTTCAAACTCTGTTTTCATCTCATCAGCAAACCCTTTTGCTAGCTCTTCTCTGTTGCTTCCAAACATAATGTCATCAACATACACTACCACAATCAGGAGTTCATTTTCATGGGCTTTTATGTATAGATTGTTGTCTACTTCACCTCTCTTAAAGCCTTTTTTTTGCAAATATTTGTCCAGTCTTGAGTACCAAGCACGGGGAACCTGTTTCAGTCCATATAGAGCCTTTTTCAGTCTGCACACATAGTCTTCTTTGTATGTTAAAGAGAAACCTTCTGGTTGTTCCATGTAGACTTCTTCTTCTAGGTCTCCGTTCAGAAATGCAGATTTAACATCCATTTGATATACTTTGAAGTTTTGGTAGCATGCAAATGCCAGGAACATTCTGATAGCTTCCATTCTGGCTACAGGGGAAAATGTTTCATCGTAATCAATTCCTTCGATTTGTGAATATCCTTTGCAGACCAGTCTGGCTTTATTCCTGATTACCTGTCCTTCATCATTCATTTTATTTTTGAATACCCATTTTGATCCTATGACATTTTTCTCGGTGGGTCTAGGAACTAGTTCCCAGGTATTGTTTTTCTCAATTTGATCCAATTCTTCATTCATTGCATTCACCCAAGACTTGTCCTTGCTGGCTTCTTCAAATTTCTTTGGCTCTATTTGTGACAACATCGCTATGTATACCTCTTCAGTTTGTTCTGTTAGCTGCCTTCTTGTCTGGACCCCTGCTTTCTTGTCTCCTATGATCTGATCTTCGGGATGATTCTTCTGAGTGTATCTTGAGGGGGTTTTTGAGTTCAGTTCAGCATTTTCTGATGTTTTGCTAGTTTCTTCATCATCTTGGTCCTCTTCTTCATGGTTTTCAGGATGGCTGCTGCAATCTATATCTCTTGTCTTGTTTGGAAGTTCTTCATCAAATCTTACATCAATACTTTCTACAATTTTCCGAAGAGTCTTGTTGTAGCATCTGTATCCTTTACTTTTGGATGCATATCCTAGAAATATCCCTTCATCTGCTCTTGCATCAAAATTTCCAAGATTTTCATCATTATTCTTTATGTAACACTTGCTACCAAAGATCCTGAAGTGTTTGATTGAGGCTGACTTTCCATGCCACAGTTCGTAGGGTGTCTTGTCACTGCTTGGCCTTAAGTGAGCTTTGTTAAGGATATGTACTGTTGTGTGCACTGCTTCTGCCCAGAAGGTTTGAGAAATATTATTCTCTTGCATCATGGCTCTGGCAATTTGTTGAAAAGATCTGTTTTGTCTTTCTGCTACTCCATTCTGCTGAGGTGTTCCTGCAATAGTGAATTGTTGTTTTATGCCATGTTCATTGCATAGGTAAGCAAAGTCATAATCTGTAAATTATCCTCCTCTATCTGATCTGATACATTTTAGCTTGCATCCAGTTTGATTTTCTGCTAATGCTTTGAATATCTTAAACTTTTCCAGTGCTTCTGATTTGTTCTTGAGAAAAGCAACCCATGTCATTCTGGAGAAATCATCTATTATCAGCATGAAGTAGGATTCTCCACTTGGTGTCTTAGTTCTTGCAGGTCCACACAGATCCATGTGCACAAGCTGGAGTGGTATTCTTGTTGATAACTCCTTAAATGATGTGCGGGTGTGTTTACCCAATTGACAAGATTTGCATATGGTATTAGAAGGCCTCTTAATTTCTGGCATGTCTCTGACAGCTTTCTTCTTACTTAGTCTGATGATGTGATCTAAGCTTAGATGTCCCAACCTTTTATGCCATAACCATGACTCTTCTAGCTTGCTAATATGACATGCTTCATCTCCCTCTTTCACAATGTAAACATTACTCTTTGTTCGAACACCCTTGAGCAGAGTCTTACCTGTGGTGCTGGATCTGAATTCACAATCTTGTGCTCTAAAAAGAACTTCATAGCCTTTGTCACACATCTGACTGACACTTAGTAAATTTGCTTTCAGCCCATCTACAAATAGTACATCTTGGGCCTTTCCTCTGCCATTGTTTATGCTGACTGAGCCTTTTCCTTTTATTTTTTTTGATTTATCATTGCCAAAGGTAACATTTCCAGATTTCTTTCCATCAAGAGTTATAAACTTGCTTTTGTCTCCTGTCATGTGTTTAGAGAAGCCACTGTCCAAATACCATTGACTCTTCAAATCTTGAGCAGTTAAAGCCAAGTCACATTTATTCTCCTTCTTTATCCACTGGAGGCCCCCTTTTGTTTGGTATCTTTTGTGAGATGATGAATTATATCCTTTTAGAGAACACTTGGAGGATATATGTCCAACTTGATTGCATATACAACATTTGATTATAGTTTTTGCAGAATTGTGAGCATGAACAAAATTACTTTGACTCATAAACCTCCTTGAGGTATTGAACATCAGTCTTTGTCCATACTGTCTACATTCAATAATTCTATGGCCAAAATCCTTACAATAAAAACAATAACCATAGAAATTACTTGCATACCTGATGTAAGGTTATCTCTTCCATGCTTGCATCTTTTGCTGGTTTGAATCATTCCTCCTTGCATGACAGTATGCAGCAATGTGTCCCAGCTTGTGGCAGACATAACAGGTGGCATTCTTCATAGGAGGCAAGAATCTCCTTTGATGGCTTCCAAATTTGATATACTCAAGGGTATATGATCCTTTCTCTGTTGTCTTAGTATTTGTTACAATCTTTGTTATTAGAAGTTTCTTCTGGTCTCTTTCTTTCTCATTACATGTTTCTTCCTTTGTAGGAATTATTTGAGCTGCTTCATCAGCCTTCTTTGCTTTCACAAAAATTATATTTTTGTTTTCCTTTTCTTTGCCTTTACTTGATTCTCCTTCATAGCCTATCCCAATTTTTATTAGAGGAGATCTTTGAACATCTAAGATTTCATTCAACTTACCAGAACTTGTCATTTGAGAAGGGTATATAGAAACTTTCTGTTGAGCATTTTCTAATTTCTTTCTCAGACACAGAATTTCTTCTTCCAGCTTCTCTTGTTCTCGAGTTTTATCTTTGATTTTCTGCAGTAACATATCTTCTATCTTCTTGGCTTCTTCAAGCTTTACCTTCAGCTGCATGAGGACTTCTGAATTTTGTTCTTCTTTCACACATTTTAGGAGAATCTCTTTTTGTTTTCTGCATTTTAGTTTGAGTCTGTCAATTTCCTCCAAAGCACTTCTTAGCTCCCCCTCAAGGTCGACTTCCCCTTCTTCTTCTTCTTCTAGCAAGAGTCCTTCAAGATCTTCTATGGCCATTAGTAAAAATTCAGAGGTTCCCTCTTCTCCTGAAGATTCATCTGAGTCTTCAGATGCACTGCTGTCTTGCTGAGCATAGAAGGATTTTCTGCTGAATGTTTTTCCTTTCTGCCAGTTCTTTGATGTGTCTTTCTCTGATTCTTGAGCTTGATTTCTTACTTCTTGTGAGGACACTTAGCAGCATAGTGTCCCACTCTTCCATAGTTAAAGCATTTTAAGGGGAGTTTACCTTTGTATTTACCTGAGCCTCTATCCAATTTCTTGACAAACTTTGCCTCTTCTTCATCTTAGAAAGAGCATATGTCTCCCTCTTCTTCTTTCTTCTTTTCTGTTTTAAAGGCTGCTTCCCTTGTACTTGGATTTTTTTGTGGGAGCCTCATTTCATAGGCTGTTAGATTTCCAAGAAACTGGTTCATGTTCAAGGTCTCCCAATCAGTTTTTTCTTCTATTGCAGACACCTTGGGATTAAATCTGGATGGAAGAGATCTTAGAATCGTTTGCACAATTATACTCTCTGGCATTTTTTCTCCAAGAGCTTTCATATTGTTAATAATTTCTGTAGCTTTTAGGAAGAAACTGGCAATGTCTTCATCATCATTCATTTTTAAGTTTTCAAACTGGGCTCTATAGACTTGAAGTTTGGCAGTCTTTACTTTTTGGTCTCCCTCATATATGTTTTCAAGAGTATCCCATATTTTTTTGGCAGTGTCTTTGTGCATTAATTTAATAAAATTTACTTCACATAATCCATTCAGGATGGCATTCATGGCTTTTGCATTAGCCACAAAATCTTGTTTTGAGTCCTTTTCTGTGCCAGTTGCCTTTGGGGCATATCCTAATTCCACAGCAGCCCAGACTTCTATTCCTAGAGACATTATGTATGTCCTCATTCTGATTTTCTAGAAAGCATAATTTTCACCAGTGAAGAAAGGGGCTTTATTGGTTGAGCATCCTTCTTTACTAGCCATATTGGGAACCTAGGATCTCCTTTCAGTTGCTAGACTTGTACAAAGGAAACCTACTCTGATACCAATTGTTGGACCTGTAATTAAACTGAGAGGGGGGGGGGTGAATCAGTTTAATACATATTTAACAATTCTAAATTTTCACCAAACTTGTTTACAGCTTAATATGTGAACAGTCTTAAAATGTTACAGTCAGTATTAAATTAATGTGACACCATACTTATGTTGAGAGCAGCGAACAATTAAGCAGATTGAAAGAATCACATCAACACATAAGAAACACACATAGAGACAAAAGATGTAAGTGGAAACCCAAAAAGGGAGAAAACCACATCTTATTATTGTTGTGATGCAAAGGCAAGCTCCAACTCCCTCTCACCACTGTTTTCTGCAGGCACCAACCTACAGGAGGCTCTATCCTCAATTCTGCAAGCTACAACTTGCAAGGAAGCACCAACTCCCTTCAATTTTTTGCAGGCACCAACCTACAGGAGGCTCCAACCTCAGTCAGCTACAACTGACAGCTATCAAGCTGCAACTTGATAGGGAAGCTCCAACTTCCTCAATTTATCAAACTGAATGTTTGCTGATTTACCTCAGATATCAGCTCTGTTATGTTCCATCTGCTCTGCTATTCATCTATTCTAATATCTACCTTGTATCATCTCTGCATCTTTTCAAATTCTCTAACAGCTTCTCCTTCTTCTCTGCTCAGCTCCTCCTTCTTCTCTGCTTCACTGCTTCATTTCTGCATTCTCTTCACTCACTCTCTCTTACTCAGCTTGAGCTTATCAAAATTGATATTATATATAGAAATTCTCACATGACTGTTTGTATTTCACAAGGAATCCGAAGTGAACAGTCATGACTCTTTGGCTTCTGTCTTCTTATTCCTTTTTCCAACTCCTTTTTAGAATTACTACAATATGTACAAATTTCCAAGCTACAGTGGGATTTTGTCTTTTCCTTAGGATACTTGCCTTTGCATCACAAACAATAAACAATTAAAATATTTACATTCGAATTACAATGTGAACTCCAGCTCAACTCCTTTAGTATTTTGAATCGCTACGCATTTGTTTTTTTTCTCTGGCTGTCTTTGTCTTTTCTGTGAATATGTTTTATCTCCTTTCAGCTCTGTTTTCTTTTTTGTCCTCTGTGGGGGTGTAATTGCTGCATACGTGTAACTGAGCCTTTTAAATAAATAAAATGTAATTGCTGACTTTTAAATCAGGGCAATTCCAACCCTTTTCATGCCACGAGTGTCTTGTTTATGTGGCGAGTACCGAAAGTGGAACATACGTTCATCACAATGGTTTTATATTAATAATCGCCCTCCCATTAAGCCGAGGCATATATATATAACCCACAGACCACGCGGAACTTTTTAATATGATCGCAACAACTTTACGTTAACAATTTCCCTCCACCTTAAGCCTTTGGTCTTATATTACAGTCCAATAAATCGGATCACATCCTCTAATATATGAAAGGATCGGGCCCCACATCCGACGGTGGACAACACATCGCAACGAAGATCGGTGGATCAAACAAAAAAATGCGCAATGTAAAATTTGCGATGTGCGATGTTGCGATGGTGCGATGGCGCGATGTTATGATGTTGCGATGGTGCGATGGCGCGATGTTGCGATGTTGCGATGGTGTGATGGCGCGATGTTGCGATGGTGCGATGGCGCGATGTTGCGATGGTGCGATGGCGTGATGTTTCGATGGTGCGATGGTTGCGATGTTGCGATATTGCGATTGTTGCGATATTGCGATTTTTGCGATATTGTGATGTTCCGATGCGATTATGAATGGTCCCACCTTATGGTACTTTGGTTATTTGTTTATAAAGCGCTCCACTTATATATATGATCTTTGTTTATATGATGCGCTGCAAATATATGTAATGCGTTGCATATATACTCCAGCATGGGTAGCGATTCCCGGAATTTGTGTTTATGTTATATGTAACGCTCTGCCTCTATATGCGCTGCCTCTGCCTCTGTCTTAGCTGCTTCTACTGCTGTGATAACGGTTCTACCTCTATGTTCACGACTCTGCCTCTGCCTTAGCTGTGCTTCTTTCTCTGTCTGTGCCGTTGCTTCCGTTCTACTGTTTGACTATTACATTTCGACATTCTCTTCCGCCTGTCTCCTTTGATTTATTTGTTCCATCTACTCCTTGACTCCTTCATTCTCCTTTTGCTGCCTCTTCTTTAAATGACCCTGTCTCTGCTGCTCGACCCTCTCTACATCTTGCTGCTATGTTGCTCTCTTTTCCTGTCTCTGTCTTTGCTGCCTCCTTTGCCATCAATGACAATATTTCCAACATGATATTCTTCAGTAGTCAACTGAACGGATGCCCCAACACCCAATGTTCTACAACTCACCCTAGCACCACCCTATAGAAGAATAAAAGAAGAATGGACTCTCGTACCAAGGAAAATGTTCCACTTTACAATGATATAGAATGATGTAGAAGAAGAAGATATACTAGAACATAACCCCAACTTTGACACAACCACCTAATGATGATCCTAGACCTCCCAACACTACCTCTTCAACCCTTGGCATATAGACACTAGTACAATTTTTACAATAATGTATTTACAATGACTTAGTACAGAGATACCTTTACAATGATTGTATGCAGTGATGCCCACTTGAAAACTTCATATGATGAAATTCTTGTTTCTGTTATGCACCTTGGTTGTTGCTCTTGTCATGCTACCCTCTGCTGCACCTTGCTTTGCTTTTCTGCCGTAGAAATTCTGGTCCTTTGCAACCCTTGACAACACATGATCTAGCTTTTTCTTGCCTTCTAGGAGCTCAATATTGAATCTAGTTTATCTCTGTTATTTCAAATCCTCAATATCTAATTTTTGGTCCCGTAGTATTCCTCTGAGTCATATTTCCAATGCTATAGGTCTTACCCAATTTGGATTCTTTAAGAGAGAGTTATACCCAATCTCTCACAATTCCCTAATTATGGACTGTTTCAGCAGAGCGTACTTGTATGGCATGCCACGTGTCACCGTTTCTTTATTTGGATCTAAAATTGATAGAGAGAAAACTACATACTGTGCACTATTTTTCAATTTTTATGGAATTCCAATCCGATACTCAGATAGAGAGTTATGATGATTTTACCAAGGTCACTTCTTTGAGATGAATTTCAGGAGCCTGCAAAAACTCTGAATTCCACAGATCATATCTCCAAACATATTGTGCACCTTGATCTGAAATTTTTACAACAGCTTCCTCAGGATTTCATATTTTCTTCATAAAAATTTCAGCTTCTGAACCTTTGTAGAAAAAAATTTAGAGCGAAAATTCCACGATGACCTGTTTCAGATGGAGAAATCCCTTGCATAAGGAGGAAATGAGGATCACAATTTATATAAATTCTTAGGTTGAGAGGGGCTTCGACAAGTGAACGTGGGAGGGATTTTAGGAGCTTAAAAAATATTAATTATGACTTTTAAATGACCCATGCCCCAACCCCGTGGGGTTTTAGCCCACTAACTGGGGGTACAAACTTCAAACATGAATATCTCTCAAACAATGAAGAATTACATGGCGTGCCATATATCAATAGAAACATCTCGACAAGTAGAAACCATAAAAATAATTATTGACCTAGAATATATTAATTTGGTAGGTCAAAATTCCCATGCAATATTGGGTTAGCCCCTAGTGCTACTTGGGTTGACATCAATGACAACAGCTGATCAACAATGATTACGATGATTAATACATAGTTTGCGTTGTTGTTCATTCGGTTGTTCTGGAGTAACTAAGCAGTGTTCTCTGGCGGCTAAGGGCCCAGTCTCTAGTGAATTTCGCTGCTATTCTTTGTGTTATACCTTTCTATTTACTGCAAGTATATTATGCTTTTCTTCTTTACTATGAATTTCTTTTGATGATTTAGATTTCTGTATTTTTTCCTCTGCATATGCATTTTCAATTTATCAGTTGTTTTTAAAAAAAATTGGTTTTGATTACTTAAAACATAAACTATTATTTCCACTACTTTCCTTGTGTTCGATAGTTTAGATCCAGCTAAAATAGCTCAGTTAATGCTTCAGTGCTCTCGATTGATTGAATTTTTTGAATTAAATAATGAATCATAGTTTTGGATTATAATGCATAGATGAATTAGTTTATTTAAAGCTTCAAATTTATGATTGCATATATATTCAACGATTGGCTTTATCATTACTCCTTATATGAATAAGCTTGCACATACTATGTACAAAATTGAAATAAAAGGACTTACCTTGGTTGATAATTAATGTGAGGAAATTAGGAGATTTTAAAGACACCTTTTAGCACCCAACATTTTGGCATCGTTGCTGGGGAGTGTGTTGCTACTCTGAGTAATGTTTGATTGATGTTTTTTTTTCTCTGCTAAGGGAGAACTAGGTATTAAAAATGGAAGGTAAGAACCTGCGTAAAGAACGAGTAAAATGCTCGCTCATCCGCTCGCTTTCTAGCATAATTGCGTGAGAATTTAAAGTAGGGATGAATGTTTTTATTTCTACATGAATGGCTAAGAGGGAAAGACCTGAAAAAGAAAAAATTCCTCCCTCTAAACTTGAAAAACCTAAGGGACCGGTGACCCTTAGACGATCAACTTTTATCGACGAAATCTTAATAAAAGCTTAGCCTCAGTCATCTATAGGACCCTGAATTGTTGCTACTCGACGTCCTATTGACTCCCTTCAAGCTGCAGGACAACCATCTGTAGCTAACGCTAAGATTCACAGTAAGACTGAAGGGATTGAATAGAGTTTTCAAAATATTGAGAATTCACAAACTTGCCTTTCACAAGAAGGAAATTCTTGCAACCTCCGTGAAGGAGAAGGAGAAACAGGCAGTTTTGAAATTAAATTATCAAAACCTAGATCTCTTGAAGTAATGACTGAATAGAGGAAACCTAGTATTCCAAATCAAGGTAGTGTTGTTAGAACTATTCTAGCCTCTTATAGACATCCTAGGAATAACTCTCCAGCTCCCGAGATCCCTGAAGAATACTGGCATATTCTTGACCAAATGGCTAATAACCAGCAACCTCAAAATTTGACATTGCAATACCCTATTGTTGACACAGTTGTCAATGCCCCCATGAAGGTTATCCCACTACAGAATATTCCTACCTTTCATGAGCTAACTTCAGAAGATCCCGATGCATTCCTTTTTGAGTTTGATGTTTTATACAAGGGTTATGATTACACTATCGACCCCCAGAAGATGAAGCTATTCCCCTCTACTTTGAAGGGAGCAGCTCTGCCTTGGTTCATGGGACTCAGTGGAGGCACCATCAATGATTAGGACCAAGTGAAAACATCTTTCCTTAAAAATTATCAAGATTATTTCCGAACTAGAGAATTAAAATATGAAAATTTTCAAATGGTAGCTAAGCCTAGAGAGACTCTGGAAGAAAATATAGAACGTTTCCAATATAATCTGAAAAGGTCTCCTTATACAAATCTGTCTGATAATGTTCTAAAAACCACGTTGATTAGAGGTATGAAAGACCAATGGGTAGAAACATTAAACATAATGGGTAAAGGTGACATTTATCAAGAAATATATAACAATATTATAGATTTGTGCATTAAGTGTTCCAGGGGCAGTACAAGGCTGAAACCAGTCGGACGTGATGCAAGCTCCAGAGACAACGAAACCTCAGGAGGAAGCATTACATGAAGCGAAATTGGAAATCTATTGGAAGATTTCA
The DNA here is from genome assembly GCA_034641835.2 of Pinus albicaulis. NCBI lineage: Eukaryota > Viridiplantae > Streptophyta > Pinopsida > Pinales > Pinaceae > Pinus > Pinus albicaulis. The sequence continues at coordinate 396,817,749 of CM076574.1, forward strand.
AGACTGATATCCTGGGGACCATGGCGACACAATTGGATGTCATGAAAGCTAAGCAAATGCAGGCTATAGCAGAACAGAATTTGGCTATTTTCTACTCTCATTGCAGACAGAAGCATAGTCATAAAGAATTCCCCCTAGATATGATACGAACATGTGCCATATGCACTAAAGAGAACGCCACAGAAAGCTGCCCATCACTCCCAAGATTGAAATCAGTTTTCAAGGAAGTAGAATAAGAAATGGAACCAGTATATATATTGAACCAGTGTCATCAATGGAAATCGCATCAGACAGGTATGCCTATTGATCCATCTTCGTTTTTTCCTTCCTCGCAATATAATTCTCAGCAATATTCAGGGGCAACATGGGAGAATCAGCCAATTTTTTTGTCACCTCAAGCATTTTTTATGCCACCATGGCCCAATCAGTCAAATCCAAATAATAATTGGCCAAATTTCCCTTATCCACCACCATTCTGGAAAAAAACCCTTATTCCTCCTAATGGTTCCCTTCCACCTCACAAAATCAGAACTGACAATCAAATTGGCAAAGATATACAAACTAGCCTATGGGGACAGTTCCTATGTCTCAACCAAATTTACCAGCACCTTACACATTGCAGCAGAATCCTTAATCTAATATACGATCGCAACTTCCATCTCAACCCAACCCAAATCCATATAACAAACCATTCCATTCAATACAAATAATTGAGGGTCTGGACCATGAAGATGAGTTGAAAGAATGTAACGAGCTTAAGTTGAGATCTGGATGCATAATCACTCTAGATGAGGATAAAGATTTGCAACCGTAAGAACCACACACAAATAAGCCTCTGATTGTAGATGATCAAGAAATAAAACAAGGGGAAGATACAGTCAGAAAAAAAAATCCTGAGCAAATCGTAGCCACTTCCCCCCCATTCCCAGAAATATTGTTGATACCACACCCGATTGAATCTCTTGACTTTGATCTTCTGGGTGAAATTAAGAATATTTGTATAAAAATCCCTCTCCTCCAGGCTATCCAAGACATTCCAATATATGCCAAAACTATCAAAGAGTTGTGTATAAATAAGTCTGTGAGGAAAACAAAAACAACCCCTACTATTCATGTTGTCGGGACTTTGTCTTATTTATTACTAGGCAAAGAGACTCCTGTAAAGTATGAAGATCCCGGAAACCCCATTTTCACAGTACAGATAAATGGCCACTCTTTTCCCAATGCTTTTGTTGAATTAGGGGCAACCATTAATATTCTCACAACTACAACTTGCAACATTCTTGGTATCACAGCCTTGGAACCAACAACTACCTTACTGGAACTAGCTGATCGCTCAGTCATTAGACCAGAGGGAACATTACAGGATTTGATGGTCTCTGTTGACACTTGGGAATATCCGGCGGATTTCTTGATTATTAATCCTAGGAACTAGCTAGATGGAAATCCCTTAATATTAGGAAGGCCTTGGCTAGTGACTTCTGATGCTTATATCAGCTGCCGGAACGGAAGTATGACTATAAGCAGGGGGAATGATGTGAAAAAATTATCTTTATACCCTCCAATTCAGCCAATCTTGACTATTATGAAAACCAGGAAACAACCTGCAACATACTTAATAGAAAATATTTGGTCACCATTGAATATGGTAGATGCCCTTGAATTCAAAAACCAAACTGAAGATGATGTCATTAATACTTTTATCAATCATCCTACCACAGTATTAAGTTCTAAATATCACATGATTAATGCAGTCCTTGGTAAAGAAATCGAAGAAGATCCCCTGAGAGGTATCCATGATCAAAAAATACCAATAACCACTGTTTATAATAGAAAACCTATCGAAATTGAGCCAGGGAAGATCCTAAACATTAACAGTAATCTAAGTAATGACAAGCAACAGAAACTTATTAAAGTTGTTAGGAAAAATAAAGGGGCTTTCACTTGGGATTACTCAGATATGAAAGGAATTGACCCTCATCTATGCATGCATCATATCTACACTGAAAAGGATGCAAAAACCATTCGAAAACCTCAGCGTAGATTAAATCCTCACCTAAAAGATATTGTTAAAGAAGATCTTCAAAAACTGTTAGATATGAATTTTATCTATCCTATATTTGACAGTAAATGGGTTTCTCCATTATTTTTGGTTCCAAAAAATAATGGGAAATGGCAAATATGAGTTGACTATAGAGAAATCAACAAGGCAACGCAAAAAGACAACTTTCCCCTTCCATTTATTGATTAGGTTCTAGATACACTAGCAGGGAAGAAATTTTTCTCTTTCCTGGATGGCTTCAGTGGCTACAACCAAATTCAGATTGCTTCTGAAGACCAGGATAAGACCACCTTTACCTGTCTATGGGGAAAATTCGCCTACAGGGCATTACCTTTTGGATTGTGTAACGCACCTGCCACATTCCAAAGAGACAATCAGTATTTTTGCATACTTGATAAATGAAGGATTGGAAGTATACATGGATGATTTCACACCCTATGGAGATGACTTTGAGCAAGAATTACAGACATTGGAAAAAGTTCTGGAATGGTGTATTGCTACCAGCCTATGTTTAAGTCCCAAAAAGTGTCATATGATGATGACAGAAGGCCTGATCTTGGGTCATTACATTTCAGCAGCTTGAATTCAGGAAGATCCGGAAAAAATACATGTAATTATCTTATTAGCTACTCCCTGCACTCAAACGGAGGTACGTAGTTTTCTAGGATTTGCTAGATATTATCGTAGATTTATCAAGAATTTTTCACAGCTTGCTGCACCATTATATGCCTTAACAGGAAACAGTGATTTCATATGGACTGACAAATGTGATACTTCCTTTACAAATTTAAAACTGCTAGTATCAACAGCACCAGTATTACGAGGTCGGAACTGGGATATACCATTCTAGATTTCATCAGATGCATCAGACACAACCATTGGAGCAGTTCTTGGCCAAGAAGAAGACAAGAAACCCTACACTATATATTACATTAGAAAAAACTTAACCCCTACTGAATTGAATTACACAGTAATAAAGAAGGAGTTTTTAGCTGGTATTTATGCTATTAACAAATTCAGTCACTATATAACTGGATACTATGTAATTCTGTATACGGATCACTGTATTATTAAATACTTAGCTAATAAACCCATTACGAATGGAAGAGTGACATGTTGGTTGCTAGTTTTGCAGGAATTTGATGTAACTATAAGGGATCAACCAGGGAAGGAAAACCTTATGGCAGATTTCCTCTCCCGAGTGCCAAGAACGGATGACGCAATATCAGTAGAGGATCAATTTCCAGATGAACACCTGTTTTCTATAACTGTGAAAACACCATGGTATGCAGATGTGGCAAATTATTTAGCAGTGGGAAAACTACCTAAACATTTGACACCCAGAGAAAGGAAATAAATAGTACAGCGTAGCACTCGGTTCTCCTGGATTGGAGGATACCTTTTTCAGACAGGGGCCAATATGCACATCCGCAGGTGTATCAGGGAAGATGAAATTTATGATATCTTAAAAGCCTGCCACGATGGACCTTGCGGTGGACATTTTGCAGACTGCAGAACTGGACATAAAATTTTACAAATGGGCTACTACTGGCCCACGATTTTTAATGATGCTAAGAAATTTTTTTAGGCATGTGATAATTGTCAAAGGATGGGTCGCCTTGGCCAATCTGATGAGATGCCCCTGCATCCACAACTGTTCATAGAAAATTTTGAGCATTGGGCATTAGATTTTGTTGGGCCAATCAACCCATCATCCAACCAAAAATCATATATATTTGTTGGAACAAAATACGTAACTAAGTGGGTGGAAGCGGTAGTATTACCTAGAGCCACAAAATAAATTGTGATAAAATTTCTTTTCAAAATTTTCGTATGATATGGGTTACCCAGAGAAGTAATCACTGATGGAGGGCTGCAATTCGTAGGCCACAAGATTGCTACTACACTGAAAAATCATCATGTTATTCACAGAATTACCTCTCCATATCACCCACAAGAAAACGATCAGGTAGAAAGCACCAAAAAAGTAATTGAATATATTCTAATGAAGACAGTCTCATCGCACAGAAGAGACTGGGCTACTCGACTGCCATAAGCCTTTTGGGAATATTGCAAAACTTGGAGGAATACTACTGGATACTCCCCATATCAACTGGTATTTGGTAAGGAACCTATTTTTCCCATAGAGTTTGAGATACAAACACTAAGGACAACCCAGGAAGTAGGATTGGATTTAACTAAAGCCTAGATTAATAGATTACAACAAATAAATGAATTAGATGAAATCTGGCTTTCGGCTCTGTAGCATACTGCACTCATTCAACAACAAAGATCCAAATGGCACGATTCTCTGATCAAGAAAAAGACATTTCATGAGGGCGACTGGGCACTTCTCTATGATTCCAGGTTTCAAGACTTCCCTGGCAAACTGCAGACTAGGTGGTTAGGTCCCTATGAAATAAAGGAAGTACATGACAATGGCACTCTTACATTAACCACCATTGATGGGTCTGATTGTTCCTTTAAATCAAATGGGAATTAGGTGTGCCTCTACCAAATATCGCTTACAAGAGAATATTTTTGTCAACATATACGCAAAGACTCCACCATGCAAGTTTTAGCTGTAGAAGAAAATCCTTCTGCAGCTTCATCTTTGTAGAAATTCATTTTTTTCTTATTTTTGTAAATAAGATTGCCGATTTTTTTTTTTTTTTTCCTATTTTGTTGTTCCCTCTTCAGGAAAAACACTTTTTGGTTTTGTTGTTCCCTCTTCGAAACAACATTTTTTAGTTTTGTTGTTCCCTCTTCGGAACAACAATTTTTGATTTTGTTGTTCCCTCTTTAGAACAACACTTTTTGATTTTGTTGTTCCCTCTTCGGAACAACACTTTTTGGTTTTGTTGTTCCCTCTTCGGAAAAGCACTTTTTTGTTTTTCTATTCCCCCTTCGGAACATCACTTTTTGGTTTCGTTGTTCCCTCTTCAGAACAACACTTTTTGGTTTTGTTGTTCCCTCTTCGAAACAAAACTTTTTGGTTTTTTTATTCCCTCTTCGAAACAACACTTTTTGGTTTTGCTGTTACATCTTTGGAACAACACTCTCTTTTGTTGTTCTTGCATTTTTTTGTGTATGTTTTGAACAACACTTTTTGGTTTTGTTGTTCCCTCTTCGGAACAACACTTTTTTATTTTGTTGTTATCTCTTTGGAACAATTTTTTTTTTATTTTGTTGTTCCCTCTTCAGAACAACACTTTTAGGTTTTTTTGTTCCCTCTTCGCAACATCACTTTTTGGTTTTGATGTTCCCTCTTCGGAACAACACTTTTTGGTTTTGTTGTTCCCTCTTCGGAACAACACTTTTTGGTTTTGTTGTTCCCTCTTCATAACAACGCTTTTTGGTTTTGATGTTTCCTCTTTGGCACAACACTTTTTTATTTTGTTGTTCCCTCTTCAGAACAACACTTTTTGGTTTTGTTGTTCCGTCTTTGGAACAACACTCTCTTTTGTTTTTCTTGCATTTTTCTGTGTGTTTTGAACAGCACCCTTGTTATATATTTCCAAAACACTTCTAGTTTATTTTTTTTAGCTTCATTTATTTGATTCCTTTTATGGCCTTCAGTAAAGTACCTTCATGCGAACAAAGACTTATGGATTTTATTAAAGTAGGTGACTATTTTTTACATTATGATCTTTGACAAAGACAACTTCTTGATGATAGGTTTAAAAAAATTGAAAGGGACACAATTATTTATATTTTACTTTACTATACTGATTTCTACTGTATATGATATTGATTGATCATATTTACCATGCTGGTTCTACTTTTCCTGGTTATAATTCTCTCTGTCTATTATCAATGGGATTATGGGTATAATTTTTCTTATTATTGACATGTTTCAACTTCTTACACCATCCCTACTCTTAAGGAGTATTGAGCCTCCCTCTATTTATCAAAAAAATATGTAATGACAACTAATCTATAGATAGGATAGGGGGTCTCATTAAGAGCCAACCTACCATGTTCATAAGGATGTAGCAATGTGACGTTCCCACTATGTCAAGCCCAGCAAGAAAAAATGAATACTACTGATGAAAAGTAGATTCTCAAACCTGTAAGCTTATTTATGTATATACCAATCTACCCTAAGCTGGAAATTAGATGTTTGATTCAAGCAATATGAAACCTCCAGTGTAACCAATCAAAGAGTTGATCCAACACCTAGGCTTCTTGAATGTTCTTCAGTGGACCATCTATTAGCAACTCAGAATAAAAATTGAATCCATAATCTAAACTTATAAATGAAAGAAACTCCACCTTCAATGATGATTGAAATAGAGTTACCAAAGGATCTTGATAATCATGAAAAATCTTCTCTTCTTGATGAGTAATACCATGAGGGCTGAGTTCATTCATAATTGATGGATTCTTTTGTCCTATGTCTTCAATTCCAAGAAAATCATCTAATAAAAAGGAAACAATAGTTTTATCTTCCCTTTCATGTAAATCAACAAAACCATATATGCATCCTTGAACATCTTCAAATGTGACATCCATATTGTGTGTATCAAAACTAATCTCTTGCTTATCAAAAAAATCAGATATAATCTTTGGTATTTTTTTCTTGAAGACTGCCATCTTGATTTTGAACACTAACAAGTCTTATACAAACAACTTTATGCATATCATCCATGTCATTTTGATGATCCTCAAATAAAATAGGTAAAACATGTACATTCAGCTCTTCATGTAGCTCGGGTTTACCTACAAGTGAAATTTTATCACATTTTAGCTCACTGTTTAGAGTTTTCATGCATGTATTTTCAACAAATTGATCTTCAAGAGTTTCTTCTTGACAAATAATCTCAGAATAGGAATGGGCTGAATTTTTTTTTGAATGATTTGGCTCATACCTTTAGCTACATATAGATTGACGAGGCTGCAAATCCTCATAAATTTCATGTAATATGACTTTACTGTCAAATTGCTGATCTATTTCATCTTTAAGAAAAGAAGATACATCTACTTGTTGGAAAATTTATTGATCATCATGACAACTAGCTTGTGAAAAAAGTTCATAAAGTTCCTCTAATATCTCCTCATCATCCATACATTCTACATCATCATCAATACTTTTAATATATTGAATGAAACCTTTCCAAATATTACAACAGTCTTGAAATAGTGGTGATGTAGGATGAGACTTCCCATAATCTCCAAAAAATATTCTATGGAAATCTTTAAGAGAACACAAGCTTCCTGATTTCAACCCTTCATACCATACTCTTTCTTTTTCTTCTTGGGTAGCCATAAACATCTTCCTGAGACAATCTTCAGAAACTCAACCCTCAATCTACAGACATTTATATGTAATTTAACCAAATTCAAACTAGCATCATATTTCTTTTCATCTTTGAACTTGGGAAGATAGGTTGAAAAATCAACACATGGAATAGGATTTGGAAAACCATAGATGTGATATCGATTTATAGGATCACACCTAGGATTTATTCTTGCAGTAGAACTCACCTTGGAACTTCTTTAAGCTATTGATCTTCAAGCAGTGGATTCACCATGAAGCTTTGATGTTTTGTATCCTTTGAGATTGGAGTCGCCAGGGTAATATCATAGCCTTCAAAATAAAACTTTGATTTCTTGTTACCCTCAGGAATCAACATGAAGGGACTCAAATAAAATCCAAGAAATGGAGCTTTTTGGCTCCTGGCAGACGAAAAAAAATGTTATCACTAAGTTGGAACCAGTTGGGATGTTCAATTGACAACCTAGCATAGCTATTTCAAACCAATTTGGATCGGAAGTCAGCCCTTCCAATCAAAGAGGGCTCTCTCAAAGGAAAAAATGAAATACTCAAGATAAAACTTATATTTCATATGGCTAAATATTTTTATGGTTTATGTAATTTTGCAGGTGGAAGAGTATATGAAATTTACCATTGGGCATGGAGTCACCTAAAAGGAATTCAATTACTAACAAATGCATTCATGGAAGCTCAAGAAAATTGGCTTAAAAACATAAATTTTACAACAAAACATAGCATATGAAGGAAATTGGAGCATAAAATTATAAATTCCAAGTGATCATAATATCATGAAGTTGATAAAAATATACAAATTGGAAAGAGAAAAATTCATAAGCCAACAAGAAATTTCAGGTTTTGAAAGACAACTGCATTAAATTGTATAGTAGCTTGATAAGAAAAAATTATAGAATAACCTCCTCATAACATTCATTAACCCTTTAAAATTCAAAAACTCCATCATTTATAGAGTGAGGTCTCATAAAATGGTCTTCCACCTAGGCTAGCCTCTAATTCCTACTTAAGAGACCTATTCCTAATAGAATTACATCACTTGGAGACTTCCTAGGGATATTTTCTGTTTGGAAAAGTTTGAATACAAAAAGGACTCTTCTTTCATTAAATAACTAAAAAAAGTATTTTAATAACCCTTATCAAATGCAACCAACTTATTTCTTGAATGTTTTGGACTGTTGACGTGTCATCATTCCACGTGGATGCTGAGCTAGACCTCCACTAAGTTTAATTTTAAAATTTCTACACAAATATGGCTAGGAAAAATTCTGTAAAATATGCCTCAAATTGATCCAGGTATATATCGATGGCCACCCACCTATTTCACTTTGCGCCCAACCATTGTCTCTTTCAGTTTTTCAATTTTGGCACAACTTACTATTTTTAGCAGTTTTTCGGGTCCTGAACTTCCGAAGCCGTTTTGAGGCCCTAAACGACGTTTTTTGGGAAAATCGGGAGCAACATGGGTCCATGGACCGATGTTTCTCACATAAAAAGTTGTATTCCTTGGATATATCTTTCTAATGAGGTATGGTGTGCATCAAACGAAGATTATGTGCCAACATTACATCCTTGGGAAGTTGAAACACCAATTTACCCAAACGGAGCCAACAGTTTTTCTGCTTCATCTCCTAGGGTTAGGGTTTTTGATGTTTATGGTTTACCATTGTTATAAATAATAAATAGGTTGTCGAGCCTCATTGTAACATATTTCATAGGCTTGTAGCTACCACATCTCTTCTTAGAGATAAGCTACCAGTTCCCTAGATAGTTTATTTCCATTTTGTCTGTAAGAAAATTTCATTTCTTTGATATTAATGAAATGAAGTGTTATTTCTGCTTCATCTTTGTATTTATGGTTATATGTGTATTTCATTGCGTTAATGCATAAATCTAGACCAATGGTATTAGAGCAGTCTATTTTTTTCTCGACCCTCCTTTGCATGTCCCTAATGAGGTCGGGGTATAAGGATTTAGGGCTTGATCTGGTTAAAACTTTGCAAGATCAGCCTCGCAAACACCAACGACCGCCCATGGGGGGGAAAAATAAAGATGAGGGAGCAGGAGATCCTATCAAAATATTTCTCGAGGAGGCCCTCCAAAAAAAAAGGAATGCGATGATGGATAAATTTTCCTAGATCCTACAACAACTTCCCATCGGCGGGACATCTGCATCCAGTAGCCACTCTGGAGGCACGACTCCCTTTAAGGTACAAGTGAAATTTGACATTCCCATATTTGAGGGTCAAATAGATGTAGATTTCAAGGATATATGGTTGAATATATTAGAAGGATATTTCTCAGTTCATGACTTTTCCGACTGGGAGAAGATTATTTTGGCACTCCTCAAAGCTACAACCCATGTCAAGGACTGATGGGAAACCTACTGTGAGAAAAAGGACAAGATAGAACCCTCTCTGTTCTCATCCTTATTCACTTGGAATTATTTCCGAGACACCATCAAGGAAAAATAATATCCTATGGGGAGCTATGAGGACAAGCAATACAATGGACCACACTGCGGCAACAAAGGGATCAAAATGTGCATGAGTTGAAGAATATGTTCCATACCCTGCGCACAAAGTTGGGTATCAGAGATTTAGAGAAAAAATTGGTGCTAATGTATCACAGTTTCCTGCACAGATACATTCAGGTGGAAATTGAGTTCCTCTACATCTCCTCGCTTGGTATGGAATACCGATATGCTGCCAAGATTGAGCAGAAATTAAAAAAAAAAAAAGCGATACTTTGGATCTACGAATCAAAAGCAAGGGAAAGGTGCCCCAAAACCATAGAAAAAAGTTAAAATCTAGGGCATGGCAGGCCAAGACAACCTGCCAAAGCTAGAAGAAAATAACAGCACTGCGAATCCAAAGAAGCACATGGGAAATTCGTGTGAGTTCCATAAGAGCTCCACTCACAACAAAAGTGAGTGTCGGGCCAAGCAGTCATAGGTGGCTAAGATGAGGGCTTCTAAATTAGATGCACTCTTTGACTCTGAATCAAAACTTGACAAGGGGAATGAAAAAGGGAAATAGATTATTGATGTGAAGCCCAACACCACTGTTTCCACTGTGAAGATCCAGAAGGAGGAACCGGAAGATCCAGAGGAGGAGAAGCGTCTCTTCCAATCCTAGATGTGGGTAAAGGGTTCCCTATTACAACTCATTGTCGACAATGGGAGCCAAAATAACCCCATTTCAGTAGATGTCGTGAAGCGGTTGGGCTTGCCGACCACAACACACCCATAGCCATACACCATCGGGTGGCTTAACCAAGGATTGGATCTCTGTGTCAACTAGCAGTGCTGCTTTCCTTACAGCATCAAGCCCTTCACGAATGAGGTATTATGTGACATTGCTCCTATTGATGTCTGTGATGTATTATTAGGCCAACCATACTTGTGGAAGTGATATGCTATGTATGAGTCCTGGGCCTCGTGTTGTTACTTTTAATTTTGGAAATAAGTTGTACATGATACCAGAGGTACGACCGCCTGCTGCTATCTCTTTGGTTACTGAAAAAAAAATGCAGTAAGCTCATTTCAAAAACCAGGATTTTTTTTTTTCCTGATGATCTACCCCTAGGGAAAGAAGAAGACTGTGGTGAAGACCTCCAAACAGGGCTCCTATGCATGAAAAAAAAAATGGGCAAGGTTGTGGAGGAGTATAGGGACACATTCACCTCACCCACAGGTCAAGAACCCCATTGATCTGACCCCAAGTGCATCGCTACCCAATGGATTGATATTTTGGCGCTCTGTTATGGAGAATGATGAAATCAAGAGGAATATTCAGGAGCTTCTATAGAAATGTCACATCCGGCCAAGTTCATCACCCTGTGGGAGCCCCATCGTGTTGGTACAAAAGAAGGATGGGACTTGGAGACTCTTTATTGACTATCAGGCACTGAAAAAGATCACTATCTGGAATAGGTACCCGATCCCATGGATTGATGACCTTCTGGATCAATTCAAAGGGGTGAAATATTTTAGCAAGATTGACCTGAAGTCTGGGTATCACCAGGTACCAATCGAACCCTCCGATATGTGGAAGACTACCTTCAAATCCAAGGAGGGCCTTTTTGAATGGTTGGTCATGCCTTTCGAGTTGACGAATCTCCTGCAACCTTCATGAGGTTGATGGATGACATCTTGCGGCCATTCACCAACTCATTTGTAGTGGTGTACTTGAATGACATTCTGATCTTCAGCAAGACTTGAGAAGAGCACCTCCACCACATCCGACAAGTCCTTCAAACACTATGGAAACACAAGTTGTGTGCCAATTTGGAGAAGTGCACTTTTGGCATGAACCAGGTTCAATATCTGGGATACATTATTGATGAAAGGGGGGTGCATGTGGATCCAACCAAGATCCAAGTCATTTGGGATTGGCCAGCCCCAACAACTCCAACACATCTTCGTAACTTTCTGGGTCTTTCTAATTATACTGCAGGTTCGTGTTGGGATTCTCTCATATCACTTGACCCTTGAGTCAAGTCACCAAGGGATGAGCGAAAGAAAAATTCTTTTGGTCAGAATCTCAACAGAAGGCGTTCATAGAATTGAAACATCGCCTCTATTTTTCCCAATTCTCACATTACCAGACTTGCAACAACCATTGGAGATCGAGACAGATGCCTCTGGCTATGCTAGTGGGGTAGTTCTTACTCAACAGGGGCATCCAGTGGCATATCACAGTGAGACATTATCCGACATAGTCCGCAAGTATCCCACTCATGAAAAAGAAATGTATTCCATTGTGCAAGCTTGTCGACAATGGAAGCATTACATTTTGGGGAAGGAAACAATCATCCACGCATACCACCGACCCCTATAGTTCATACCAACGCAAGGGAAGTTGCAGAACAATCGCCATCAAAATTGGTCCACATATCTGCAATAGTTTCATTTGAACATCAAGTACAGGAAGGGTAGCACCAATAATGTTGCAGACTACCTCATCCGACCATCAATCGTTGCGTTAACTTCCATTCTCAACTCTTGTGGCCATGAGACTTCTGATTGGCTTCTTCTCTACAAGAACGATCCATAATTTGGCCACACAAACAAGGCACTCTTGGGGGTATGCAAGTTCCAAATTTTCACCTCCAAGATGCATTTTTATCTCATGTGGGACACCTTTTTGTTCCTTCCATGATGATATGGGAAGCACACTACAGTCGAGTCACTAGGCATTTCGGGGTCGAGAAAACAGTGGCAGTTTGCAGAAGTATTTCTATTGGCCAAACCTTCGACAAGATGTCGGGAAGTACATCAAATCATGCACTTCTTGTGCCATTGCCAAATCGACCATCAAGAAGCAAGGCCTCTATACTCCTCTACCTACCCCTAATCGACCTTTGGAATCCATCTCCATGGATTACATGTCGGGCCTTCCTTATACTAAGCATGGAAACGATTATGTTTTCGTGATCGTCAACAAATTCTCGAATAATATCACAGCATAAGCCACTGCTAAACTCTTCTTTGAATGAGTGTGGGTGCACTTTGAGATCCCACAGTCTATCATCTCATATCGGGACAACAATTTCCTCAGCACATTTTTTTCCAGCCTCTGGTCAATGTTGGACACGAAGCTCACCAAGTCAACAACTTTCCATCCCCAAAATTATGGTCAGACAAAGGTCTTCAACATGATGATTGTACACATTTTGCGCATGTAAAATTGAAAGCATCCATGCAAATGGGATGAGAGCCTCCCTATGTACAACAAATTTATAACCGAGCTCTCCACAGCTCAATCGACCATAGCCCCTTTCAGGTGGACATGGGATTACAGCCACTATGTTCCATTAATGTAGCCATGCCATTTGCGGCTACTCAAGCCAATTCTGCTCATGTCTAGTCTGAAGCTAACAAAGAAAACAAATTCATCAAGCGCATTTAGCACGTCTGCTAACAAGTTCGTGACATATTGGATAGATCCAATGCTAAGTACAAGCAACAACATGATCAACATCGGGTGCCACACAACTTCTAGGTGGGCGAAAAAGTGTGGCTACATTTGCAGAAGGAGTGCCTCACTAGACCCCACCACAATCTTTGCCTGCTGTGATATGGGTCGTACACCATCACCAAAGCTATAGGGAACAATGCCTTCAAGCTTAGTATTCCACCCTTCCTTGGTCTGCACCTAGTATTCAATGTGGACCACCTTCGTCCCTACTTCCCACCTATACTAGAAACCTCTGACATTGCAAAACATTCACACCAATAAAGTTAAACATATATTGCATATAACATGCCACCATATATTGTATCATGGACCTGAAAATTAAGAACACTCACCAATAGAAGATCCAACTGTATCGGGTTGTAAAAGTTGGCCAACTCCTGCACCAAAGCAAGTGGTTCACCAGGGACCATGTTCAGCAAAAGTTTCCTCATCTCATGGAGGAACTCAATGCAATGGGGACCATTGCTTCCTAAGGGGGGAGGAATTATCCAGGTGGATATTGGTGGCCACCCACCTATTCCACTTGGGTCCCCACAATTTTCTCTTTAAGTTTTTCAGTTTCGTCACAACATACTATTTTTAGCAGTTTTTCGGGTCTTGAACTTTTGGAGCCGTTTTGAGGCCCTAAACGAAGCTTTTTGGGAAAACTGAGAGTAACATGGGGCCATGGAATAATTAAACTCACATCAAAAGTTGTATTCCTCAGATAGATATTTATAACGAGGTATGGTGCACGTCAAACGAAGATCGTATGCCAAAGTTACGTCCTTGGGAAGTTGAAATACCAATTTACCCAAACGGGGCCCATAGTTTTTGTGCTTCATCTCCTAGGGTTAGCATTTTGAATGTTTAGGATTTTCCATTTTTTCTAAATAATAAATAGGCCCTCTAGCCTCACTGTAACATAGTTCAAAGGCCTGTAGCCACCACATCGTTTCTCAGAGATAAGCTACCAGTTCCCTAGCTAGTTTATTTCCATTCTGTCTGTTAGGAAATTTCAGCTCTTTGATATTAATGAAATGAAGTGTTATTTCTGATGCATATTTGTATTTATGGTTATATGTGTATTCTATTGTGTTCTTGCATAAATCTGGATCAGTGATATTAGAGCGTTCTTTTTTTTCTCGATCCTTCTTTGCATATCCCCAACGAGGTCAGGGTATAAGAAGTTGGAGCTCGATCTGGTTGAACCTTTGCAAGATCAGCCTTGCAAACCCCAAAAACCGCCCATGGGGGACTAAAAGAAAGATGAGGGAGTAGGAGATCCTATCAAAATATTTCTCGAGGAGGCCCTCGAAAAACAAAGGAACACGATGATGGATAAATTTTCCCATATCCTTCAACGACTGCCCACCGGTTGCACATCTGCATCCAGCAGCCACTCTGGAGGCATGACTCCCTTTAAGGTACAACTAAAATTTGAAATTCCCATATTTGAGGGTAAAATAGATGCATATTTCGTATGTAGATGGTTGAATCTATTAGAAGGATATTTCTTGGTTCATGACTTTTCCGACAAGGAGAAGATTATTTTTGCACTCCTCAAAGCTACCCCCCATGTCAAGGACTGGTGGGAAACCTACTGTGAGAAAAAGGACGAGAAAAAACTCTCTCTTTTCTCAATCATACCCACTTAGAATTATTTCTGAGACACCATCAAGGAACAATACTAGCCTGTGGGGAGCTATGAGGACAAGTACATACAATGGACCACGCAACAACAACATAGGGATAAATATGTGCATGAGTTCACGAATCCGTTCCATACCCTGCGCACAAGGTTGGGTATCAAATATTCAGAGAAAAATTTGGTGCTAAAGTATTGCATGTCTACATAGATACATTTAGGACGAAATGGAGTTCCTCTACATCTCCTCACTTGGTACAACATACTAGTATGATTCCAAGATTGAGTATAAATTCAAACAGAAGAAGCGAGACTTTGGATTTGTGAATCAAAAGCAATGGAAAGGTGCCCCCAAATCGTAGAACAAAGGACAAAGCCAGGGCATGGCAGCCCAATACAACTTGCCAAAGCCACAAGCAAAGAACAACACAGCGAAGCCAAAGAAGGACACAGGAAAGTGGTGTGAGTTCCATAAGAGCTCCACTCACAGCAAAAGTGAGTGTCGGTCTAAGCATTCGTTGGTGGCCGAGATGAGGGCTTTTGAATTATATGCATGATCTGTCTCTGAATCAGAACATGACAAGGGGAATGAAAAAGGGAAACAGATTATTGAAGCGGATCCCAATGCCATTGTTGCCACTGCGAATATCCAAAAGGAGGAATCGGAAGATCGAGAGGAGGAGGTGTTATGCGGATTGATCCCTCTTGCGAACAAGATCAATCTCCCTAGTATTCAACAAATATCTAGAAACAAACATCCATTTGGAAACCTTTTTCTCTAGATTAACTACGTTTTAGAATTATTATAAGAAAGTAAAGAGGACATGCCCCTACCTTGAAATCCAACGTTTGATGCAGTCTTTTGTCCCGTCTCTCCAAAGTGGTTTCTCCAATGAGTAGAACCTGCAATCAAAGACAAGACAAAAGAATCAAAGCATCTACAACATATAATAAACAAGAAAATCTTACCCAACTTAGTGATCAAGGAGTCTAATTATTGATGTTATTTCAATAAGCATAAGAAAAACTCAATGAGAAAAATAGATCCATATGTATTATCTTGAATAAAAAGAGTAATCTTACAACCTGATGCCTTGATTTCATACAGATTTCTCCCGGGGTCCTGAACAATCGATTCTCCTTCAATTTGATAAGACTTCCACTCTAAATACCAACATGGAGTTATGGAAATAACAGTGTGATCATTCTCATGCCAACAACAACTCACTAGTGTAGAAAGTATGCACTCTTTGGAATTCTCTTCAGTAATTACATTTACAATCTACCCTTCAACCTGAAACTTGAGCTCAATTTATAGGGAAATGGAGGTAGTTTCAGTTCCATGAAGACGGGGATGTATTCCTCTCATAAATGGATTTTAGCTCCATGGACCAAGGGATAAGTTCCATGAGAGGATGGATAAAGCTCGAACTGATCGTGACTCTAGAAGATTCCAATTGGGAGAATATTTGTAATATCCCAAAAGGGAGAATGCAGTATTACTTAAACACAATATAAGAACTAAAAATAAGTAAACAATAAATATAGAGACAACATCATAATATAGAGAGAAGCTGAGCCATTTTATTTTATGGATATGATTCAATTACACAATGGGCAAAAGATGAGTAGATCTAGCCCAAAAGATGGCCTAGAATCACCCTGCAATGATGCTCCAACTAGCCCTGCGTAACTGGTGAGCTTATAAGAAGAAATAATGCACTGTCCCTTCTGCTGAAGATATACATAAACTGCTGCAAAAATGAAATGTAGATCTAGGGAGCTCAGGAGCTCTAATGATGCCAAGATTCAAGATCTAGCCAATGTGATGGGAACCCAAGATAACCCAAAAAGGATTTTCCAGATCTACAACTTTGGAAAATCTCCCTCCTAGGATTTGATCCTTTGAATGTTGGGTTATATATATCTGAAGCTAGATATGATCCAAATATGGTTGTAATATGTTCTACAAACAGATCTAAGCTTTGAGGGTCGATCCCTCCTGCATATCTACAAGCTAGGAGCTTGAGATCTTGTCTCCTCTTCTTCCTCATTCATGTTGCAGCAATTGAATATGCAACTGCTATAGAAACTATACTGTACAAGAGGGAGAGGCTCTATTTCTTCTGAAATGTGCTGCAATAACCTCCAGGCTGATGGAAATAGTGATGGCAAGGTGAGGGGATGGTCCCTCACAAGATTACTAGCTGAAATACTAGTAACTTCCTTCCTCCTTTGGATCTACAATGATGGACTGTGTAATCATTGATGGGAATCCTACTGATAGGAGGTCAATAATTTTTGGCCTAATGCCAGATTTGAAATGAAGCCCTGGGAATGTTGATCTTCAACCCCAAGGTGATAGGAATAATCCTACACTGGTTCTCCAACTGAAATATTGAAGACAACATCCACCTCCAGACTGATCTTTAGAAATTGCATAATTCCTGAAGGTATTTATTCTGAAGATGATGGAAAAGATATGTGGCACCAATTCCTAATGTAGAATGAAGTACAACCCTCTTTCCAAAGCTACTCAAAGAAAGAGGAGGGATTCCCGACCAGGAACACCCTGTGCTAAACAACACTTGCAATCTTAGCTAAACAACCAAAGAAAGCATGGAATGTCACATGACAGTTCCAGATCTAAATAGACCTCAAAATATATAATCAATAGCCTACCTTAATTGTTTCCTTCATCTCTTTTATATATTTTATGAGCCTTCCCATGCCTTGGCCCACATCCAAACTGTGTTGTGCATGTGGACATAATCCTCCATGTTTGATTGAGCTGTCTCTCTAAGGCCTCCATCATGTCTAGATGCATTGTACACCCTCTCCATCATGTGTGCATTAATTTCACCACTTCCTCCATCACTTCATCATGTATGCTCTATTATCTTTCATTAGATGCCTTCCATGATCTTATTTGACTGCTTCAACCTCCATGATCTATCTCATTAATGAGACATGATCTCCAATCCATTCACATTAGTAGTTGATCCACTACCCCATTATGTAGATATAGGCTTAATTAATCCACATTCACACATAAAAAGTGGGTATTTATTCATATTGAGGATTATGGGTCCCCCACCCTTTTATTTACTTAATTCATTAAGAAAATTAAGAACTCTAATATTCCAAATATCATGTGAAAATTTGGGAATATTACAGTCCTCCCCGGAAAAATGTTGCTTGTCCTCAAGAAACTGCAAAATTAGATGCAAAATAAATCCATTTCCCTCCAAATGGCATCCACATAAGGAAGGCATCCTCCATTTGCTGCAATGTGTCATGCATGTTTGGTTCCAAATTTTCCTCTCAAGAATGTATAGAATGACCTCCAACTGTATGTGTTTCGGGGAAAATCACCCTAGAGGTTTGTTGGGTCTAAACCTCCACAGAGCAGGGCATGCCATTCAGAAGGACTCACACACAACCATACTTGGATGCAAAAGACTAGTTAACAACGATAGCAGGACTCACCCGAAGTCCTACGTTCGATGTAGATCCCGCGGGATCCAAACCCCCAGCAACTCTCTTTCCTCCTTCAACCTAGAAAACAAGAAAGAACGTGGACGGAAACCTAGTTGTACAACATATACTTCTCCTAAACGTTAGTGAAATTCATGTGAAACATTATATAAACCATAATAAATGCTTAAATGATAATCTTTTCACACATATAAATAAAAATTAACACACGAGTTCAGGAACAAGATGGTTCTTCATTATCTCGAACAGCATGTACAATAGTAAAAGTGGAGAGATCACCTGAATCCTTCCACGATCTTCGAGCAGACCATCGTCCGGATTCATCCCGCCCTTGCCTCGCTAAGATTCTTCCAAGACTTGTGCACTCAAGATGGCATATAAAGGGATGAACATCTCCAGGAAACAAGGGTTTCCTGATATAAATATGGGAAAGTGTAGGAGGCACGGGGAATCAGACTTGAACTGGGATTCCAACAGAGTATAATGTCTATAAAATTTCTCTCTCCCTTAGGCCATGCACATGAGGGTTTTTATACTTCCTCAAAGTAGTTTCAGTCAGTTGGAAATAGTTGGCCACGTGCTGGGTTGGTTGAACTACCAGAGTAACCATCAACCCAGCCCGAAAATAGGGATTTATATATATATATTTTTAATGATTTTAATGGCATACGCGGAAAAGTACATGTGGAATCGCGTATGCACGCGGAAAATTCTGGGCATATCTGCGTATGGGGATTTTAACACTGTTTTTTAGTGAATTTTGTTCAAGTCTGTAGGAATGGGTGCCCAAAGCCATAAAAGCAATCATGAATCATATGAAGGTGAAAAATGATGCTATAACAGATGCCCCCTAATATATGAGGTCAGAAGGGGTACATGATGGCCGAAATGTATTATGCACATAGAAAGAACTTCGTAAGGACAAGAGAGGACTTCACCAGATTTCAGCCTGCCAAAAAACCAATGAAAGAAAACAGAGAGTCAACTCATGCTGAGGCGGGCATACCCATGCTCAGTCAAAAATACATCATATGGAAAGTACATAATAGATCCAAAATGTATACAAGTATAGTTGAACTGAAAGTACACAATGAATCATCTGAGCATGGCCCGGAAGTATAAGTCTGAATCAATGTCCAAGTATCACATATATAGAAAGCTGAGCAATGATGCTGAAACTGGATGTCTAATCATATAAGTAACTGAATCTCCAAGTACCAAATCATAAGAGGTGGAACAAACGGTACAATCACGCAACTCGGGAGCCAACATATAGGATGCTGCTGTACTGACACTGCAACATATAAGGGTGAACGACATCACTGGCAGAAACTGAATGGACTGTCAAAAGTGAACCGAGAAATGTTGATGCAACCCGAGGTCTTCACCGATCACTATGGCACAATTCTACACAATGGGAATAAATGAGCTAAAGTCGACCATGTGAGAAATCGTTGGATTACCGGTCAATGATGTATACCGTTAACCAATGCGAGACAACCCACCGATAATGATAATGAGTGTCAAGGTGCCCCAGTACAATCTGACAAGTGCGAATGAATGAGTTGAAGTCGAACACTTGAAAGAATCTACCAATCATGAGGCAATGATGAATCCCCACTGTCGATAGCGAAGAGTCTGCCACTGATGACTGCAAACCCTAAGGTACTGACAAAAAGACTCTAGACCTTATTCCTAGAGCAATGAGTCGGAGTCGATGGGAAAAGATCTGCTGGAAGGAAGGCATTAAGGCATCCTACATCAGTCCAGCGCGAGTGTAACCCGCAGGCCAAGATTTGGAAGGAATCGGACGAAGTAGAGTGATGGAACCAAAACCGAAGTACGTTTCCGACATGCACAAGATGAAGCTAGCGTACGGAAGAAACCCTCTGAACCAACCAATAATGAAAGCTGACACAGAGGCGAGAAATCCACCGATAGGGTCAAATGGAAATCAAGGTACTGCACGAATCCCAAGTGTGATAATGTGTGCTGACGTCGAACACAGTGGAAACCACTCAGTCAAAGACCCATGATGATGATCAAATGCTGAGCACGAGGTCACCTATCAATGATGGAAATAGGCCCAAGGTGCGGCTCTAGGTTTGCTCTCAGAGCAATGTGTCGTAGTCGATAAGAGACAAACTCGCCAGTGAGAAGTCAATGGGGACCTTCTCAAACCAGCACGAGCAAAAGACCAAAACATCTGATGTGATAGAACATGATACTGACAAGATCGGGAAGGCCGACTGAATAATGAGTCAAGAGACACCGCAGAATGGCCGACTCAGGTTAGACTTCCCTTGAACAAAAGCACGACTCGTGATGACCATGGTAGTAAAAAGTGACACTGTATAAGTCTGTTATGCAGGAGGCAGAACAAACTCTCCATATGATTGGAAGAGATAACCAACCGGGGGAGGACTGATAAGTGAAACAAGGTAAAGGCTGAACCTAGGTCAAAACTAAAACCATCCCAAATGGAGGAAAGATATATAAGTGTATATGCTTTGTTCAAGGGCGACAAACTGACACTGTACTGCCATCAAATAACGAAGTTACATCCCGTTCCCGCTCTTTTTGTTATATTTGATTTTTTTGTCTTTTTCATATAATAAGCCTGAAAAAGAATAAAAGAATGTTATGGTACAATGGATAGAACGAGTATCAAGAAACAGATGCACTAGTTCCTGGGATTGGAACGATCCTATGCTCAATGCAAGGTGGCGGAAACTGGTAAGCGATACTCAGAGGAATGTTCCATCCATGGGTAAAAGGGTGTCAAGTCGCGATAGCTAAGTGCATGCAATGGTTTAACTTGTACAGATAGACAAGGTCAAAAGTTGGCTTAAACATTGAGTCCAAATGAAGCCGGCTAAAGGCCAGGATAAACAAGTAGCCAATATGCAATGCAGTAATACAACTCAACAACACCAGGGAGCCTCTATGGTAATAGCCAGAAAAATGATAGTGAAGAAGAAGAAGAATGAAGCTTCAACACATAAGTCATGGCAGGACTAAAGAGGACTCCCGAGCCTACATAAAACGCAGCATGGGCAACAAGTGATAGCGAGGAACTAACTAGGAAGCCCATGTAAAGGAAGGCTCTACCACCAAGTCATGATTAAAAAATCGGCGAGTGAAATAGGCGTAATACTCATGACCTGATGGGATCGACCCTATGGAAAGTGATTAGTATGGAGGCTAGTATGCAAGATGCAACGGAAAGTGATTTCCCTAACCTATATGCCAGTGAAGATCATATACCTGCCATGACGGGTCAGAAGTCATGGATCAAAATCCGGAAAAATCTCAAAAATCGTCAAAATGTACTTGAAAACATACCAAACTGGGCACTTCCAAGCATCCAGATTATGCATCTTAAGATAGATTGAAAAAATAAGCATAACAAATTTTTGTAAAAATTTTCAACTTTTTGGGCATAAATAGACAAATTACCTCATATTTGGTTCATTATTACATTGCTGATTTGGAAAAAAGTGCTCTGGAGAAAAAAACTTCTTTCGTCAAATCAGGAGCAACCGACCGTAGAATTCCACTAAATTTCTCAGGTTAGCTCTTAATTCATCCTGCTATTCATTTTGTCCGTTCATAAATTAAAATTTAGTAATTTTTCACCATAGAATCCCTTGCTAAAAATTACGGGTTTGTGCATACGCGGGTTGGTAATGAGAAAGTCGCATATACACGCGACTGTGCACAAACAAAGTCGCGTATGCGCAGGCCCAAATGAAAAAATGTGTAGCTAATGAAGGATTTATTGAAATTTTGTAGGATGACCATATCATGGAGAGAGCGTGAACACAGTGCAATTGATCAAGAAGTCATGCAGGACCAAGCATCACTAAATATTCTTCGGAATTGCGGTTTGCTCAAGTTTTTCAAAATGCCAAATATGAAGAGCAATGTTTGGTTGCTTGAAATGCTTGTGAACTATTGGGAACCGGAAGAGGACTGCTTTATGATAGATCAGATGCCTGTACGCATTGAAGTGGAAGACATATATTTTATCACTGGACTCTCCCAGAGGGGGGAGCCAGTAGACTTGCATGGTAAGCCTTTGGGAGGGCTCACCGTGGAAGATTACGTCCACGTGTACTGCGTATAGGGTTCCAAGAAAGTTGGAACTCAAATTGCAATCAAAGATTTAAGGGATTTGCACATGAAAATCCTCCTTTTCACCATTGGCAGAGTGGCAGGATCTGCCTCCCTACACCAGGCGTCCAAGACGCAAATGAGCATAGCAGTGGAATGCTTAACTCATGTATATGATTGGTGCACAGCCCTATTGCTGAACATGAAGCAACAATTGACCTCTATCCGCCAAACAAAGACAAAACACTTTGGATATGGTACAATTTTGATGACATTCTTCTTTGAGAAGATTCCAGCACTAAGACCCAGAGTGATCTCTACCATCAGTAGCCCGAGAGACCCAAGAATTGCCCGCTGGGTAGACATGATGAAGAGATTGGGGGGAAGTGAAGTTCCCCGGACCACTTGGGATGATGAGTTCTTCCTATGGTGGAGAGAACAAATCATCGCGGAGGACGACTATGCCTATGTCGGGATGGACTTTTGTGGTGATCCAGATCTTGTCCTTCCACCAGGCACAGCATGGGGTACAGTCGGTAAGTTTACAATTTTTGACTTATATAATTTTTTGGATTTTTTCAATATGTATGAAAAAATGTGAAAAACAAACATGTTTTTGATTGGATTCAAATGACTTACAATGTAAAAATGATCATGAAACAGATATTGGACCAGTTCGACCTGAGGGTTTCCCACGACACAAGCGTCGCCGAGGTGAAGCGGATACAGTGGATTCAGACAGGACCCTCCAGGCTGTACAGAGGAACTTGGAGGGATTAACCCGCCAAGTACCTATGGCTGCAGTGGAAGATCTGCCGGAAGCCATCCAGAGACGGGTGGTAGGAGTGCCCCGAGACTGGGTACGGTTATTCCGCCGAGTTGCCACCGCGATCGTGTTCTATAAGAACACAACTTCTGGGCAGGGACCTCAGGAGTAGATAGATATGATGTATCAGATGACTGTATATTATTTGAGACTGAACATGATCGGGCATAAGCCCAATTTTTGTATGACTTTATGGATCCAAATTTTTGTAAAGTTTTTGACACTCTGATGATATATATACAGCGATGTTTGATGTGATGTGATACATGTATCAAAATATATGATGTTTTTGATGATTAAATTCTATTGTATGGAATGATTAATGTGCCAATCAATTGCTTGATTAGCTAATGAGTCCGCCAACCAATTGTCAGCTCGAGGAATATGAATGAAAGTTAAAAATTGAAATGATCTTTGTAACAAACGTACCCTCAAGAACAACCGAAGTAAAAATGGATCTCGAACCCGATAAGTATTGTTCAACTGCGACACCACCAGCTGAGAGTCCAAGAAAACTACCAACGAATCAACACCCAAAGATATTGCCTCCAAGAGTAGATAAACAACTGCAGTGTATTCTGCTATGTTATTGGAAGCAGGACCAATGCAGACCCCTCTTGATACTAACAGCTGACCGGATGGATAATGAAGTACCCAAGCCACAGAAGCTAAGTTCCGGGTGTGTCTACTAGCACCATCGGCGAAACCAAAATGACTCATGACATCCAACACAACCTGCCAAAGCAGATCAAAAACATCACCAACTCATCAAAAATTGAAAATCAACCAGATATGTACAAAGCAAAAACTACTATATACAAAAGCAACATGCCAGGCCGAAGCCTAGGCATAATACTTCTTCAAATAGAGCCCATTTCAGGGCTCTGGCAACTCGTTTCCTTCGAAATCAACCAAGGTATATGCTCCTTTCTTAAGGACTTTTTTAACGATGAAGGGGCCATACCACATAGACTTAAACTTTCCTGCCCCCAGGGCATCTTTTTCTTGGGCATAGACCAAAACAAGGTCACCTTCCGAAAAAACCCTAGGTTTGACCGCCTTATCATACTGAGCTTTAAGTCGGTTTTTATGTGCTTCATTCATCGTGGCGGCATCCCGACGCTGCTCATCGAGATGTTCCAGATGAAGGAGGCGTTCTTCAAGACTAGAAGTGTCAGGAAGAAGTTCAACAACTAATTTAAGAGAAGGAATCTCACATTCAATGGGAAATACGGATTCCAACCCGTGCACTAGCTGAAACGGAGTAAAGCCAGTTGCAGTTTTCACTGACGTCCTGTATGCCCAAAGTGCAGGATATAGCATAATATGCCAGTTGGATCTAGCTTTATCAATTTTCCTTTGAAGAATTGTCTTCAAGGATTTATTCATGGCTTCCACTTGCCCATTGGCTTGAGGATAATATGGAGATGAATGCTCCTGCCGGAAACCCAATTTGAGAGCCAACTCAGCCATCATGCTATTCTGAAAATGACTGCCATGATCAGTGACAATCTCTCTAGGAATACCAAAACGAGTAATAACCTGGTTGAAAAGAAAAAGAGCTGCAGTCTCACCATCATTCCCAAAAGTAGGCATAGCCTCGACCCACTTCGTAAAGTAGTCTACTGCTACAATAATGTACTTGTGACCTTTAGTCGAAGGCGGGTTACAAGTAGTATAATCAATACCCCACTTTGTAAAGGGACCAACAGTAATGACTGGAAAAAGCGGAGCTGGATGAGCGCGCATTTTTCGAGTATAAACTTGACACGGATGACACTTTTTGACCGACTCCATACAATCCTTGAAAATCGAAGGCCAAAAGTACCTAGCACGCAAGATCTTTTGGGCTGTAGCAAGCCCAGATAAATGACCACCACAAGCTCCATTGTGGCAATCATTCAGCATAGCCTCAGCTTCTTTGAGAGTTAAGCAACGTCTCAGGATTGAATCAACCCCTCGACGGTATAAAGCATCACCAATAATCAAGTAATTCTTAGCCAAGTGACGCAACTTACAACGCTCATCTTTCGAAAAAGTAGAGGGAAACTTCGCAGTCTGGAGATACACAATGATATCTCCATACCAAGGATCCTGTGGAGAGATAAGAAACAAATGTTCATCCGGGAAGGATTCATCATAGACAATCTCATCCCCACAGGGCAACTCGAAGATCAATTCCGCGAAAACCAATGATTTCTTGGACTTGGTAGACATAAACTCAAGATCAAATTCCTGCAAAATCACAATCCATCTATTGTATTTTCCCCCAATCACTCACCTACTGAGGACAAACTGAAATGGATTGGCTGCTGCCAAAACATAAGTTTTTCGTAGAATAATGTAATGCCGGAGTCGCTGCACAGCATGAACAGCTGCCAAAGCTAACTTTTCTATCAGAGTATACCGGAGTTCAGGTCCTACCAAACCTCGACTAAGATAGTAAATAACATGCTCTGCAAGAGCATCATCCTCCTGAACCAGAACCATACCAATAGTAGATTCTGCTGCTGCCAGATACAAAAGGAAATCCCTGCTATAATCAGGTGGACTCAATAAAGGAGCAGAGGTCAATGCTTTTTTCAAAGCATCGAATGAGCATTGAGCAAAGTCATCCCAAAGAAATGGAACTCCCTTCTTCAACAATCTCATAAATCCCTTGGTAACTTCAGCATAATTTACGATAAATCTTCGAAGAAAATTAGACTTTCCTTGTAGACTTTGAAGTTGACGAACAGAGGACGGGGGAGGCAACCGAAGTATTGCCTCAACCTTGAAGGGATCTATCCTAATCCCTTCTCTAGACACAATGAATCCCAATAACCGACCGGATGTAACCGCGAAAACGCACTTGTTCGGATTCAACCTAATCTTATAGAAACGACATCGTTCAAATATTTGCCGGAGGTGAGCAGGATGATCCATCCTCTTTCGAGAATGAGCAGCTAAATCATCCAAATACGCCTCGATAATCTTTTTGATGTCGTGGAAGGCATATGACATGGCCCGCTGAAAGGTAGCCCCAGCATTTTTAAGACCAAAAGGCATCTTCTTGTATGAAAAAGTACCCCAGGGACAAATAAAGGCAGTCTTATGCTGATCTTCAGGACGGATAGTAATCTGATTATATCCGGAGAAACCGTCCATGAAGGAGAAAATCTCATTACCGGCACACTCGTCAATGATCTGATCGATAAATGGTGTGGGGTAATTATCTTTAGGACATGCTTTATTTAGGTCTCTGAAATCGATGCAAACTTGAATCGTTCCTTGCTTTTTATCTACCGGAATAGGGTTTGAAACCCATTCAGTCAAAGGAATAGGGAAAATGAATCCCACCTTAAGCAGCTTCTCAACCTCAGCTTTGATAGCTGCTGCCTTCCTAGGATTAACCGGACGAAGTTTTTGCCTCACAGGCTTAGCGTTTTCGTAAGTCTTGATCTCATGCTGGACAATAGATGGATCTATACCAGGAATTTCCTCATAAGACCAAGCGAATACATCCCTATACTCTTTAAAGAGCTCGGTGTAAATCTGAATCTCTTCACGAGAACATTCAGCTCCTATGAAGACATTCTCAATAATATTGGGATCCCTGGAAATGTTCACCGGGATAGTAGGAGAAATCACAACCATGTTCCCTTCAGCATAAACCTGTGTTGGTGCTAAAGGGTTCAGGACTGGGTGAACAGGACCAGGAGACTGAGGACTTGGAAAACTTGTTTCAACTTCGCTCAAATCAGGTAAAAAGTAAGACCGATGATGCAAGTCATCCCACGATCTATCTATACCAGTCATAGCTTCCAGGATGGCCTCTTCAGATGGAAGAGTGGTATCAAGGAAATCCTGGGCAGAAGAAGAAATAAGTGTCCAAGCCGGAGCCACATCTCCATCCAACTCTTCCGGTGAAAGAGGAGCTGGACTGGATTCTGCAGAGTCAACAATAGACTGATAAGCAATCTCAGCTGCAGACCTCGGAAATGACATTCCATCCACTTGACCTCCCGCTAATGTGGCAGTAGGGGAAGGTAAGGTCCAAGGGTCCGAAAAATAATGAGTTCTGAAGAACTCTCTCCGAAGAGGAGCCTTGGAGGATGAAATTGCATTTATATGCACCGTAGGAGGAGGAATATCGAAAGTACCCATCAAGGAAGAATACATTCCAACTCCTAAATTCTCAATAGGCACCTTAGTATTATCCAACTTTGGAACAGATGAGTCAGTAGACGCATTCGGGTCTACAGGAGGACAGTCCAGTTGGTCCACTGTAACAATCCTCCCTTCGTGAGGGAAACAAATAATCCGAAATAATGAGTATGCAATGGCATCCATCTCATAAATCCAGTTTCTCCCCAACAGAAGGTTGTAGTCCAAGCTTGCATCAACTACCTCAACCTCTATATTCACAGTTTTTCCCCCAACACAGATAGGCAAAGCTGGGACAATACCATGCGGTCTGTGAGAATGACCATTAAACGCAGTCAGAAGAGTGGTAGATGGAACAACTTTGGGAGATCCAATCGTCTTCCAACATGTGAGAGACATCACACATGTGGAAGCACCCTCATCAACAACCGTCCAAAAGATATTGCACTTCCGGTACGATGATTTAATATGAAAAGCCATATGATGGGGGAGTCTCTTCTTAAAATTAGTCATATCAAATGTAATCAGAAGAGAATTTTTCGGATCAATAGCCCCAATGGCAGTGAGCAAAGCCCTGCGCTGAGCTGGACAAGACTGGAGCACCTCTAAAGCCGACATGGCACAAGGACTCTACGCCAGATATTCCACAATAAAGTAGTTCTGGGCAGCCCTAGCGTTTGGATTAATCGTCGAACGCTTAGTGGATGTTTTGGGCATCCGAGGCTTAGGCTCAACAGTAGGCCTTTTAATGTGAAGCGGATCAGTAGCATCAGGAGCATCCTTAGCTTTCGAAGACTCTTCTCCACCATAATCACGGGATCTTGTAGCGACATCCACGTGAGCACTCATCATGAATATGTTCGATGGAATTTCCCCTTCCTGGGTGCCCCCAGAGGAAGCCCCAGGATTTTGATTCGCGCCAACAACTAGTTGTTTCCCTTGGGGAAAAGGGTTTGTTAACACAGCCTGGGAACTAGAAGAACCCTGTTGAGCTAAGAGGCGCTGCGCATCCTGAATTTTAGGGCAAAGGTGTGTAAGATGGTCTCCAGCACACAGCTTGCATGGAAACTTCACTTTCTTTTTCTCCTTTGGACCCTCACCAACATGCTCGTTGGCTTTATTTGCATTACCCTTCCCGTTCTTGCCCTTCTTCTTATTATTTCGTCCCTTCTTCTTCCCTTCGGATTGTTGATTTCCTTTGGGATCAGAAGCTTGGACAGCATTTATGGACAAAGATTGGGAAGGCGATGACTCAGCAGGCACAGCCTGACCAGAAGGAGCAGATTGCAAAGACAACTGCTGCAGTTGAGTAAGCAGGCTGGCTGCACCACTATTGATCGACCCGATAAGCCCATCACCATGCGGACCAGGCTTAGTTTTGGATAAATCTAATTTGGAGTGAGGAGCATTGGGAAAATATTTATGGAGGACCCCAGACTGAGAATAGATCAGTTCCAGCTGTTGGGCCCTAAAAATGGCCTGCTCCTCAGAAAATACCCCAGAAAGGGATACATCTTTAGAAATGTCTGACTGCAGAGATTTCAGAAACCATTCCAAAAGGAATTCTCCTGGAATATGAGCTTTAATAAGCCTCTTCCTTCTCCTCCATTCCTGAATGTGATCAGAAATGTGGGTTGCGTCATCCTGCTTAAAATTAGCTAGGAGTTCAGTCCCAGCATCATATCGGACAGGCAACTGGAAATGGTTTAGAAATGTAACAGCCAGTTCTCCAAATGTAGCAAAACTGCCCCCAGTTAGCTCAATATACCATTTGGCAGCGTTTCCAGTTAGGGTGCATTGAAACAATCTCAACCTAATCGAATCATCGATCAGGGAGTTCGAAGAACACCATAAATGGAAGGTAGTGATGTGGTCAGCCGGATCTTCTCCATTCTTGCCATCAAACTTTGGAATGTCTGAAGGAAGTTTTGTGGGAACCGGAGGCCACCCTGGACTCTAACGGATCAGATCATTAGTCAATTTCGAGAGATCTGGCAAGTTTAATGTTGCCAGAAAAGGTAAACGAGGCGGAGCCTGAGGATTCCATCCTTGATAGGATGAATTCCCAACATTCTGAAAAGAATACCCTGGATTTGATGAGGCACCAGGTTGCCAGAAAGAACTCGTAGAAAAAGGAGAAGAACCTCCTCCCAACGCAGAGTTACCAAAGACCGGACCAGTTCCCCCCACTGAAGTATGAAATGAAGAGGAAAGCCCCTGATAGGGGTTCTAGGCATTAGAAAGAGGGGAAAAGGTTTGATAAGCACTCGACGAAGGGAAAGAAGCATTCCCTTGGTGACCAGCGTAAAACTGATTCCCTGCCCCCGCTGTAGTGAATACAGGGTTCCAACCTGTAAAAGTAGTCGAATTCTGACCTCCAGACCAGGGGTTGAAACTCTGAGTCTGAGAAGTAAATGGAAAGGACCCTAAAGAAGGATTTGAACTAGGAATATGTCCAGTTCCGAAGGGGAACCCTTGAAAAGAAGCTGATCCACTAGCTATGGAAGACATGGGTGTAGATCCAGCTGCAGCAGCGGAAAAGGAAAAAGAAGGAATCCCACTAGTGGGCATTCCAAAACTGAAGGGACCAGATTGAGAAGCATGTGCTTGGGTGAAACCAGAGACAAACACAACAGTGCTAGAAGCAATCGAAGATATAGAAATAGTGCCCCCTCCTTCAACAGAAGCAGGAGTCTGAATGCCTGCAGCACTCACAGCAGAAGCCGCGTTCCCAGTCGTGGCCATCGAAAGGTATGTATAATACGGAGGATCTTCCGGTCTCTCTGACTTAGGTCCGATGTATTCAACAACGAACGGATAATCAGGAGGAAGAGGAGATGGAAGTGACACTGATGGTTCAGGTACTTCCTCTATTTGAACTTCTTCTTCCTGCGGAAATAAAACTCGTGAGGTGAGTGGAACGCTCCTCTCGGAACCAGCACCAGAATCAGCTACGAAACCTTCAGACCCTTGTGGAGGATCTCTCTCCACTGCGTCAGACGTCACAGGGTGGTACCCACCTGCTAAATCACTCCTACGCCTTCTTGACGAAGGCTCTGAACTCTCAGGAGATAACCCCCGGATTCTCCTCGATCGACGAGGCGCTTGATCAACCACTTTAACAAATTTTAATTAGACTCAAAAAATATAAAGCTAGGCAAGCTAGGAGCAAAGAGCACTCACTAAAAAGAAATCCCTGAGATACAATCAAGCAAACAACCTTCAGGTATTTCCGCTCCGGGTGATTAGGACCGGACACCAAAATACAAGAAAGCGAAATATAGGACCTCCCGAAAGTAGTCTGGGATAATTACGGCCCAGGCCTACTAGTGAAGGTAACAGAAATAGTTACGCCGACCTCCTAACAACAACCTTTGCCGGCACAAGTACCCAAGCTTCGCAAGGGCACCCCCCAGAAGTACTGCTGGAAGTGATACGACGTCTGCCTCAGGTACCACGGGTATTCCCCCCCGCAGTCACCTATGTGGAACCTAGGAGTGGCAACTATGGGCACCAATCCATGTCAGAAGCCGGGCAGAACGGTCTTGAGGTCAGATTCAGCAAATCAGAGAGGGGGTATCTCTCTTCTCAGCCTTCACTTCCCCTCGCGCTTGACTCTCTGGAGGAGAGCTTTCCCGGTCCACCTAACGGAGTTGGATTTCACTCAATTAATCAAATTCTATGTTTTGTTTGAGCGGCCTTGGAGAGTTAACTCTCCACTCACCTAATCCAAGGCCCTACAACCTAGCTAGTTGGTGTATGACACTTAAAAAACTTGCTAGTTGCTTTTAAATTATATCGCTTATTTTAATTGGCCATTATGTTAAGTCAAAGGGATACGGAAATGAAACTTGTGGTGTTTTGACGCAGAAAAGAAATTAATAAAAACCAAACTACATGCAAATGCAGTTATTGTCTTTCGATGAAAAGCAACTTCTATACGGGTTCTACGAGACTAAAAAAATTTATTTTTTCTTTTCAAATAACAAACTCCACACTCACAAAAACTATGAAAATGACTAAATGCTTAAGTGCACCTGATGCAAATCACTAAAAGCATGAAAATTCTAAGATGAAAAATCTACTAAAGCAGAGCGAAATTTCCCAAAGATCCTTTAGTTTTATCTCTTTTTGGTTGTCCAAAAATCTAGTTCCCTAAATCAGAAACTCTTAATATAAAGACACCAAAAAACGCTTGAAACAAGAGGAAGAAACAAATGACAATTCCTTTCCAAAATCAAGTTGAAAACCAAAAGCAAGAAAACTCCACAAAGCTTCAACAGATATAATGAAACGAAAACAAAAATGCAAAAACAAAAGCAAACAACAAAGCAAAATGTTTTTTGAGCTTTTGAGTTTTATAAAAGAAGAGTTCAAAAAGACCAAGAAAAACTATCAAATCCCAAGCCAAACAACACTGAATTTCAAGCACAAACTTCAAAAATGCTCCAAATCTTATAGGGCTAACTAGTAGCAAGATCAATATGAGCACAAGAAGACAAGAAAACTCAGTCACTCAGCCTAGAAGAATAGTACAACCTTGTAGCAAACAAAAACTTCAAAGAACCTAGAAAGACTCTTCAAAAATTGCAACAAGAGCTAGTCAACTGAACTCAAGAAAACCAACCAAGAAATGGGAAAAAATCGAAGTACAAAGCAAGACACAAAGGTAGGAAAGAGTAAATGAGCAGCAGCTCTCTGTTCTGATGAAGTAGAACAGCCAAGAATCCCCAGGAAGAGATCTTGGTACTCAAACCAGAAATGCTAGCAGAAGAAACAAGATTTGCCAAAAAAGCTAGTTTTCAACCAAACCATAGAGAGAAAATACCAAAGACCACTTTCTACACAATCCAGAGGATACAAATACACTGCAGGAACAGGTCTCCACAGACAGACATGACTAAAAAGCCAATAAATCCAAAATTTCAAAATCTACCCAGGTATACGCTACTTGATAGTTCGACAACAAGCATGCATACACGACTGTGCTAAGGGAAACCCGTGTATACGCGACTCCCTTTAACAAAAACTGCGTGTATACGCGTTTGTGTGTAGACAAACCCACGTATATAAAGGTAAATAATGAAAAACAAAAAAGATCAAGCATGGATAAGAAACCAGGACTTCAGTCTGACTGAGAAAGAGTAAACTGGAATGGAAATAAAGTTAAAACTGTTGGAAACCTATCAAACAGCTGAAACCACCCAACAGGGGAATCACAAGAATGCGATCCCCAGCGGAGTCGCCAGTTCTGTTTCGGGGAAAATCACCCTAGAGGTTTTTTGGGTCTAAACCTCCACAGAGCAGGGCATGCCATTCAGAAGGACTCACACACAACCATACTTGGATGCAAAAGACTAGTTAACAACGATAGCAGGACTCACCCGAAGTCCTACGTTCGATGTAGATCCCACGGGGTCCAAACCCCCAGCAACTCTCTTTCCTCCTTCAACCTGGAAAACAAGAAAGAACGTGCACGGAAACCTAGTTGTACAACATATACTTCTCCTAAACGTTATGCAATTCATGTGAAACATTATATAAACCATAATAAATGCTTAAATGATAATCTTTTCACACATATAAATAAACATTAACACATGAGTTCAGGAATAAGATGGTTCTTCATTATCACGAACAGCATGTACAATAGTAAAAGTGGAGAGATCACCTGAATCCTTCCATGATCTTCGAGCAGACCGTCGTCCGGATTCATCCCGCCCTTGCCTCGCTAAGATTCTTCCAAGACTTGTGCACTCGAGATGGCATATAAATGGATGAACATATCTAGGAAACAAGGGTTTCCTGATATAAATCTGGGAAAGTGTAGGAGGCACGGGGAATCAGACTTGAACTGGGATTCCAACAGAGTATAATGTCTATAAAATTTCTCTCTCTCTTAGGCCATGCACATGAGGGGTTTTTATACTTCCTCAAAGTAGTTTCAGTCAGTTGGAAACAGTTGGCCACGTACTGGGGTGGTTGAACTACCAGAGTAACCATCAACCCAGCCCGAAAATAGGGATTTATATATATATATTTTTTAATGATTTTAATGGCATACGCGGAAAAGTACATGTGGACTCGCGTATGCATGCGGAAAAGTCTGGGCATATCTGCGTATGGGGATTTTAACACTGTTTTTTAGTGAATTTTGTTCAAGTCTGTAGGAATGGGTGCCCAAAGCCATAAAAGCAATCATGAATCATATGAAGGTGAAAAATGATGCTATAACAGTATGGTTAGATGTCTTCCTTCCACCATGAAGTACCAAGTGACAACCATATCATGTCCAACATCATCATCAATACATGAGATATATAAAATAAATTGGTTCTTCCCACAAAAGAAAAGCTCCATATTACAACAAATATCTTCATTCCATGCTTCTTGAAGTACATTGAGCATTGACAAGCCCTCATTTCTAGCCTTGTTGGCCTTGTTGGTTCCAAGCATCATTCCATCATTATGCAAAAGAAGAAATAGATTCATATGGGTAGACCAAAGTGTCAAGCCGTATTCTCCCGATAGTAGCCACCGGAGTAGGGCCTCTTGTTGCCATCCTCCATCTCCTCTATGTAAGATGGACAAACCAAACTCCCCAAAAAGCAACCAAAGCAACAAGAGATCTTGTTGCCTCTTCACATCATCATGTGAATCATGGAGTAAAAACAACATGATGAAGGACAAATAGAATGTCATACCAGCCCAATACAACCCAACTCCATTATCATACATCATGAGAGCATTATGCCATATTACAAGCAATAAAAAACACATAAACATGGGAGATGTCATGTGATGGCCAAACTCTCTTAGGGAAAGCCCAAATGAACACGCCTTTCTTTGCTGCATACTATCATTGATACACAAGGCATGAGACAAGAAAATATGAGCCTTTGGGTAGTACCCATACTCACCCAAGAGCAACCAGCGCAACCATGCCTCTTTCTTCATTACATGAGTGTTTTTCAAGGCATGGATCAAATAAATAGCAGGCTTTGGGTAGTAACCAAACTCACCCAAGATAAACCAGTGTAACCAAGATTCTTGCTGGCCCATGTCATATCTTTGCAAGTGGTCTTGCAACCCCTTGCTTATCATTCTCACCCACTCATCCCAGTGTGGATGATGAATGATGTACTGCATAAACATGGTATCCTCCCTTTGTAGAATACCATTCTCCCCAAATTATTGAAGAACTTTTCACTCCATGAAATATTGAAGTGCACCTCCAATGAGATCTCTTAATGAGACCTTATTCTCATCCACGGCCTTCCAAAACCAATGAGGTTCTGGATCTGCTGCAGGTAGAAGTCTCTCTTTGAGCTATGAGATTCTCATTGAGAAAGTGTCATCAAGAAAGAATAAAATATTTCCCATCTCAAGATTTCCACCATTTATCATCTTGACCTCCATTACTTCATGGGTGAAGCTACTTTCAGAATGCTCCAAGAATAATGGGGCTATTTCATTATCACTGCTACTAAGTGACAGCGCTGCAAATCTGCATGGTAACACATATGCTATCTCAAAGTAAGGCACAATGTTGATCTCATAACCAAAAATTGTACATAGGTTCATACTCATCCCATTTTCTGAAACTCTACACTTCAACTCAAAGGGTTGAATGTAGTCCATCAATGACAAACTAGGATAGATTTCCATCTCCTCCTTGATTAGATCAAGGGTCCTCTGTGCTGTGATAGTTTGCTGCTTGAAATCAAAATTTTGATCTAACCCTTGGGTATGCATTGGCCCTGATGGCATATCCCCATAAGTTCCAATAATATCTACTAAAACAATTGGTGATGAATGTGTATGCATACCTTGTATCAACTGATGTGTGGGAACCTCTTTCCATAACATAATAGTTCTTCCAATCGGGACAATGGTGTCTCCAACTGCTGGTAAGAGAGATGGTTTCTCTTCTACCACTGTACCGGCGCTATAATCTTCCTCCTCTTCCTCATGCATCTCCTGAACCATGCATGGGACTCTATATGTCAAGAGCTCAAGACTATCTTGGAAAGATGCAAGTGCCTCTTATCTGGATGTAAGTACTTCTGCAGCTGGTGGTGAATGTAGTGACTCCTTTTCCAGAGTGACAAGATTGACATCCTCCCTTGTTTCCTTAGGACATGTCTCTTTGTGGCACATCTCTATTTTCTTCACAACAAAATTCTTCCTCAACTTGTGAAAGAAATCTGAATATTTAGTCACCTTTTCATGCTCCATGTGACTAAACCACCAATCATTGGCTTCACCTAGAAGATGAAGTGCTGCAATTTGGACAGCTTCCTTTTCAGCCACAGGATGTAGCATGAAAAATGTATCTAACTCTTTCCTCCAAGCCTTAACAATGCTTGAGGAAGACCCATCTAATGTAGGAAAATAGAATCTATTGTGCCTCTTTCTTCTATTG
The DNA here is from genome assembly GCA_034641835.2 of Pinus albicaulis. Lineage (NCBI taxonomy): Eukaryota > Viridiplantae > Streptophyta > Pinopsida > Pinales > Pinaceae > Pinus > Pinus albicaulis. The sequence continues at coordinate 396,853,720 of CM076574.1, forward strand.
CTGCTATAGGATCTTCTTTCTTCTTTGAGTTCAAATAATTCTTGGAGAGTTAGACTCTCTTTGAAAGCTCTAGACTGTTCCTTATACTCTTTAAGATACAAACTGAGAGTCTCATGAGTCTCATGTCCTCTTATTTCTTCATTTCTACACCTCTCACCCTCTTCAGAGTAAGTGGACATAGTAGATCTATGAGGATATCTATGATTCTCCAGTCTTCTTTGTTGCTGATAGGAAGTGTTTGGGCCTTCCTCATAAAATCTTCTTCTTGGATCCTTCTTTTTCCTCTCCCTATTCATTTGACTGACATCCTTGGAGAGATCTTGCATGGATCTAAAGAGAGTAGTGGAAAAACTACAATCCTCCTTCATGATAGATCTCATATATCTGCTTCTTCTTTTGATGCAAAAGATGAAGTGTCCACAAACTGAGCCAAACATAATGCTCTGATACCACTATAATATCCCAAAAGAGAGAATGTAGTAATACTTAAGCAAAATATAAGAACTAAAACTAATTAAACAATAAATCTAGATACAACATTAGAATATACAGAGAAGTTGAGCCATTTTATTATATGGATATGATTCAATTACACAATGGGAAAAAGATTAGTAGATATAGCCCAAAATATGGCCTAGAATCACCCTGCAATGATGCTCCAACTAACCCTGCGTAACTAGTAAGCTTATAAGAAGAAATAATGCACTATCCCTTCTGCTGAAGATATACATGAACTGCTGCAAAAAGGAAATGTAGATCTAGGGAGCTCAGGAGCTCTAATTATGCCAAGATTCAAGATCTAGCCAATGTGATGGGAACCCAAGATAACCCATAAAGGATTTTCCAGATCTAAAACTTTGGAAAATCACCTTCTTAGGATTTGATCCTTTGAATGATGGGTTATATAGATATGAAGCTATATCTGATCCAAATATGGCTGCAATATGTTCTACAAACAAATCTGATCTTTGAGGGTTGATCCCTCCTTCAGATATAGAAGCTAGGAGCTTGAGATCTTGTCTCCTCTTCCTCCTCCTTCAAGTTGCAGCAACTGAATATGTAGCTGCTACAGAAACTATGTTGTACAATAGGGAGAGGATCTATGCCTACTGAAATGTGCTACAATAACCTCCAGGATGATGGGAATAGTGATGGAAAGATTAGGGGATGATGGGATGATCCCTCACAAGATTACCAGCTGAAATACTAGTAACTTCCTTCTTTGGATCTACAATGATGGACTACACAATCCTTGATGGGACTACTGCTGATAGGAGGTCAATAATTTTTGGCATGATGCCAGATCTGAAATCAAGCCCTGTGAATGATGATCTTCAAGCCCAGGGTGATAGGAATAATCCTACACAAGTTCTCTGGTTGAAATACTGAAGACAACCTCCACCTCCAAAATGATCTTCAGAAATTGCATAATTCCTAAAGGTATATGTTCTTTAGATGATGGAAAAGATATGTGGCACCAATACCTGATGTAGAATAAAGTACAACTCTCTTTCAAGAGTTACTAAAAGAAAGAGGAGGGATTCTCGACCAGGAACACCCTATGATAAACAACACTTGAAATCTTAGCTAAACAACCAAAGAAAGCATGGAATGTCACATGACAGTTCCGAATCTAAAAAAACCTCAAAATATGTAATCAATAGCCTGAATTCATTGTTTCCTTCATATCCTTTATATATTTTATGAGCCTTCCCATGCCTTGGCCCACCTCTAAACTGCATTGTGCATGTGGACATAATCCTCCATGTTTGACTGTGTTGTCTCTCCAAGTCCTTCATCATGTCTAGATGCATTGTACACCCTCTCCATCATGTGTGCATTAATTGCACCACTTCCTCCATCACTTCATCATGAATTCTCTATGATATTCTATTAGATGCCTTCCATGATCTTAGTTGACTGCTTCAAACTCCATGATCTATCTCATTAATGAGACATGATCTCCAATCCATTCACATTAATAGTTGCTCCACTACACCATTATGTATATCTAGGCTTAATTAATCCACATTCACACATAAAAAGTGGATATTTATTCATCTTGAGGATTATGGGTCCCTCCACCCTTTTATTTACTTAATTCATTAAGAAAATTAAGAAATCTAATATTCCAAATATCATGTGAAAATTTGGGAATATTACAATATTTGACCAGCTAGGCTTTTAGAATTTTCTTTTTATTTTATTTTTATTTTTACGGGGGTCCATAGGTAATAGTAGCAAAATGTGTGGGGGTTGCTGCAGTTTATAGACCAAACATCCACGGACCCATAGGAAAAGGCTAGAAAAAGTGTGGAGGTAGAATTTTAAGGGTTTTACAGATCTTTTCTCCAATTCAAAGAATTGATTCAGGAACATTAAGGGTTTTGACTTCTAAGGGAACATGATATAGGTAGTGATAGACCTATACAGATAGTCAAATTTCATGGTGACAAAATAATGTGTAACAGGAGGAGCGTCTCTTCCACTCCTAGATGTGGGTAAAGGGTTCCCCGCTACAATTCATTGTCGAAAATGGGAGCCAAAAGAACCTCATTTTTGTAGACACTGTGAAGAGGTTAGGCTTGTCGACCACAACACACCCATAGCCATAAAACAATGGGTGGCTTCACCAAGGACAGGATATTCACGTCAGCTAGCAGTGCTACCTTCTCTACAACATCAAGCCCTTCACGAATGAGGTATTATGTGACATTTCTCCTCTTGATGTTTGTGATGTATTATTAGGCTAACCATAATTGAGGAAGCGACATGATATGTATGAGTCCTGGCCTCACGTTGTTATTGTTACTTTGGGAAATAATTTGTACAAGATACTATAGGTACCACCGCCTACCGCTATCTCTTTGTTTATTGCAAAACAATGCATTAAGCTCATTTCCAAAACCAGGAATTTTTTTTTCCTGATGATCCACCCCCAGGGAAAGAAGAAGCCTATGGAAACAACCTCCAGATAGGGCTCCTCTGCATGACAAAAAAAAATGGACAAGGTTGTGGAGGAGTATGGGGACATATTCAACTCACCCACAGGAGTGACCTTGCACTGTCAGATCAAGTACCCCATTAATCTAACCCCAGGTGTGTTGCTACCCAATGGACTGATCTATCGATGCTCTATTATGGAGAACGATGAAATCAAGAGGAAGATTCATGTGTTGTTGCAGAAAGGTCACATCTATCCAAGTTCATCGCACTATGGGAGCTCGATCATGTTGGTATAGAAGAAGGATGGGACTTGGAGACTCTGTATTGGCTATTGGGCACTGAACAAGATCACTGTCCGGAATAGGTACTCGATCCCATGGATTGATGACCTTCTGGACCAACTGAAAGGGGTGAAATATTTCAACAAGATCGACTTGAAGTCTGGGTATCACCAGGTACTAATCGAACCCTTTGATGTGTAGAAGACTACCTTAAAATCCAAGGAGGGAATTTTTGAATGGCTGGTCATGCCTTTTGGATTGACGAATGCTCCCACAAACTTCATGAGATTGATGGACGACATCTTGTGGCCATTCACCAAATCATTTTTAGTGGTGTACTTGAATGACATTCTGATCTTTAGCAAGACTTGGGAAGAGCACCTCCACCAAATCCGACAAGTCCTCCAAACACTGTGGCAACACAAGTTGTGTGCCAATTTGGAGAAGTGCACTTTTGGCATGACCCAAGTTCAATATCTAGGATACATTATTGATGAAAGGGGGGTGCATGTGGATCCAACCAAGATCCAAGTCATTCGGGATTGGCCAGCCCCAACCACTCTAACAGAGCTTCGCAATTTTTTGGGTCTTTCTAATTCTACCGTATGTTCGTGTTGGGATTCTCTCATATCACTTGGCCCTTGAGTCAAGTCACGAAGGGAGGAGCGAAAGAAAAATTATTTTGGTCAGAACCTTAACAGAAGGCGTTCGTAGAATTGAAACATCATCTCTGTTATGCCCCAATGCTCACATTACCATTCTTGAAAAAACCATTTGAGATTGAGATAGATGCCTCTGACTATGCTATTGGGGTAGTTCTTACTCGACAAGGGCATCCAGTGGCATATCATAGTGAGACATTGTCTGACATAGTGTGAAAGTATCCCACTTATGACAAAGAAATGTATTCCACTGTGAAATATTTTCGACAATGGAAGAATTACATTTTGGGGGAGGAAACAATCATAATCATCCACACAGACCACCGACCCCTGCAGTTCATACAGACAAAAGGGAAGTTGCAGAACAATTTCCATCAGAAGTGGTCCACATATCTGCAACAGTTTCATTTGAACATCAAGTACAAGAAGGGTAGCACCAATAATGTTGCAGGCTGCCTCAGCCAACCATTGATCATGGCATTAACCACCGTTCTCAACACTTGTGGGCACGAGACTTTTGATTGGATGCTTCTCTAAAAGAGCGATCCAAAACTCGGCCACACATACAAGGCACTCTTGGGGGGTACGCAAGTTCCAAATTTTCACCTCCAAGATGCACTATTATGTCACCTAGGACACCTTTGTGTTCCTTCAAGCGAGTGTGCCACGATGATATGGGGAGCACACTATAGTCGAGTTGTTGGGAATTTTGGGGTCAAGAAAACAATGGTAGTACTGCAGAATTATTTCTATTGGCCGATCCTTTGAAAAGATGTCATGAAGTACATCAAATCCTACACTGCTTGCACCATTTCCAAACCGACCATCAAGAAGCAAGGCCTATATAATCAGCTACCTACCCCTAGTCGACCTTTGGAATCCATATCCATGGATTACATGTTAGGCCTTCCTTCTACTAAGTATGGAAACGACTTTGTTTTCGTGGTCATCGACAGATTCTTGAAGATGGCCATTATGGCGGTCTGCAAGAAGAATATCACAGTAGAAGCCACTGCTAAACTCTTTTTTGAATGAGTGTGGATGCACTTTTGGATCTCACAGTCTATCATCTCAGATTGAGACAACAGGTTCCTCATCAATTTTTTTCCAGCCTCTGGTCAATGATGGACACCAAGCTCACCAAGTCAACAACTTTCCATCCCCAAACTGATGGTTAGATAGAGGTCATCAACAGGATGATTGTACACATTATACACATGTACAATTCAAAGCATCCATGCACATGGGATGAGAGCCTCCCCTATGTACAACACAGTTATAAATGGGCTCTCCACAGCTCAACCGACCAAAACCCCTTTCAGGTGGGCTTGGGATTCTATCAAGTATGTTCCTTTGATGTAGGCATACCATTTGCGGCTACTCAGGCTGATTCGGCTCATGTCCAGTTTGAAGCTAACAAAGCGAAAAAAATTCATTGAGCACATTCAGCACATCCGCCAATGAGTTCATGACATATTAGACAGAGCCAATGCTAAGTACAAGCAACGACATGATCAACATCGTGTGCCACACAACTTCCAGGTGGGCGACAAAGTGTGGCTACATTTGCAGAGAGAGCACCTCACTGGACCCCACCGCAAGCTTTGCTAGCTCCGATATGGGTCATACACCATCACCAAGGTTGTATGGAACAATTCCTTCGAGCTTAGTATTCCATTGTTCCTTGGTATGCACCTAGTATTCAATGTGGACTATTTTCTTCCCTACTTCCCACCTCTACTGGATACCTCTAACATTGCAGAAAAACTCACACCAACAGAGTTAAATCGAGATTGCATGGAATAGGCCACCACATATTGTATCATGGACATGCAAATCAGGAACACTCAACAACAGAAGATCCAACTGTATTGGGTTTTCAAAGCTAGCCAACTCCTGCACCAAGGCAAGTGGTTCACTAGGGACCAAGTTCACCAGAAGTTTCCTCATCTCATGGAGGAACTCAATGCAATGGGGACCATTGCTTCCTAAGGGGGGAGGAATGATCTGTTGGGTATGGAGCTTGATTATCTTGTTTATTTTGTATCACAGCATTGGACCCATGTACCTTAATGGGGCAGCAACACCGCCCGTAATTAAACGCTGCATGGGGGGTCCAGGGGGTTGCGTCTGCCTTGTAAAAGTATAGTAATTTCTAGTCAATCTGGTTCATTCATTAGGTGGATGATCTGACAGTAGAAGTTATTTTTAGATTAGGGTTTTCTTCCCTAGAAGGAAACCCCTCATTTTGTATGAGGGCATTGTATTGCGGCTGTGTATTGCATGTGCATTCTCAAAGCGAGAAACAAATAGGGAGACTATGAGAGAGAACATAGGATATTACAACAAATCTAATGTAGGTTGTGTCTCTTCATTTTGCTGGATAATACAAAGGAAGGACTGGCTGTTCGAGGTGGACATAGCCCAAACTGGGTGAACCATGTATATCTGTGTCTCTCTGGTTTTATGTGTTTTGTGTGCTTGTGTTTTCCGCATATTTTATGTGTTGCATTGATCTGTAATATATAATTTTCTAACATGATCTAGGTGGATATTGATGGCCATCCACATATTCCACTTGCGACCTCACCATTGTCTATTTCATTTTTTCAGTTTCGGCACAACTTACTATTTATAGCAGTTTTTCAGGTCTTGAACTTCCGAAGTCGTTTTGAGGCCCTAAACAATGTTTTTTGGGAAACTAGGAGAAACATGAGTCCTTGGACCAATGTTGCTTGCATTAAAAGTTGTAGTCCTTAGATAGATCTTTCTAACGAGGTATGGTGCGTGTCAAACAGAGATTGTATGCCAAAGTTACATCCCCAGGAAGTTGAAACACCAATTTACCCAAACGAGCCCCATAGTTTTGGCTCTTCATCTCCTAGGGTTAGGGTTTTGGATGTTTAGGGTTTTCCATTGTTTTTAAATAATAAATAGGCCCTTGAGCCTCATTGTAACATATTTTAGAGGCCTATATCCGCCACATATCTTCTCAGAGATAAGCTACCAGCGCCCTAGCTAGTTTATTTCCATTCTATCTATAAGAAAATTTTAGTTCTTTGATAATAATGAAATGAAGTGTTATTTCTGCTGAATATTTGTATTTATGGTTATATGTGTATTATGTTGCATTCCTGCATAAATCTGGATCACGAATATGAGTGTGTATTTTCCAAACCCTAATGGATGTGCAAAAACAAAGAGAGGTTTTTGTATACGGGCTCATGCTGAACAAAAACCTCCTTTTTATTCCCAAAATTAATTTCCATTTGGTTAGAAATTTAACTTGATGTTCACTACTAAAACAATCATTTCCATAACTTTCATAGCAAACTTTAGTAGCAAATTTCAAAAAACACCCTTCTGCAAGTTATTTGATTTTTTTTTTACTGTTCTAGGGTATTATATGAGGTAAACGGGATAAAAGCATGCCTTAAGCCATATTTTTTCTTAAATTTTTGTTGATGTTTACCCTCATGGAAAGCTACAACACATTCATAGAAAATTTCTGTCTTTAAACCTGTGAGTTGCTACGAAAGTACATAGTTTCCTGAGAATTTGCACTTTTTTTCTTCTATCACCTCAAAAACACTATTAGAAACATTTACATGCCTGTATTATATAATAATACATAATATATTCCAAAAATTTGTCATGTTGCCATGTTTATGGAGCAACATCATCATTTTGCACAATCATTTTAAGATCCTTTTTCAACAATTCAGCTTGTACCATCTCCATCTGTGTTTCTAAATTTTTGACCTAACCTTGTGGCTTCCTTCTTTCTTCTTGCAACCACCTATTCCTTCTGCATAGATGCTTCATCATCCTAGGTAGAGTCATAGTCCTCTTTAGCATCCTCCTATATTCATCCCCAACCTTATCATAGAAATCCAATTGCTTGCTTACTTCCTTTCTGAAATCTTCCATCTCCAACTTTGTTTCTAGAACCTTTTTCCTAGATTCCCTCAGCTGCTCTTGTAGAATCTCCATCTCAGTATTTTCTTGTAATTTTTATTTACCTTTCCTTCTCTTCACTGATTCTTCTCTTGCTTTAGGCACCTCAGGAATTTTTTATTTAATGGGATTCTTCTTTGAAAACTGCAAATATCCTAAAGATAGTAGACCAACTTTGACACTTATAGACCTTTCCTAAAGACAACTAAATAAACCCACAACACAAAATGACTGATCTTATGGACAACAAAAACAACTCAAAAGGAAATGAAACCGAGCTTATGACAACAAAGTTATTTAAAAGTGGAAATAAAAAGAAATTGGTATGATGCTATATGGTGTATGTGTTTTGGGAATTTTAGATAATGACAAAGAAGGCATAATTATGACCCACCATGACTCTAACCCATGTTTTTTTTTTTTTTAAATTGGACTGTTACTAATAGCCACATATTTTCTACGGAATTTTCAGGACCTTTCGTAGGAAATACTATGTTTTTATAACTGGAGTTGCTACGAAAGTGTGTAAAATTGTCAGATCCACAATAATGACTAGATCAGTTCTTGAGACATGAAATTTTTTATTCTCACCTCAATGAGGACACACACTAAGAATCATAATGACCCTAAAAAATGACTAAAATACCAATAGACCTTTATACATGTGAATTTGTTTTGAAAAAAAAAAAAAATCCTATTCAAACCTTAGTAACTTACCCTAGTTAACTCAAGACAAGCCTAATGATTATCATGGATAACAGTGGCTCGAATGGGGATGTTGCGCCCTTGTGGTGCAAAAAATAACACGTATACCACATGCCTATTCATTAGGTAGTTTAAAACTCAAAGACTACAACTTGCAAACTGACTTCTGCTCTCAAACTGAAACTATACATACTAATAATCAAAACTACGACTGAAAACCATGCTGCAAACTAAAGACACTACTACTGAAAAGTAGATTCTCAAACCTGTAAGCTTATTTATGTATATACTAGTCTACCCTAAGCTGAAAATCAGATGTTTGATTCAAGAAATATGAAACCTCAAGTATAGCTAGTCAAAGAGTTGATCCAACACCTCGGCTTCTTGATTGTTCTTGAGTGGACCATCTATTAGAAACTCAGAATAAAAATTGAATCCATAAACTGAACTTATAAATGAAATAAACTCCACCTTCACTGATGACTAAAATATAATTACCAAGGGATCTTGATAATTATGAAAAAGCTTCTCTTCTTGATGAGTAATACCATGAGGGTTGAATTCATTCATAACTGATGGCTTCCTTTGTCCTATGTCTTCAATCCAATAACATCATCAAATAAAAAGGCAACAATATATTTTTCTTCCCTTTCATGTAAATCAACAAAACCATCCATGCATCCTTGAACATCTTCAAACGTGACATCTATATTGTGTGTATCAAAACTAATCTCTTTCTTATCAAACAAATCGGAGATAATATTTGGTAGTTTTTCTTGAGGACTGTCATCTTGATTCTAAACACTAACGGCTCTTATACAAACAACTTTATGCATATCATCCATGTCGTTTTGATGATCCTCAAATAGAATAGGTAAAAATTTTATATTCAGCTCTTCATGGCTCAGGTTTACCTAAAAGTGAACTTTTATCACATGTTACCTCATTGTTCAGAATTTTCATGCTTGTATTTTCAACAACCTGATCTTGAGGAGTTTCTTCTTGACAAAAAGTCTCAGAAAAGGAATGGTTTGAAAAAAAAATTGAATGATTTGGCTCATACATTTGACTGCATATAGATTGATAGGGCTGCAAATCCTCATAAATTTCATGTAATATGACTTGGCTGTCAAATTTTTGATCTATTTCATCTTCAAGAAAAGAAGATACATCTACTTGTTGGAAAATTTCTTGATCATCATGAAAACTAGCTTGTGAAAAAAAGTCATAAACTACCTCTAATATATCCTCATCATCCATACATTCTACATCATCATAAATAATTCTAATATATTGAGTGAAACCTTTCCAAATATTACAACATGAAACATTGGTGATGTAGCATGAGACTTCCCATAATGTCCAAAAATTAATCTATGGAAATCTTTAAGAGAACACAAGCTTCCTTATTTCAACCCTTCATACCATACTTTATCTTTTTTTCTAGGGTAGCCATAAACATCTTGATGAGACAATATTTAGGAAACTTAACCCTCAACCTACATACATGTATAGGGAATTTAACCAAATGCAGATAAACGTCATATTTCTTTTCATCTTTGAACATGGGAAGATGGGTTGACCAATAAACACAAGGCATAGGATTTGGAAAGCCATAGATGTGAGATCGATCCATAGGAGCATACCTGGGATTTATTATTGCAGTAGAACTCATCTTCAAACTTCTTCAAGCTACTGATATTCAAGCAGTGGAGTCACCATGAAGCTTTGATCTTCTGTATCATTTGATATTGGAGTCACCAGGGTAATATCACATCCTTTAAAATAAAACTTTGATTTCTTGTTACCCTCAGGAATCAACATGAAGAGACTCAAAGAAAATCCAGGAAATGGAGCTTTTCAGCTCCCATTAGATGCACAAAATTTTTATCACTAAGTAGGAAATAGTTAGGTTGTTCAACTGACAACCTAGCACAACTATTTCAAACCACTTTGGATTGGAAGTTAGCTCTTCCAATCAGAGATGGCTCTCTCAAAGGAAAAAATGAAATACTCAAGATAAAAATTATATTATAGATGGCTAAATATTTTTATGGTTTATGTAATTTTGCATGTGGAAGAGTGTATTAAGGCTACCATTTGGCATAGAGTCATCTAAAATGAATTCAATTACTAAGATATGCATTCATGGAAGATGAAGAAAATTGGCTAAAAAACATAACTTTTACAAAAAAACATAGCATATGAAGAAAATTGGATCATAAAATTGTTAATTACAAGTGATCATAATATCATGAAGTTGATGAAAATATAAAAACTGGAAAGAGAAAAATACATAAGCCAACAAGAAATTTCAGGTTTTGAGAGACAACTGCAATAAACTGTATATTATCTTGATAAGAAAAAATTACAAAATAGCCTCCTCATAAGATCCATCAACCCTTTCAAAGTAAAAAAATCCCTCATTTATAGATTGAGGTCTCATACAACGGTCTATCCCCTGGGCTAGCCTCGAATTCCTACTTAATACCTATTCCTAATAGAATTACATCACTTTGAGACTTCTTAGGGATATTTTCTGTTTGGTAGAGTTTGAATACAAAAATGACTCTTCTTTCATTAAATAGCTCAAAAAATTATTTTAATAACTCTTATCAAATTAAACCAACTGATTTTCTAAATGTGTTGCACTTTTTATGTTTCATCATGCCACATGGATGCTGAGCTGGACCACCAAGTCAAATTTTAAAATTCTTACACAAATCTAGCTAGGAATTTTTTTGTATAATAGGCCTTAAATATGAGTGCTTATTTTCCAAACCTTGATGGTTGTGCAAAACCTAAGAGAGGATTTTGTATATGGGCTCGTGCTGAACAAATGCCTCCTTCATATTTTCAAAATTCCTTTCTATTTGGTCAGAAAGTGATCTTGACGTTGACTACTAAAACAGTCATTTCCAGAACTTTCGTAAGCAAACTTTAGTAGAAAATTTCAAAAAACACCCTTGTGCAAGTTATTTGATTTTTTTGACTGTTCCAAGGTCTTCTCTGAGGTTAATGGGATAAACGTGTGCCTTAAGCCATCTTTTTTTTGAAATTTTTGCTGATGTTTACGCTCATGGAAAGCTACATCACTTTTGTAGCAAATTTTCGTTTTTAAGCTTGGGAGTTGCTACGAAAGTACCTACTTTCCTGAGATTTTGCATTTTTTTTCTTCTATAACCTCCAAGAAAAATTCAAAAGCCTGTACATGCTTGCATGATATCACAAGCCATAATATAGTCCAAAAATGTGTCACGTTACCACGTTTATGGAGCAACATCATCATTTTTCACAATCATTTTAAGACCCTTTTTCAACAATTCATCTTGTACCATCACCATCTATGTTTCTAAATATTTGACCTGAACTTGTGGCTTCAACCTTTCTGCTTTCAGCCACCTATTCCTTCTGCATAGATGCTTCATCATCCTATGTAGAGATAGAGTCCTCTTTAGCATCCTCCTAGACTCATCCTCAACCTTATCATATAAATCCAATTTCTTTATTACTTCCTTTCTGAAATATTCCATCTCCAAATTTGTTTCTAGAGCCTCTATCCTAGATTCCTTCATCTGCTCTTGTAGAAGCTCCATCTCAGAATTTTTTTGAACCTGTTCTTTAACTTCCTTCTCTTCACTGATTTTTCTCTTACTTTAGGCACCTCAGGCATTTTTTCTTTAGTGGGCTGCTTCTTTGACAGCTGCAAATATCCTAAAGATAGTGGACCAACTCTGAAAATTACAAAACTTTCCTAAATACAACTAAATAAACCCGCAAGAAAACATGATTGATCTTACGGATAGCAAGAACAGATCGAAAGGAAATGAAATCGAGTTTATGACAACAAAGCTATTTAAAAGTGTAAATAAAATTAAATTGGTATGATGCTATATGGTGTATGTGTTTTGGGAATGGTATATAATGACAAATAAGGCGTAGTTATGAACTACCATGACTTTGACCCTTGTTTTTTTTAAATTGAGCAATTACTAGAAGCTGCAGATTTGCTACAAAAGTTTCAGGAACTTTTGTAGCAAATACTAAGTTTTTAAAATTGGAGTTGCTATGAAAGTGTGTAAAACTGCCAAACTCACAATAATGAATAGATCAGTTCTTGAGACATGAAATTTTTTATTCTCACCTCAATGATGACACACACTAAGACATATAATGACCCTACAAAATGACTAAAAGACCAATAGACCTTTATACATGTGAAGTTTTTTTGAAAATCACAAATTAAATAAAAAATCCTATTCAACCCTAAGTAACTTACCTAATTAACTCAAGAAAAATCTAATGATTATCATGGATAACATGTTCTGTTTCATAAATTTTTCTCTTGAGTCCGAAAAGGTAGAAAACTATACTTAAGAGAACCTCTTAGCCATTTTCGACTAAGACATTCCTTTTTCATAAATATTCTATCCCAGTCTATTAAAGGGTTAAATTTATATTGAGGAGACTTCTTTTCATTTACTTTTACGAGTTCTAAAAGACAAGAAGATATTTTCATGTTTAAGGAGTCTGAAACGAGTTGAAAGAGGGCTCTAGGGGGTTTCTTTTTTCATGAGTTTACAGAGCCCAAAAAAGAAATAAAAGTATGATCCTTCATCAAAATGACCTGTTTCAACTAAAAAATGTTGTTAAATCCCTCAAATAGCTTTCAACCTGCTCTAAACATCATCAAAATATTAAAATTATACGCAATTATGGTAAAACTAGGTCAAATTTAGATAAAAATAATAAAATAATAATAAAATTGACCATAAATAACAGAAAAGTAATTTCATTTTTACCATTTTCATTTTTACCTCTTCACAGTGGGTTCTGAGTGCTTTTTCTCCAAAATTTAGCAACTAATTGCATCCAATATGATGGATCATTTCGAGTGTAGTCACTTCTAGGTAGGAGAACTTACCTTCCTCTTTATTTTCACAGTTTCCTTTTTTTATTCATGCATTTTTTTAGTGATTTTTGGGTTTATATTTGTGCCCTAGCTCCAATGCACCCTCTCAATGTTGAAAGGTGCATCGGTCTAGGAATATTATAATTGGGAAGAGCACTTTAACGCACCTCCCATAGAAGGGAGGGTGTGTTGTAGCACTCTTTCCTCCTTTAGCAAAGTGTGCTAGATGTATTTCAAAAAGGGGTTAATGATTTTTACTCAATTTTTGCTCAATTGTTTGCATCGGATTTGTTCTAAGGATTATTCTTGTTGCATTGTAGGTATCCATTGAAGCAACAAATCACTTTGATTTGTGAGAAAGAGAAAATGAGAACCATGGCATGGATGTTGCCAATGATCTAGAATCTATTTAGGCTTTGAGAAATTGTGGACTTCTCAAGTTCATTTGGCTTCTTGGAATGCGAGCCCAACTAAAATTATTGGAGTATCTAGTTAGGGCATGGGATGTTCAAGCACAATGCTTTAGGATTGGAGCACATATGATCAGTATAGAGGTGGAAGATATTTATTTTTGGAAAGTTTTGTCAAGGATGGGAGATCTTATCTCGTTTTCTACCTCGAGAAGGGACAGTGAGACTATAAAATACAACATTGTTGCACATTATAGATCTTGTTCCCAACCAACAAAAGATGGGAAAATAGAGATAAAGGATGTGGTATTTTTTCCTCTCAGTTCAATTCTTTTTATCTTTTCTATATTGGTTGACAATGCTACTCCGAATTTGGCTAATAGGTCCCAATTGCAATATGCATTAGAATGCATAGAACCAAAAGCGTTCAATTGGAGTTAGGGGGTGTTAACGAATATGAAGGAAAAACTCACTGAAGCAAAGGACTGAAGATTGAAAAATATTGGATATGATTCCATCTTGATCTCATTTTCCTTAGAGAGGATTCCATTACTATGTCCTCAACATGTTTCTCTTGAGCTTCCAGATCCTAGGGCTCCATGTATGAGGTGATGGGTAGAACTTATGTCTCAACATGCAAGTCCTTCTTCCATGTGTTTTACACATGTTTTCTTCCGATGGATGTGTATACAACTCATTATGATTGAAGACTACCCATATGCCAAAATGGACTTTCACGGAGAACTAGATCCTATACTTCCTAAAGGTGGAAATTGGGTGAAATAGGTAAAACAAAAAAAAATTGAATGTTTTTTTATTTTTTAGGTTTTACAAAAAAAAAAAAAATCATGTATCCAAGACTAACTATCGATTTTACATGCAGATGTTGGACCTATTCGACTAGTGGATTCATCCTATCTTCAATGTCCTATAGAATCACTACATACATAATTTAGAGCACATGTTGTTGCAGGGGCACGAGAGGAGATGTGGGATCTCAACATACTTGAGACTCTTGTAGAGTTTGAGCGTCATGTTGAGGTATTGACCCATAGCATACCATAGACTAGGGTCAATCAAACCCTTATGAGACTGCAACATTACACCATTGGAGTGCAAAATCGTATTAATCAGTTTCTATGCAAGGTTGCGCATACGGTTGTTTGTCACCATGAATACCGTAAAGACTAGTGCACTAGGAGGCCATAGAGCCATATTTTGACCACATGTATTTTTGATATGATAGTCCTTGTGGCCATATGTGTCTCAGACACATATTTTTGTAAAACCAAACTTTTATATACAATTATTTACTTATCAGTGTTTCCTATTTTCTCTATTATCTCGCTAATATGTGATGTTAATTGAATTTTATTTACATTTGTCGAAAATGCCTAACTAAAAAATGAATTTCTAATGCATAAGTTAATATATTTATACTTCTAGGAATATGTTGGTATTGGATATAATAAAAATGTCTTCCTAGAAGGTGAACCCTTAAAAAAATACGAAGCATAGTTGGAATTTTACTAAAAATCCATTAGTTAAATGTAGTACTACAAGTTATGAGTCAATTCTAGCTACTATAGGGTGAATGCCATGAGAAATAGCACCAGAAAATAGCTCGATCACTGCATTATACTCAACAATTTTATTGGTAGAGCGGCCAATACAAATCCCTTGTAAACTCACTAACTCGCCATTCGAAGCATAGATAGCCTATGTTGCGAAGGAAAGGTTCTGAGTACTACGACTAGTTCCATTAGCATAACCAATATGTGGTTGAGTAAATGCCAACATATGCAAACCAAATGTACATCAAGATTAATATAGATGGTAGGAAACTCTGAAGGAAACACACCGCAAACACACTCAACACACCTATAGATAGTATGTACACAGTGACTACAAACAAAATATTTAAGCATAGTATTTTTTGAGGTACAACCCATTTATGGGTTGTGCCAATGAAATTCCATTAAAATAAATAAGCTCATAAGCCCCTTTCACAAGAACACATTTAACTATGTACAAGACTAGACACATTGGCTCAAAATTTCCAGACCCCAACTTATCATATTCCTTATCATACAACATGGCTAGATCAACTTCCAAGAAGGCACAAGGCTTAATATTTTTTTTCATATTGTGTCGTAATGCATTTCTTGTGGGCCTCATTGTCCATTTCAACATCACGTTGGGTCTCATCTAATGGTGCTAGATGCAAGAGATGATATTATTCTGTGGAAGTTGTAGGGAGAAGTTTAACAACAAGTTTTAATGATTGAATCTCATACTCGATAGGAAGGATTTATTCCAGAAAATACACCAATTTGAAAGGTGTGAACCCAGTAGCAATCTAGAAAGAGTTTTGATATGCCCAAAAATATGCATAAAGGATAAGGTTCCAATCCTTTTTGTGGATCCCTATCATGCACTATAGCATTTTTTTCCAAACTTTGTTGATAGCTTATACTTTCCCATTTTCTTGTGGGTAATATGGATTTGAGTTGTCATGTTGAAGGCCCAACATGGAAGTAAGCTCAGACATCATGTGATTCCAAAAATGTTCCCCATCATCTATACAAATATCTTGTGGTACACCAAACCTAGCAATGGCATGATTAAAGAGAAGAAAACCAGTTGTTTCACCAATGTTATTATATATAGGAATAAACTTGGCCCACTTGGTAAAATAATTTAATACCACAATGATGTTGCCATGCCCCCCCGACCAAGTGAGGTTTACATGTCATAAATTCAATGCCCCATTTCATGAAAGGTCCAATGATGATAACATGATGTAAAGGAGTAGGTGTAGCGTGAGTTTTAAGATCATAGATATAGCAAGCATGACACTTTTGGACCATGAGGATGCAATTGCGAAACATAGTAGGCCATAAGTGGAAAGCATACAAAATATTCTATGTAGTGGCATAACCAGAAATATGTCCACCACATACCGCAACATAGCATTCATTTAGATATTTATTGACCTCCTCATGAGTGTGGAATAGTCTAAAAATGGTATTGATACCATGACAATAAAATGTGTCACCAATTATAATATAATTTTTATCCTGGTATCGAATAAATTTTTGGTCAGAGCGATAGGTATAATGCCAAAAATTATGGGTCTAGAGATATATGATGATATCTCCATACCACCGGTGAGATGAATCGATAAAAAAAAATGGCTCGTTAGGAATAAAATCATTTGAGGTAGACTCAGTTTCAGAAGAGGGAAGGTCACAGATCAATTCAAGAAAGACTAAGTATTTCTGAGATTTGGACTTGATGAATTCCAAATCGATCTCTTGAAGAATGAAAATCCATTTGGAGTACTTTCCCCCCAATAATTGTCATGAAAATATGTATGTCACGGGGTTGCAATCATAGAAAACCATAGTCTTGCAAAGTAGAATGTAGTGGCGAAACCTTTGGAAAACTTAGACGACTGCCAAAACTAACTTTTCAACAGGAGTATATTTGATTTTCATGTCATTTAAGTTCTGAGTCAAATAATAAATGGGATGTTCATCTCTTACGTCATCCTCTAACGAAGTTGAGAATATGACCAAATTGAACACAAAAAACACATTTATGTGGATTCAAATTGATATTATAATGCTGATAACGTAGAAAATATAGCCCCGAGATGCATCAGATGATTCGTACAATGTTTCGAGTGAGAAGGTAGGTCATCTAAATAGGGTTGTATAATGTGCTTAATGTCATGAAAGGTATAATTCGTAGTCCTCTGAAAACCTCCCCAATATTTTTCGATCCAAAAATGAGCTTTCGATAGGTAAACGTGCTCCATGGATATATAAACATGGTTTTATGTTAGTCTGATGGGAGAATCATTAGGGGAATTTTGAGGTCTAAAATGGGCCTCCTAAGAAAAATGTACAACCAAAATTAACTTTATAAGAACCAATAGGATTCAATATGATGATGTCAACCATGGGGGATGATTCACCATTTTTTAAATAAAAGGGTAAAAATATTAAAAAATAATAAAATAATAAAACTCTCTTTCAACTACGTGTTTTAATTCATCCAAGGTTCAATTGTTGCTCGTTAAATATTTTACACAATGGATGAAAAAATTAATTCCTCATCCAAGGAGTACCCATGTTGCATACTTTTGATGGACCCTACTACACAAAAAATGAGAAATACATGAAAAAATATGATTGCAATCACGTTTTTCATGTATTTATTATTTTCTGGGTAGAAGGATCCATCAAAAGTATGAAACATGGGTACTCCTTGGATGAGGAATTAAATTTTTCATCCAATGAGTACTCCCTCTTGAAATTTGAGTAAAAACTTTGGGAGATAAGTTTAAAATACGAGTTGAAAAAGTAGTTTTTTTTTCCCTGTAAAAGTTGATGATGTAATCAATTTTTATTTTAGTATTTCCACTATTATTTTATAATTTCCATAGGAGGCCCATTTTAGAACTCAAAATTCCCCTAATGGTTGATCTGATTGTAGCTAGAAAAACCTTCTATAAACGAAAATACTTCATGCATAATCATAAAAAATATGGTCTATAAACAGGGTAGGATAGTTTTCCTTAAGCCAAAAACGGTTGATGTCCCAATAATCGACACACACACAAATAGTGCCTTGTTTCTTCATGATAGGAACAATGTTCGAAACCCAATCATTGAGGCGAAATAGGTAAATTAAACCAACAAGTATAATTTTTTCAACCTCTACCTTAATAGCAACAACTTTCTTAGGATGGACCAGACCTAAGTGCTACCGAATTGGCTTAGCATTTGGATACATTTTGATCTCATGTACAAAAATATTTGGATTAATACTTGGCATCTCTCCATATGACCAGTTGAAAATGTCTTGGGATTCCTGGAAAATGGCTTTATAGATATCTACCTCATCCGAAGAGAAATATGCACCAATGTTTACATTCTCGAAAATTTTAGGCTTGATCGAAATGTCAAGATGAACAATATATTTAATATTCGATAAATTATTCTTAGAATCGATATCGTGAATAGATAGGGAATTCATAGATATATCAATGAAATTGGGTGAATATATATCACTAATATTATCCTCAGAGGTATCAGGAAAGGAGGAAAAATGATGATTATCATCCCACTATACATCATTTGACATCATGTTCTCCATGATACTTTCATCAGTATAAAATTTACCAGAGAAGGGATCAAAAGACGAGACATAATATAGGGAATGATCGACCCAATTTATCGATGTTGTAAAAAATACTGAGAGGAGGAGGTCAATCAGTGTTTTAAACTCACTTTAACTTTTCAATTTCTTATTTTGATTTCTGTACACTACTATTATTTAGGAAACCAGTGTATGTACGTGACTGTGATGAATACAGACAACATATACCCATATAACTAATTTATCATTTATTTCATTAGTTTTTCATTCTTAACTAGTGCATAATTACTTCATTATTCAATAATTAAGTATAAACCATGAGCAGTAAAGAAAAAATAGATAATCAACATAAGAAACATATCAACACACATGAACACCAAGATTTTAGGTGGAAACCCAATGTATGATAAAACCACCACTACCATCGTATCTGTCTTATTCTTTTATTATAAAGGAAAACATATTGAAATCTTGTACTGGTTCAAACACATACTAGTATGCAAGAACCCACCTGCAAAAGGAAACAACCTTCTCTCATTCTCCAGAACCCACTAGAAGGGAGCTCCAACCCCCTTATATCATTTACTGGCACTTACCAGAAGGGAGCTCCTACCCCCCAATCTTGTTTACTGGTTCCTACCAAAATGGAGCTCCTACCCCCTAAAAATATTTACCAGCTACCACTAGAAGGAAGCTTTGACTCCCTCACTGAAGTATCCTACCCTCAACACCTCTATGTACCATGTTACATAATATTTCATACTGTATCCACTTGACTCAAACCATCAAACCTGTAGGACACCTTTCATCATATTTTCATACTGCAACCACTTCCATCATTAATCCCAATACCAAGTAACAATTCTAAAAAAAATCATTGAATCAAATCACCCAATCACTGAACCAATTGGATCATTAAATCAATCACTGAAGCTTAAACAACAAATCCAAATAGGTCAAACCAATCCATATTAGATCAAATTAATGCACAACCACTCATAAGTATATCATACCATATAATTTTCATCATATAAACCAAATGTTAGCATTGAAAACCCTCAACAAGCATATGTCAAAATGTATATGCTATTGTTCTGAATCATACCCATGTATGTACGCGCTTCCCCTGAAGAATACCTTTGTCTAGATCTCAAAAATCACTGAAAACTAAATCCGAATCACTATAATACTAAGTCATGTACTGAAACCATCACAGATCACTGAACCAAATACAAAGCACTATCACTAATCAACATTCTATTCCATAACCAATTCAACCCAACTAGTACTTTCAAACACAAATTATCATGAGAGATACATCATCGACAAATATTGGTAAACTTAACATAAATGATCAACTATAATCATCATCTCATACTGCAAAACCGTAGCATGTATAAGTGAATTTTACAAATAAAATCCATGTATGTACGCATTTACCATTCTTAATATTCGCGTAAATTTTTTGAACATAATGAAATCACTTTGCAGAATATGCACACGAC
Source organism: Pinus albicaulis (assembly GCA_034641835.2). Classification (NCBI taxonomy): domain Eukaryota; kingdom Viridiplantae; phylum Streptophyta; class Pinopsida; order Pinales; family Pinaceae; genus Pinus; species Pinus albicaulis. Next base: position 396,874,267 of record CM076574.1, read on the forward strand.
TACTTAGAGGTAGATCCGTGTATGTACACGACTATTCTGAGACAAACCAACATACAGATCTAAAATTAATGAACGATGCCTTTGCTGCAACCACAACAAATACTGTTCAAGATTTACTGACACACATCCATGTCATAGCATCATTATTACCATAGATCTATCATTGTTAGCCATAATCGTAAAAGATCAAGCATGTATATTCATTACACTTTACTATACTTTCAGATCTATCATATCCGAGCCTCATCCATGCTCCTTGGTGCACACCTATTTCAAATCATTCATAGATAACCCAATACTCACACGTGGACCCTTAACACCTTGATATTAATATCTTTATAAAGTATTTTCTATAACCAATACCTTAGGTAAATACCTTGGTTATGTTGAAGCATTGTTTGACAGGATACAATATTAGTTGTTGCTCCAAATACTATAGGCCAATAAGAAGGTAAATACCCCTAGTATTCATAATACCATGGTGTGGATTATGTATGTGAATTATCTTCACAATACCTGTGTATGTACGTGACCTTTCTTTATAGGACCTACATATACTTTCCCAAATTTCACTTTTATCATACCTCTATCTCTAAACTTTCCATTTATTTTTCCATCGTTTATGTCACATTTGTACTAGCCTTCATAATCATCCTGTTACCATAATGTGGACATATTTATCAAGTAGGTTTCCATCAAGGACAACACATTAGCCATAATGAAACCAATTGAAGAGTAGAAATCAGAATGTGTCGAACAAGCTTAATAGATTGCTTCATATTCAATCTCAATAGGACTGAGTGGAATGTGGTCACCAAAGGTATCAATATTATAAGTATTTGGTACTATCCAAGGATAATATGGAATATTATAAGAATATATCATTTTGATAAAGGCAACCAGATATGGGTTTTCAAGAGAAGGAAGCGAAAAAGTTCCCATCAAAGTGGAATATTTAAGAAATCTAACTTTGACATGATGATAGGGATGTGGGGCTTCACCCACAAGAGGGATTCCTCTAGTAACTTGAGAATTATTTGAAAATAAGGTGATATAATCAATGGCCACGATGCCCCCTAGTGATGGAAAGAAATCAATCTAAAGTAAGTCGAAATGGATCATTGACGATGCCTTTTCTAGAGGATGTGAATCAATTTCAAAATCCATTTCGTTTTCCAGATAGCGACCATGGCATAAACTCATGTACGACCCAGTAAAAAGTTATAATCTAAAGATCTTTCTATAAATTAATCTTCTACTGATACCAATTTTCCAACTAATTTTACTTGTAATGAAGTCAAAATTTCATAAGGCTGGAAGCCTCTTCCATAAAAGTTTTTGAGAGTAGTGGGTGACTTACCGAGTTGAGGAGAACCAATGGCCTTACAATAAGAAAGTGACATGATACAAGTCGCAGCTTCTTCAACGTCAATTGTTCGATGGATCGTCTTACCACAAACAACAACCTGAATCATAAAATCTAATTGTGGTGGAATTTTGGGTATATGATTCTCATGGTTAAAGACTACAAGACTATAATACAAAGGATTCAAGCCTCCAATTGTGGCAAGTAAAGCATTCTTCCAGGTGGTACAATTCCGAAAAACCTCGATAGTTGACATAGTTGGAGTTTGAGTCAGATATTCAACTATTTTATAATTATGTGTAGCTCTCACATGAGGGTTGAATGTGGATTTTTGAATAACACCCATTGGAATCATATTTGGAGAAGGATACAAAGTGGATGAGGTAGAATCGATAGGTTAATCAGTAGCCTTACCAGTTGAAGGATTTATATTACCATAGTAATGTTGAAGGCTAGAGAGTGACTTCCTCAACATTAGGGATTCTACCCGGTCGGGAGTTTAAAGCAACTCCTTTTCTGTTGAAATGGTGGGTCTGACTAGGGATATTGGGACTAGTTTCCCGTATAAGAAAAGAGTTTCTGTAACAATGGAATAAAACCAACACAAATGGAGTGATCTATTCTAATGATAACATAAATAAAACTAATTCTAACTACTTCCCGGGATGGACTGATTTATATGATTTTAGAGTAAGAATTAATAAGCATGAAACAATGTAGACCATTTGCATACTAAATGAATGAAAGCACTTTAAAGAAACTAAATCAATGTAATTGACTTAGTTGATGAAGAAAATTAATCACATAACAACTCTCCAAGTCACTTGTCTAACATCATATCATTCAATACATTTTATCAATATTAATAAGAATATATACATTTCAATGCTTATCAGAAAGAGACAAATACATAGAAACAAGTTTGCTAAAATCTCAGAAACATAAAACGATTAATACACAGATAATAGTACCCATTGCATCATAGCTTAGTTCTAAAAAGATAGCCTCTATGCTCAAACTTTCAATTAGATACTTCTGTTCAAACAATAGTGTAAGTTCCAAAAGAATCCTTCTCAAAAATAAGGACCCCTTTCTAAATACATGAAAGGGGTTTAAATACTAATTAATATTACAAAAATAGAAGACTTGTGAAAGAAGTCTTCTTAATCTAATCTAAAATATAAACCAAAAACTAGGAAATTAAAATACAGAAGTTATAACAGACTCAAGACTGTTTCTCGAATCCACTCACTAACTTTTCCTTGAGCTGCCAGGCTTTGATCATATATTCGAGCTGGGGGGGGGGGTGCATTGGCTGCATCCTCATCTAGCCCGTGAATATCGCATCATTGAGTGTTGGAAGAAGTTGAGTTGTTGCATTGGAAAGACACCTCAACACTCCCAATTTACTATGAGGCTTGATCAACAAATGCTAGTAGATTTCCATATTTACCTTGTCAAGTTTTCTATGTCAAGAGCTTTCCTTCTTGATGTTTCTTGCCAATATTGTTTCAAAAGGATGACTTCTGGCATAGTGTATTTTGGAATTTCCTGGATAATATTGGCTTGTAGAAGAGAATATTTTATATACTCAGAGATGTTGAATGACATATTTTTAGCTCTATTGATAGCTAATTCTGCACTTTTCATTTTCATGTCCCAATCTCCAAATATTATATCCTTTATTGATTCTTCAAGAAGAGGAAGATCGGTCGCTCTTCCTTGCATAATGTCTTGCCAATATATATACTTTGACACTTTATCATCAATTTCTTCATAATAAATCCTAAAATCAGAAATTTGAGTGACTAATTGATCACTTATTTTAATCTTCTCTTGAATCTGTTTGTACTTCGGATGGAAAGCTGTATGTTGGTTTACAAGCAATGTTTCTAGTTTTTTTTCTTCTTTCTTTACCTCATTAAGTTATGGATTCTCCTAGAGCTTCTGAATGTTCTACTGTAATTGATGGACTATTAAATCATTCTCTTTAATTTCATTTTCAAGTTTGAGTTTGAGACCTTCAAACTTTAGTTGCATATTATTAATACTTGATTGTGACTCCTGCTCTACCCTTTGATTTTCATCAAAGAAAATTTTCTCCATTTGAGCCATTTTCTGATCTTTCTCCATGATTAATGACCCTATCTCTACTGCCTTATGAATAGGTGCATCTGCACAAGCACCTACAAACTGAGATAATCAACTAAATTATTTTCATGGAGTTGGCTGAGTTCCTTTCCAAAGAATTTGCATTGATGTTGTGTCCATATGCATTTCTAGAGAATATTCAATATTTTTTTTCTTCTTTGACCTAGATATAAAAAAATTATGCCTTGGATGGTAAAATACATCCAATGGAGGTATTTCCTCAATCTTCAGAATTATTTTTGATGTTGGAAAAGCAGGGATGATCTCCATGTCTTGGGTCGACGTTTCTTCTTGTTTCTCCTCTGCATCATTGATCTTTAGTGTATGATTTTGCTGAAGAGTAGTTTCAGAAACCTTTGCAGTGAATGAGATTTCTTGAATTTCTCTTTGATATTTAGAATCATTTATATTAGAGGAAACTTGTTGAACACTTGATTCACCTATATGAATTGTTGTTTTTAGAGAATCTTCAGTAGGAAGAGTTTCTATAAAAATAGCATTCTGATTAGTAGGAGTATTAGTATCAGATAATTATTTTTCAAAACATTCTCAGTATTAATTAAACCTCTCCTCTTGCGGAACATCCACGATTTTTGGTTCTGCCACTAATACTAGTACCTGAACGAGAGGGATTGGAATCAGAATTTGTTTTGGCATTGGCATGTGGAACATGTAGTCTGGAAAATGATAATTCCTCTGTTCACGATATAGTTTGAATTGTATCAACTCTTCTTGACTGAACCTTATGGTTTCTATTTTCAAAACCTTTGAGAATTCTGGAATTGAGTCAAACACATCGTCAAATTTATCAGGCTCGCTTGTAAATTCCTGCAACTTAACTTGATTTGCTAATTCTCTGGCAGCACCATATGAATCATAACTTATGTTGGGTAGAATTGGGAAATTTAAGGGTTTTAATCGATAAATTTCAAGACAAGCATGCTTGAAATTGTGGAGAGTATATGACCGACATGAAATAGGAAAAGTTGGCCAAATTTTTTTTGTGGCCTCTTTTAGAAATTTAATCGACCCATTACCTATGGTCTGATAAGCAATCTCTTTGGATAATAATTTATCTGGTATATATAAGGGTAGGACATGAGGGAAATCATGACTTCCAAAAATTTGGATGTATGTGAAAAATTCTTCACTGAACCACCTTCCTATAGAATTGAGACTTCTATTGGCTTCATGGGTGACTCTAGAGATTTTATTTTAAAAAATGACTTGAAAAACTGGGAGCATTATAACATTACATATTTTAAACATATGAGAGTGGTATTTCGATTCCCACAGGAATTATAACTGTACAAAAATGGGGGTTTTGACTTCTCTAGTCCATTTCCATCCTAATGATAGAAATTCAGTAGAAAAACAGACAACATCTAAGATAAAAGAACTCATATAAAAAGGAGTGATTGTATTGGATAGAAGATTACAATTTTCTCTATAAACAGTGATACATCTAATCAAATTATCAGACAAAATATTAACCCAATCAATAATATAGCCATCAGAGGTTGCTTCTATCATTGGTTTCTAATATTCCTTAAACTTGGTTGTATTTGAAGACCCAAAAGGATGACATTTCATTGCAGCAATTTGCAAGAAAGGGATTTTAAGAGAAACTACTAAGTACATACCCTTATCGTCACATTTATGGCGATTAGAATCATTTCTATAGTCCTTAATCACATTTGTAGGGTGCTCATTATCTCGCATGAATTCTTGGACAAAATAGTTGTCATATATTTTCTAGGGCTCGGGAAATTTATACATTTCCTTAAAATTTGTAGGCCTAAGAGAACCAATGATTGTTCATTTTCTGGTAAAAAACTATCTATCTAGAATGTACACATGATCTAACACAATTTTACTAAGTCAGTGCATGGCAGCATTTTAGGACGTGCAACAATTTTGTGCAAAAAAGAGTTAGCTGTGTCAGACCATGAGTCTGAATCCGTGGATGTAGAATCATCGGCCACAAATTTTCTGTTCAAAATTACTTGTGTATTTTTATTCTCAAAAAACTTATAGATCCCTTCCCAGCTTGAGGAACCAATTTCTGGGTTGCATGTTGTGTCTGAGACTAAATGAGCCATCTCATTACCTTCCTCTTTCTGAACAACTAATTGAGGTGGTGTAGCGGACTTCCTTCGTGCTTTAATCAGCCTCGAAATCCTTTTATGCCTAAGTTTCCAGAATTACCCTTTTGAAAGAAAACTAAAGAGCGTAACCTGAGATCACGTCAAATTCTATTAACTGTCATATCACCTTAACTCACGCATAATGGGAATCCTCAGTATTAAATCTAAAATAATTATAAAATCGATTTCCAAACTCGAGATCATAAAAATAGTTGAATTATCATTAAATTGATAACATGGGCTTCATGTGAGTTTGATAGTTGTTATCTTATCAGGATCCGTAAATCAGGTTTTTCATGATTAGCGAGTTTTGACCTTTCGTGGCAATGTGCAACATGCGACAATGCAATATTGCGATGGCTTTTCTGTTGGGTGATAGATTGCAATATCGACATATGTCAGATGACAGATTGCGATATCGGTATCTATTACATAACGTACTTTGCAACTTTTCATTTTGGTGATTTACACTTTGGTGATTTAGTTCCCGCTTCTTATACCTTTAGTCCTTTAGGGGTTATTAGAGTGCTTTTTATGATTGTATTATTCTTTTTTAAGAAAAACAAAATTTATTCTAATATACTTAAATTTTAAGTTTTATTTATAAAATGAATTTAATCCTAAGAAGTATTTAAAAGGGCCCCCATTGTTCTTTCTATACTATTTATTTATAAAATATGGGTGCGTTGTTGTAATACTACAACAATTGGCAATACACTGGATGAATCTAGAATCTCTGATAAATATTAATACTTAAAAGAAAAAAATTTAGGAAATTATAAGTGATTGAAATCCATATTTAATATAGGCAAAATTCAATCCAAATAACTTGGTTTTACTTGAAAAATTTTCTTACTTTTGTAAATGAAATTTCTCTCTAAATGAATCAAATTGTAGCAAGTTGAAAAGATAAGTAAGAACTCAATAAAGTTTTAGCTTTTTTGATGAAATTATTAGTCACTAGTAGAGCCACTGCTGCCAGCAGGCATTCATAGCCTCAACAGGGTTACTATGTAACCAAAATGATCCAATATCCCATTCATAACATAATAGACATTTCCAAAGGTAATGTAATTATTTTTCATTTTTTGTTTTGTCACTTTAAAATCGTTATCCTGGTTTGGTAGCCAAAAGTGATAATGTCATTCACTATTTATTAGTAAATTTGAACAAGATGACTCGTGATGAGATCCCTTGTCTCAGGTTTTTAGGCCTAGAGCCATTATCCTGGTTTGGTAGCCAGTTTGATAATGTCAAATTTACTAGTTTCCTATGAACATGATGAGTCAACTTGCAATGAGATCTCTCAAGTTTAAAGTTTTTTATATTTTTGAATTACACTTTGAAAAATATCTAATACGAATGAATGGGGAGGTTATCATTTTTCTCCTTATGAGATTTTAGATGACCATTTAAGTAAAAGATGCTAATACTTCAACAAAATTCTATACTTTGTAAAAATAACTTCTCGAGCTTGATTCATGTCAAAATAATCTTTCAATTTACATGTGTTAGAAAAAATTATTCTTTCTAATTTGGCTATTTTGAATCAAATTTTTCCAAAGAAATAGATATTTCAATTAAATTATTTATTTCCTAGTTTTATATCTTTGAAGATTAACACTTTCATGTTCAAGAAAATGCTGAAGTGTTTCACATTTTGTGTAAAATTACAGAAACCTATTTTATTATAAATTAAAGTATGTACATATTTGTACAAAAAGAACTACTCATTCTTTTAAAAAAATTATTTTTGAGGATAAGTCCATTAATAGGAAGAGTTTCCTTCTTCCCTTTGTAAATTTTGCAAAATAAAAGTTGATGGACCTATTTTTTCGCTTATTTGAAAAGAACCAAGCCAGAGTTTTTGAAATTGTGAATGCTTTCCTTTGTCCTCATGCACTTTATCCCATTTCAAAACCAAATCTCCAATTTCAAACTGTTTAGTTTTAACTGTATTTGAATCAAATGAACTTTAATAAATTGTTGATGATGATTATGTACCATTTTAGCCTTTTATCTTTCTTCTTCCATTTTATTTTTTTGGGACATTCTTGATTGTAATGAAGAGAAAAGTTGCTCGTTAATGAATTGTACTAGGTTTTTTGATGGGATAACTACGTTTAAAGGTAAAACTGCTTCCCTCCCATATACCAATCGAAAAGGAGAAGTTCCTATTAAAGCTTTTTTACTTATCCTATCTGCCCATAATGAAAAAGTCAAAGCTTTGTGCCAGTTCTTCTGGTTTTGATCAATGGTGTGTTTAATTATTCTTGTGAGGTTTTTATTTGTGGATTCTTCCAAACCATTTCCCTAGGGATACTAATTTGAAAAATATTTCAATTCAAACCTTCTTTTCAAATCAAATTCAGTCATGGAATTTCCAGAAAAATAAGAGGCATTGTCAAATACTAAAGCATAAGGGACACAAAACTGTGTGATGATAAATTTATGAATGAACTCAATAATATTTTTATATTTGGTTGTCCTCAGAGGTATTGCTTCTACCTACTTCATAAAATAATATGTAGCAGTCAATATATATTTATGTTGTTTAGAAGAATGAGGAACGATCTCACCTATTATGTCGAGTCCCCATTGTTCGAAAGGTTGTTTCATATTGACTGGTTGAAGTGGCATCGAGGATTTTCTTTGTCTTCCTGCCGTAGTTTGACAAGTATTACAATTTCTAACATAGCTGTGTGCATCCTTGAATAATGTTGGCCAACAATAACCTACATGTAAAATTTTATGGGTTGTGGTATCTCCACCAAAGTGTCCACCTGCTGATCCATCATGAAGTTTCTGAAGCACATTAAGTATTTCAGTTTTCTCTAGACACTTGAGTAAAACATAATCGTAATTTTTTCTGAATAACACATCATTGAGTAATTTCTATTGATTAGCCTTCAATCTTAATGCTCGTTTTCTTTTGGAATCCAAATTAAGTGGAGCATAACCATTCTTTAGATAAAATATTAAATCAACATACTGAGATTGACAGTTAATATTGAGTACCTCAGTGAACTATTTAATAGTAGTAGTTACCACATCAAGTGATGTATCATTCATTCCTGTAATCAATCTGAAAAATCCTTGTCCTCTCTCAATTTTAGCAGGTTTAATTTCTAAGTCGTATTATTTCATGGATGTTACCCAATTGGCTCTCTTTTCTCCTAGTTACTTATGTATAAGTATTTGTCTGACTGATGAGAATGGAACGATTAATTTGACATGATATTTCAGAATAAAATGGCGAAAATATTTGACTGATTTATAAAATAAAAATGCTTGTTTTTCGACTCATGTATAGTTCAATTCAGCTCAAAAATTAGAACTAAAAAAGGCAATTGGAGTTTCAAACTTTTTATCATCTGGTTGAGTTAATACCGCATCATATGATATATCATAAGCGAAAGTATATAGAATGAAATCATTGGTAAAAATTAGAGTCAAGAGAGAAGGAGCATCCGAAATTGCTTGTTTAATAATTTTAAACGCTTCCTTTTCTTGCTCTCCCCATTTAAACAATGCATCTTTCTTTATTATCTTTTGCAATGGAAGGAAAATATGTGAAAAATATTGAATGAATCGTTTTACGAAGTTTATCTATCCTAAAAAGGATTGCATTGATTTTTTGATATGTGGTAGTGGAATTTATGAAATTGTTTTAATATTTTCGGGATCAATACAAATTCCATTTTTTGAGACGATAAAACCAAGAAGTTTACCTTCACTTAAAGCAAAAATTGACTTCTTTGGATTAAGAGAAACCCAAAATCTTCTGCATATTTCAAAGATATGCTTTAATTCATGCAAATGATTGTTTCTTTTTTTTAATATATGGTTATATCATCAAGATAAATGACCACTGTTTGATTTATCAATTCATTAAAGGCAATATCCATGGCCCTCTGCAAATTTCCTCCTACATTCATTAATCTGAATGGAATATTTTGGTATGCATAGGTTCCCCACTTCATTCTAAATGTAGTTTTCAAACGATCCTCTTGATGAACCAGAATTTGGTTATATCCTGAAAATCCATCTAAAAAAGACATTAATTCTGAACCTACTATTGACTGTAAAACTTGTTCCATTGATGGTAAAGGAAAATTATCATTTTAACATGCCTTGTTAAGATTTATAAATTCAATACAAATTCAAATATCACCATTCTTTTTTCTCACATGTACTAGATGAGAAACCCATTTTGAATGTCTAATTTTGGCTTTGAAAATTTTGTTTAACTCATTTTTAATTTTAGTTTCCAAATTTGGATGTATTTTCCTGAGCTTTTGCTGGATGGTTTGAACATTAGGTACCATAGGAATAATGTGTTGAATGATGGATGGGTTGTAGGTTTTAAGATCTTGATAATTCCATGCAAAAATATATTTGTATTTTTTCAATAAGGAAATTAATGCACTTCTTTCTTCAAATGAAAGGGTAAGCCCTAGATTTATATCTTGATTTTCTTTATCAAATCCTAAATTAACTAGTTCAGATTTCAAAGTAGAACTTTGCAGTTTGCAATTGTTGATTTTTTTGAATCTATCTTTTAAAACGTATAAATCTTCAAGTTTTACCACATATTTTGGTAAAATATTCTTATCATATTGTTGCTTTCTTTGATTATCATGTTCATCTTCACCTAGAATTTTATCATCATATGATTTTTCATAAGTAAGAAAACTTAAAATATCACTATCGGCATTGAAAACTCGCCAACTAGTAACATTATCTAGCACAAATGGATGAAAAATTAATTCGATAGAGAATCTATCAAGAATAAAATCTTCTAGTGGAATTAGCTTGGATGAAACGTTAGCCAAAAGATCAACATTGTCATTTTGTGATCTAGGAATAGGAGAGATATTGAATGCTAAAAAACTAGACGCGAGGTCTTGAACCAGAGATTGATAATGTTTCAATTGAATTGAGAGACAATGAATAGTGTTTCGTACTTGTCTTACGACAATTTTTTAATCTCCAAATACCTGAATCTATTGTATATGAAGACTTATTGCTTTACGAAGATCTTGAACTAAAGCTTCATATTTTGCAATATTGTTAGTGCATTAAAACTCAAGTCTACAAGCTAGCATATTTTTTTCACCTTTTGGACTAACAAGCACACATCCTACTCCTGCACCATCATTGGATCTTGATCCATCAAAGAAAATTTTCCAAAATGGAGAATGGATTATTGTTTCTTCTTCAAAATTAAAGCACCTAGTCAAATCATTTTGGGAAGAAATTTATATTTTTGAATTAACATAATCGATCAAGAAAGGTTAAATTTTAGCATTAAAATACCCCAAGAATGAATCTATAGAATAATTACCCAAAATATTATTTTTGAATTCTATGGTTTCATTTTCTTCTCCAATATTTGTAACTGAATATTTCATATGATTTTCACGATCAACTCTGATTTGGTTGGGCTTTCCATTGTATGGAAGCCACATGTGAGACTAGTCTGTTGCAAAATATCCATGTAATTTCTCAGACCAGCCTATGCTAAGAACTAAACCATAGAATTTAGGTATGTCGGCAATCAGTATCGATAATCTGAGCGACTTTTGAATTTGATGACAATTGAATACTTACCGAATTGATTTCTCCTAAGACCTTAACCTTTGTTCTATCCAATTTAACTATGCTAACTGATGATTTCTAGGGTGTGAAATTTAACTTATCACAAATTCAATATGGAATTATATTGGATGATGCTCCAGAATCAATCAAATTGTTATGAATATTTCTATTGTATTTTTCATAGGTTAATACGAAAGGAGGGGTGTGAGAATTGGATCTATCGCCAATCAAAATAGCATCTAAAGCATTAAATTTGTTTGAATTGTCAATTCGAGGTTTCCTTATACCATTAGCAGCTTTAGCAATAACAGTTGAAGGAAGAGGAGATGCAGTAACCACATTCAAATCTTTCAATAAGATATTCTGTTGTTACTTTAATTTTCTAACTTGTGAAGAGAAATATTAGCTTTAATCTTCTTCATATCCTCGACAATGTTGTATTCAATGGTGTCAAATACTACCAAAGTTTTAGATTGAGGTTTGGGTGCAGATTTAATCGACTGGGATTCAGTAATAACTTGCTGAGATGGTTTGACTGGTGGTTTTTTATTAATAGGTTTGTATTTAGTAATAGAAGTTGGGACATTCTGTTTCTGTATTGATCGATTTGGTTCTACAAAAGCCTTAATTCTAGTGCTAATAGGCATTGTTTCAGTTTCTATATCTTCATCAGAGGAATGTAAGACAAAGTCCCATAATCCATGTAATTCAACTACTTATTCATCTTGAGATTCGTCGGTAGAAGCTATAGTTTCTTCTTATTCTTCTTCTTCTTCTTATTCTTCATAGTCAACATTAGAAATAATATTGGGGGGGCATGATACAGATGACTAATTTTTTCTAAATGATCTAAAGGGTTTTCTAGTATAATTCTTAGCAACTTGTTTTTTGATTTCAACAATTTCATTGGACATGGTCTTCGGGACCTTTTGCAATCCTTCAAGATCAAACAGACCTTTGGGAGTTTTCTTCTTTTTCTCATATTTAAATGTTACTTTTTTGGATTTTTGATCTTCTAACTCAGTCTTCTTTTCTAAAGCTACAATCCTTCTCTCAACAGACAAGGATTCTTTCATATTTTCTACAAGGGTAGGCTTATTGGGTCTATCTAAAAAATTGGTATATTAGAAGGAAGAGAAGATATGTACCACTCTATTTGTACATCAAATCCTGGTCGAGAGGCAGCTGGAATTTTATTCAATAACTTTTTAAATATGGAGTTGAAGTCTTTGATCTTTTCATTTGAATTAGCTTTTAAATTATAAATATGGTTTATTAATGAGGCAATTGTCCTATCATCACCATATTTAGCAATAAATAGGTCTTGAAAAGTATTCCAATATCCTATTGAACCGGAAGGGAGGGAAAAATACCAGGATCTTGCAGATCCTTGAAAAGTATATGGAAACAATATTACTACAACATCTTCATGTTGCATACCATGGAGACTCATAGCCAACATAGAATTATTGAGATGTTCTTCAGCAGGAAGGCCATCGTCAAGATTATATTTTGGTAACCATTTTTCTGGAAGATCAGGGAGAGGATGTAATTTTTTCATTTGAATAGCTCCCGGATTAACCCATGGTAGGTTGGACATTGTTTGAGTTGCTTCTTGTGAAGATGAGCTAGTGGGTCCAGAAGCAGTTATGGGTGGAGAAGAAATTACTATTAGACTAGTACTACTTACATTAGCACTAATTATTTGAGTAAAAGTGGTTTGATGAATAGAAATGGGTTTTTAGAGGAGATGGTGGGAGTAAATGAGAATGAAGATGATGTGATCTCACTGATACCTGATTGAGATGCTGATGCGGTTTCTTTTTTACGATGAGATAAAATAGGAAAATAGAAAGGATTTATCCCAATTTTTTCGCTTTGTGATCGAGTTAACACACCAGTAATTCGAAACTTAGATGTAATACTTTTTTCAGAAACTTCTAGATTGGTTGTATTTTCTAGAGATATAAATATTTGTTCTAATATTTAAATCAAAGACTGAAATTCAGGAGATTCAAGAATGTTTTCTGAAGAAGTTCCACAAGGTAATTTTTCATGAGATGTAAGAAATGGTTCTACAGCGTTAGGCTTATGACTAGGAGATAGTGACTGAGATCTAGAAGTCGTAGAAACTTTGGAGGGAGTTTGACTCTTATGTTGGCTTTTCAATTGAGATTAAAAATTTTATGCCATACATAGTCAGATGCCCTTCCTTCTAGCACCAAAAATGTTGAAGGCTGGAGAGTTACTTCCTCAACATTAGGGATTCCACCCAGTCGGGAGTTTAAAGAAACTCCTTTTCTGTTGAAATGGTGGGTCCAACTGGGGATATAGGGACCAGTTTCCCATATAAGAAAGGAGTTTATATAACAATGGAAAAAAATCAACACAAATGGAGTGATCTATTCTAATGATAACATAAATAAAACTAATTCTAAATACTTCTCGGGATGGAATGATTTATATGATTACAGAGTAATCTTTCATAAGCATGAAACAATATAGATCATTTGCATACTAAATGAATGTAAACACATTAAAGAAACTAAATCAATGTAATTGATTTAGTTGATGAAGAACATTAATCATATAACAACTCTCTAAGTCACTTGTATAACAACATATCATTCAATACATTTTATCAATAGTAATAAGAATATATATCATTTCAATTCTTATCAGAAAGAGAAAAATAGATAGAAACAAGTTTTCTAAAATCTCATAAACATAAAAAAATTAACACATAGATAATATTACTTGTTGCATCTAGCTTAGTGTTGAAAAGATAGCCTTTGGGCTCAGACTTTCAATTAGATACTTTTTTTCAAACAATAGTGTAAGTTCCAAAAGCCTCCTTCTCAAAAATATGGATCCCTTTCTAAATACATGAAAGGGGTTTAAATACTAATTAATATTAAAAAAATAGAAGACTTGTGAAAGAAGTCTTCTTAATCTAATACAAACTATAAACCAAAAACTAGGAAATTAAAATGCAGAAGTTATAATAGTCTCAAGACTATTTCTCATTGTTCCTTGAGCTGGCAGGATTTGATCATATATTCGAGCTAGGGGGATGCATTGGCTGCATTCTAATCTGGCCCATGAATATTGCCTCATTGAGTGTTGGAAGAAGTTGAACTGCCCCATTGAAAAGACAACTCAGCACTCCCAATTGACTATGAGGCTTGATCAACAAATACCTGTAGATTTCCATATTTACCTTTGTCAAGTTTTCTATATCAAGAGATTTCCTGCTTGATGTTTCTTTCCAATATTGTTTCAAAAGGATGACTTCCGGCATAGTGTATTTTGGAATTTCTTGGATAATATTGGCTTGTAGAAGAAAATATTTTATATAATCGAAGATGTTTAATGACATTTTTAGCTCTGATGATAGCTAATTCCGCACTTTTCATTTTCATGTCCTAGTCTCCAAATATTATATCTTTATTGATTCTTCAAGACGAGGAAGATCGATCGCTCTTCCTTGCACATTGTCTTGCCAATCTATATACTTCGACACTTTATTATCATTTTCTTCATAATAAATCCTCAAATCATAAATGTGAGTGACTAACTGATCACTTATTTTAATTTTCTCTTGAATCTGTTTCTACTTTGGATAGAAAAATGTTTGTTAGTTTACTAGCAATATTTCCAGTTCTTTTGCTTCTTTATTTACCTCATTAAGTTCTAGATTCTCCTAGAGCTTTTGAATGTTCTACTGTAATTGATGGTCTATTAAATCCTTTTCTTTAATTTCATTTTCGAGTTTGAGTTTGAGACCTTCGCACTCTAGTTGCAGACTATTAATACTTGATTGCAACTCCTGCTCTATCCTTTGTTTTTCATTAAAGAAACTTTTCTCCATTTGATCCATTTTCTGATCTTTCTCCATGATTAATGACTCAAAATTTTCTACCTTATGAATATTTGTGTCTGCATAAGCACCCGCAAACTGAGATAATCAGCTAAGCTCTTTTCCTGGAGTTGACTGAGTTCCTTTCGAGAGAACTTGCATTGATGTTCTGCCCATAGGCATTTCTGGAGAATCTTCAATCTTTCGTTTCTTCTTTGACCTAGATACAACAACTTTATGCTTTGGATTGTAAAATACATCCAATGGAGGTATTTCCTCAATCTTCAGAATTATTTCTGTTGTTAGAAAAACAAGGATGATCTCTATGTCTTGGGCTGATGTTTCTTCTTGTTTCTCCTCTGTATCATTGATCTTTAGTGTCTAATTTTGCTGAAGAGAAATTTTGGAAACCTCCACAGTGAATGAGATTTCTCAAATTTCTCTTTTATCTTTAGAATCGTTTAGATTATAGGAAACTTTTTGAACGCTTGATTCACCTATATGAATTGTTGTTTTTAAAGAATATTCAGTAGGAAGAGTTTCTATCAAAATAACATTCTGATCAGTAGGAGTATTAGTATCAGATAAAGATTTTTCAAAACTTTCCCACTCTTGATTAAACCTCTCTTCTTGTGGAACATCCATGTTTTTTGGTTCTGCCAATGATACAGGTACCTGAACTAGAGGAATCAGAATCGGAATTTGTTATGGAATTGGCCTGTGGAATATGTAGTCTGGAAAATGAGAATTCCTCTAGTCACGATATTTTTTAGTTGTATCAACTCTTCTGGACCAAACCTTACGGTTGCTATTTGCAGAACCCTTGAGAATTCTGGAATTGACTCAAACACATCGTCAAATTTAGCAGGCTCACTTGTAAATGCTCGCAACTTAATTTGATTTGTTATTTCTTTGGAAACACCATATGAATCATAACTTATGTTGGGTAGAATTGGGAAATTGAATGGTTTTAATCGATCAATTTCAAGACAAGAATGCTTGAAATTTTCAATAGTATATGACCCAGATGAAATAGGAAAAGTTGGCCAAATTGTCTTTTTTCATAAATTTAGTCAACCCATTATCTACGGTATGATAAGAAATATCTTTGGCCAATAATTTATATGGTATATATAAGGGTAGGAAATGAGGGCAAGCATGACTTTCGAAAATTCGGATGTATGTGAAAAATTATTCACCGAACCACCTTCCTCTAGACTTGTGACTTCTATTAGCTTCCGGGGTGACTCTAGAGATTTTCCTTTTGAAAATGACTTGGAAAAATAGGAGAATTATATCATTACATATTTTAAACATATGAAAGTGGAATTTTGATTCCCATAGGAATTCTAACTGTACAAATATGGGGGTTTTGACTTCTCTGGTCCATTTCCATCCTAATGGCAGAAATTCAGTAGAAAAACAAACATCATTTAGGATAAAAGAACTCATATAAAAAGGAGTGGCTGTATTTGACGGAAGATTAATATTTTCTCTATAGATAGTGATACATCTAATCAAATTATCAAACAAAATATTAGTCCAATCAAGAATATAGCAATTAGAGGTTGCTTCTATCAGGGGTGTCCAATCTTCTTTAAACTTGGTTGTATTTGAAGACCCAAAAAGGTGACATATCATTGCAGCAACTTGCGAGAAAGGAATTTTAGAAGAAACTACTAAGTACATATCCTTATCGTGACGTTTATGGCGATTAGGATCATTTCTCCAATCCTTAATCACATTTGCAGGGTGCTCATTCTCTCGCATTAATTCTCGGACAAAATAATTGTCATATATTTTATGGGGCTTAGGAAATTTGTACATTTCCTTAAAATCTGCAGGCCTGAGAGAACCGATGACTGTTCTATTTCAGGTAACAAACTTTCTATCTCAAATTTCCACATGATCTAACACCCATTTTACTAATTCAGTGAATGGAAACATTTTAGGACATGCAACAATTCTGTGCAAAAAATAGTTAGCTACATCGGACCATGAGTCTAAATCCATGGATGCAGAATCACCAGCCACAAATTTTCTATTCAAAATTTAATGTGCATTTTCATTCTCAAACAACTTATATATCCCTTCCCAACTTGAGGAGCCAATTTCTGGGTTGCATGTTGTGTCTGAGACTAAAGGAGTCATCTTATTATCTTCCTCTTGTTGAAAAACTAACTGAGGTGAGGCGGAAAAATTCCTTCGTGCTTTAATCAGCATCGACATCCTTTTATACCTAAGGTACTAGAATTACCCTATTGAAAGAAAGCCAAAGAGCATAAGCTGAGATCACGTAAAATGCTATTAATTATTGTATCACCTTAACTCATGCATAATGGGAATCCTTGGTATTAAATCTGAAATAATTATAAAATCGATTGCAAACCTCGAGATCATAAAAACACTTGAATTATCATTATATTCATAGCATTGGCTTCGTGTGAGTTTGACAGCTGTTATCTTATCGGGATCTGTAAATCTACTTTTTCATGATTAGCGAGTTTCAACCTTTCGCAGCAATGTGCGACATGTGACAATGCGATATTGCGATGGATTTTCTGTTGGATGACAGATTGTGATATCAGCATAAGTCAATTGATAGATTTCGATATCGGTATATGTTACATAAAGTACTTCACAAATTTGTATTTCAGCGATTAAAAACTTCGCATATCGATGTTTTAGAGTTTCGCATATCGATGTTTTTTTGTTTCGATGATTTACACTTCAGTGATTTAGTTCTCGCTTCTTATACTTTTAGTCCTTTATGGGTTCCTTAGAGCACTTTTTATGATTTTCTTATGTTCTTTTAAGAAAAAAAAATTATTCTAATAGATTCAAATTCTAAGTTTTATTTATAAAATTAATTTAATCCTAAGAATTATTTAAAAGGGTCCCCATTTTTCTTTCTATACTATTTATTTAGAAAAAATGGTGGGTTGTTGTAATACTACAACAAGTCCTTATTTCTCATAGCCACCATAACTTAATTTTTATGTTTGGTGGAGGAAAGCATCATAATCGATGAAGAGGAAGTGGGATCCTGTGAAAACATGTTTTTATCCTAGTTAGGAAAGGGACCTATTAACATAGAAAGTGTGACATATGACTTAAGGAATTAATTTACTTACGCTTTATGTGGACATTCCTTGGTAAAATGTTCCTCATTACAGATCAATCAAGGTCAATGAGGTTTTTGATTTTCTTCAGGAAAATTTTTATTTTGTTTATCCTGCGAAGGATTATTAGTGATCCCTGGTATTTCACCAACAATGCTACAACTCCCAAGGGCTACTCAGATTTACTTATCAACCCGGGTTTCTTACAAACTTAGAGGTGACAATTCTATATGCACAATACATGGATTCTACTCATGCCACCCTCAACTAGGTATTCTAATCAGTAGTACTTCTAGGCCATTCCCCCTATTGGATTTAAGTGAAAGTATCTAATGTAATGCAAAGAATTACTTCTAATTTAAGGCAAAGAGAGTGTCTATCAAACTTATACTTGCAATTTACAGTGAAATTAAATCATACAAGATTAACCTAATTGCAGAAAAGGAAACCATGCTATGGGAAATCATTCATCTAGATACCCATTCATTTGCAATAAATAAACTATTATATCATCACACACTTCATCAAATCATAAACCAAACTCTATCTACTATCTCATTTGACTTGCACTTGTATGTAAACTACTTTCCTATTCAAGCTAATTCTGAAATGAAGTGAAACAATAATGCGTACTATGTTTTTGAAACAAGGAAGGAAGAAGCTTTGGAGTGGCCTAGGGGTCTCTTGTGATCATGAATTCAGAGTTGGGGGTCAAATACATCCTATTATAGGTTCAAAAGGAAAAAATGAGAAAAACTGCATTGAAAATGGTGAACTACAACGGTGCTACATGAAGTTGCTACACTATCTTCTATACTGCTACAGGAAGTCATGAAGCGCTACAGGAAACAATCCGAGAGGGATATAAGGATGAAAAGGGTGCAAGGAAGGTGTGAAAAGGTGGGATATGGTGAAATTAAGTGAGGGAGAGGTGACCAACACCTCCATCCAGATTCAAAACCCTTGGGTGTCCTGTTTTTCACTTGGAGGGTTGCTCACGGTGGTGATGAAGGTGGTTTCACAAAACAGGGTTTTGGTGGCAGAATTGGAGGTTTGAGAGAAAAAGGATGAAGTCCCAGATGGTAGTGATGAAAGGGGTCCTTTCCCTATAGTTTTATATAATCCTGCAACCACTACACACATTCATGCATTGATCATTGACAAACTAACATGTTTAAAAATGGAAAATATGAGTTGAATAGAAAACCCTACTTAGCCTATGATAAAATATGATATAAGAACAAATACAAATTCTAAATTGAAGTAATAATGTTATGAACATGATAATCACATTATCTAACTTGCCAAGAAATCATAAAAAAACTATTTTTGATCTGTGGTTGGAGATCCTTCTCCTTAATATCCTATGAGAGAGGTGAGAAAGAGAGGCTACACGAAAAATTTTGATAGATTTTTGCTACGATTAGAATGAAATGAAACTAAAAAAAGTGCTGAAATATAAAAAGATAATGTAAATAAACAAGAGGGACTTAACCAATGGATTTGGCCCTTACCCAAAATCATCATCCCTCTGATACTAAATCAGTGATGGAACAAACAACTTCTCATTATCATTGCATAAAAAGGTCCAGTACACCATATGCTAGTAAAAAAGAACACTAAATCAGAGTTCAAGAGCTACCTATTTTAATACAAAGTTTAAATCCCAATTAGATCTTAAACATTCTTATTTATACAAATGGGTAGCTACCAACAACTCCCTAAAATGTAGGAATAAGGTCTCCTTGATCTCGAGAAGAGTGGAGCTTGGCTCCCCATAACTGCCACTTTTCTTGGTTTCCTTTGCCTTTGAGTTGTTCGGAGAGATATTGGTGTGATATTGGGTGATTTAGAGAGTTAAGGAGGTGGAAAAAACTCCTACAATATCTCCTTGCTATCTACTATGGTCCCTTAGGTGGAAAACATCTCAAAAATGGCTTCATTTCCTACAATTAAATCAGATTATGCAACAAGACATGAAAAACATATTTCACTCTTCTCATTGAGCATAATGTGACAAAAATGTAAATAAATGTGAGAGAGGGGTAAATTAATAGGTTGTAGTATGGAATTTTAACCCCTTAAAATATACCTATTGATGGGCCTCATCATCACCCTCCTACTGAAATGTTTTCTCGTCCTATGAGCATCCTAACTATTCTTGTTGATCTCTTTCAAAGACCTAGTGTCCTCTCTGACATCCCAAGGAAGCTCAGAGGGAGTGCCTTCTGGTGGGTGGAATCCTGCATTATATTCTTCCTCGGCCTACTCCTTTTGTTCCTTTGTCTTATCTCTTCCGTCATGCAGCCCTAGCAGCAAAGGTGGGATGAGCTTCAATCCTATCTAATGTATCTTCATTATCTACATAACTCTATTGTAGAAGGGTGCTCTCTCCAATGCACTCTTCAATCTCTTAAGAGAGTGATATTCCCTCTGCTGTAGGCTTAGTGGTAAGGTATGACATCTCCTCTCGCATGACTGCAAACTCTCGTCTCCAAGCAACCTGGATGTATCGTCAAAGTGTGAAATGGACCGAAATTGTGTCTAAATGTATTTAGTTGCAAGTACGTCATAATTTGAGATCGATTGGTGGTTACTAATGATCCCCCCAGGTATTATTAGTTCTGTTCTAATTTGTAGAGGTTCTCTTTCTTGTCTTTCCAACACTCTTTTAAATTCTACTACTCTTTCTTCTTCATGTGTTAGCTAGGATGTTAAGGCCATTAATTGCATATCACCCAACCAGGAATTTGGGTCCCAATTGTTCATATCATTTAAAATGATGTTATTCATATAGAATTCAGCCATTCTATCCCTCTCTCCTACACTATAATTTTTTCAAAAATCAATGAATTGTCTATAGTTCTGAAAGGGTAGGGAGCCATGTTGAGCTAAGGTCTTGATTTGGAATTGTAACCATTTCTCTTTGATATAAATTGCATAGGACTTTGAAGGTTATCTATACTGCATGGCCTCCACACAATGGCTAAACATAGTGGCAAGTTGGTAGTCTTTATCCTATAACTTCCATTGCAGCCTCATTTTCTCTACTTGCACTGTTTTCAATTACTCTTTCACCACAAATTCTCTGAGCCCTTACATCGGCCAACTCTTTCCCCATTTCAAGGAGCCTTTCTTCCATCAACCCCACAACCTCAACATTCTTTAATTTGGCGATCTTCACCCATCTGTAGGTGAGCTCTCTTTCTATATCCAACTCTTATAGGAGGGGGGTTGTGAATTTTTCACGGATTAGTCTCCCTCCCTCAATGAACTTGTAATATGATCCCAAATTACGTTGTGGGGTAGGTTCTTGAAATTATTTTATTTGTCTTTCAAAGGTATGTGGGAAGGATTCTATTTTTTATAGTTGTTTTTTAGCTTGTACCCCCTATTTGACATCTTTTCCTACAATTTTTCCACTCTTTCCCTTAATTTGTGCATCATGTTCCTCTTTTTGTACATCCTTCTCTTCCTGTAGCATTTTTTTGTGCTTCCTGTAGCATGCTCTATTTTTCCTGTAGCATGCTATGTTTTTCATCTAGCACTCTATTTTCTTATTTTTGGATGTCTATGGGTGCTTCTGGTTGCTTGAAGATTGATGCTATGGTGTTGGAAATCCTTACATATGCTCTAGTAGTCTCTTGTTTTGTCTTTTGAGAGGCCATACCTCCTCTTTCTTACTTGGGACCCCTCAATGGTAATTGGAACTTTTGTGGGAGTCCGGTGTCTTACTTTATTCACTCTAGTGTTTTTCCTTGTTTTAAAGTAAAGAGGGGTTTGTATTGGTCTTTTGTTCTTGGATTTAACATGAGTTCCCAAGGTAGATAAACTGGTAGCTACCTCATCCTCCTTGTTCCTTGGTGACATAATATTTTACTGAGGGGATATCTTAGTTTCCTTAGGTGCACTCGTATATTTCGGACTTAAGGCCTCATCTTATAATTTTTCTTCCTTTTCTTCCTCATCATATCCTCCTTCTATCTTTTCCTCTTTTTTTTCTTCCTTTGTTTCCATCTCTACTTCTTCTTTCATCCTCTCTTTCTCTTCTTCCTTTGTTTTGGTGTATCTACCCCCAAAGCTAGATGTTGGGGTTTCTCCAAGAGTGATGACTTGTGTTCCTATCAGTGTCTCCCTATCCATGTATATGAAATTGGACCATAGCACAATAATTCTTAAGTTTATTAGGACATCCTCCATTATCATCTTAATAATGCCATGATGGGTTAGGTGTTGATTCTTCCCTTCTCTAACTTTATGGCTCATGTCCCTGATGGAATAGAGGAGGAATTATGGTACATCGAATCTTTGGTCAAGAGGAAAATTTTATTTGTATCTGAGCTCATGCAATAGCCAAAAGTGGTAGCCATACACTACACTCAATATTCCCTCACATGAAATGTATCTTAATATGTTATAAGCTACCTCATCCCATGGATAAGGCAAGCTTTCTCTCCTAGCCCCACTCTTATATTTCACAGGTCTCTCCTTGGACCTAAAGAAATTATTCTTTACAGTGGCACTAATGTCCCTGTCTTCCCTATTCAATTTTATTCCTAAGGGAAGTGCAGTTACTCTGTTGATCATTTCATGACTTATTGTTATGGCTAATCCCATTACCATAGTGGTGGCACTGACATATGATTGTGAATTTAAAGCTGTTGAAAAATCAAAGTAAACTTCATCATCATATTCATTTATAAATTTAAATAAGCCTAATTTTTTATGCCTCCTAAATATATCTACTGCAGGAGGGTGCAAATGAATCATTTTGGTGTTTGAAGGTTCTCTCTTGTTAAACCCACCCCCAATCTCTATTTGTTGTTCTTGACTAGGTATAGGAAGGGTGTTTCTTATATAGCCTTAGTGCTAAATTGAGTGGTAGGAGAGGGTAAAAAATATTCTTATCACTCCAATTCTATGTATTGACCCCTCTTTCTTCACACAAAGCCTTTCAATTTCAAAATTTGATGACTAGTGATTACAGACCTTTTAGGATAAATTGTGTGAAATTATTATGGAGATATGAGGGTGGTGGAAACTTAATTATTAAACTAATTCTATGAGATGGAAAATGGAAATTTTATGAACTCATTGGGCCTTTTGTTTCATGCATATACCTCCTCTGCCTTCTTGTAGAATTCCTCGACTCTTATTGTAGCAGTTATAGGCTTCATGTAGCATTGTCCTGTAGCAACAATGAGTCGATGTTTGAAGCTCCTCGGTGGCTTGAAAATTTTTTCCTCTCTTTAATTGTTCTTGGAATGAGAAAATATGTGAAGGGAAGCACACTCATGTATGTTATATGCTATTTTGAGTTGGCTTGGAGCGTTATGTTGATCTGTCCCTCACATGATGCTTCCTCATTTGGATCATTGGTCACACTTAAAATTATCATTCTATTCTTCCTCGTAATCAACCCTCGCTCCCGTTGATCATACTTCCACTGATGTGATAGCTCCAAATTGCATGACGACTCTACCAATCACCTTTAGTTCAACTGGTCGAGGCTGGCCAAGTTAACTGGCCACCTTTAACTTATTAAATCTTCCCCTCTTGACATGCATTCATTTAGTCACTTATGCATAGGGAGTGGGTGATAGAGTGTCATACTGAAGCCTTACCTCCTTGTCAAATTTTTTTGGGGACTTGCATGCTAGAGCTAGACCATTGGAGTCACAACGACAGAGTTTGTAGTACTACCTGATATTTTGTTCTGTGTGTTCATTCTTTTTTAGGAGCTTCACTGTATTTGTTTTTTCTGTGTGTAGGTACCTTGCTGAGGATTCAAGTATATGTTTTTGGTGGAGAATATTTATTGGAATTTAATTGTTGCCTTCAGAGTCATGTCACAAGTCTTCCCTGTCTCCATGGATGATCAAAAAAAAATTATAGAGATTTTCTAGTGCTTACACAGGGTTTGCTACACTTCTTCTTGTAGCAGCCTCTTCGTTGCATGTTTTGGGTTCTAAATCTGCATGGGTGATTAGGGAGAGTGTGGAAAGGTCTTAGGGTAGTGGTAGGATGATGAGGAAGTGGTGTGGCCTTGGAGAAATGGAATGAAGGAACTTAGTGTTTTTTTTTGCAGAACATTTTTGTACATATAAAACAAGGTGAAGGGTTTGAGTGAAAAATATTTGTGGGTGAGATGGAGGAGTGATAAGGGGAATATGGGTAATGGTGTGGAGACCCTCTTTATTTAATTTTTTTATATCAAAAGGCCCTTGGTGACTGCCATTTTCTTCGATCCACCCTCATATAGCTTCCTCTAACTTCTTGTAGCACTACAGGAACTTCCTGTAGCAACACATGAACTTCATGTAGCACCACAGAGAGGGTCAAAATTTTTACTTTTGAGATCATAGGATGGTGTAGAGGGATGAAGAAGTGAGTGGTGTTGTTTGAGAGAGAGTGAATGGATGGATGAGTGAAGATAAATGGGATAATTCCCTTACTTTGTGACCATGACATGCCAATGTTCATAACCCTGCAAGATAGAAAAAAAAAAGGTCAAC
Source organism: Pinus albicaulis (assembly GCA_034641835.2). Taxonomy (NCBI): domain Eukaryota; kingdom Viridiplantae; phylum Streptophyta; class Pinopsida; order Pinales; family Pinaceae; genus Pinus; species Pinus albicaulis. Next base: position 396,899,028 of record CM076574.1, read on the forward strand.
ATTCATGGTGTCATCTCACCTTATTGAATTTATTTTTTTTCATTTTTTTCATTTTTTCAAGACCAGTGGGCTGCCTTAGAAGATTTTTTCAATCCACTAGCTTTCCTAAGGCACCTCAGAGAAGTTTTCACTCAGGGATATTTTATTTATTCTTCTCTTTTTTTTTTTTCTCCAGGACTGCTTCAATTAGGTTTTCAATACTAGAGTTGTCCTTGGATGCCTCATGGAGGTTTTAATCCAAGCATCTTTATTTATTTTATTTTATTTTCTCTAGGAGGGTTGTGTACTAGAAGTTATGAGGCTCCCAATTATATTTACTTCCTTGTTGAATGTATTGATAAAATTTTCCTTAGAAATGGGCTTCTTGTATACCTTTAGCCTATAACCATTGACAAGGAGAGGGATCCCATCCTCATCAATGGTTTTGATCTAAACAACCCCATTTTCATGGAATTTATCTATCATGTATGGGCCTAACCATCTTCCCATAATCTCTCCTTTAAAGTCCTTGAACCTAGATTCATATAGAAAATCCCAATCCCCTTCATGGAATATTTTATCCTTAATGTGCCTATCATGCCAAACCTTCCTCTAAAATTGTATAAATTTAGTGTGGAGTAGGTCCTACATTCTTAATTCATCAAAGCCATTCAATTCAAGAAGCCTTTCTTTTTGTGCTCTGGTGACATCTAAATCCAGTTGGGCTGCCATTTTGAGAGTGTTATATTCAAATTCAATAGAAATCAAAGATTTCTTCCCATAAACCAACTCATATGGAGTGAACCTAGTATTTGTATTACAAGTGGTATTATAGGCCCAAGTTTCCCCCAATAATCCGTCTGCCAAATATTTCCTGTTGTTGCTCACCACATTGGTGAGGATTCTTTCTAGTGCTCTATTGGTAACCTCTACTTTCCCATTTTCTTGAGGGTGATAGGTAGTATATGTTTTAAGCTCGCTATTATGTTTCCTTAGGATATTCTCAATCAAATGTGATATGAACTGATCTTCTTGATCAGTGATGATCTCCCTTGGATACCCAAATTTGTAGAAATTTATTTTCCTTAAGAAATCAACCACTTTTTCTTATGTTGTTGCCTTGATAGCCTTTGTCTCAGCCCACTTTTTCAAATAATTAGCGGCTACTATGATGCATTTATTTTGTCCATATGGTGGATCAATTGGCCCAATGAAATCCATACCCCACTTGTCAAATGACTCTAAGGCCACTTGTCGTTGTAGACACATTTGATCCCTTGGTGTTAGTTTTCCCATCCTCTGACATTGGTCACATATGTTGGTATACCTTATAGCGTCTTGGTTGAGAGTATGTAATGTTCCTTTTTCAGAAACACTGTCAATCGACAAAGAAAATCTATTCCAGAGATGGACTGCAGGGGCATTTACTAGATTTGTTAAACAAAGGATGAGCTCCAGAGGCTACCTGGCCCACTAGCAGACTCTGTCTATAGAGTGATTTTCAAGGGACAATATACCCAAGAGTGAAACTCAACAAGATTGGGAATCTCTTCAGATAACCCCAACATTACAACTACAGCAATAACAAATACATCAAATGGAAAATAGCAGTGATTCATATACACATGAAATGCTGGAGAATCCAATGGCCATCATATTAAGACATAGCAGCAAATAATAATACAAATCCTTGAGGGAATGATCACTCAAGCAAGGTACTAGAAGCCTCAAGAAACCTGTACATGAAAATTTGAATTACACTGCTGCATAAATAAAGCCCTAGGCCATGACTGCGTAGTTATAGAGAGGAAATGCTGCATAAATGATGGAAATACAATGATATAGCAATGTAGGCTCAAATAAATAAGGGGGAGCAAGATCTCAACCCCTGAAAATACATAACATCAATCCTTTAAGAGGATTGGCTGAAATCTATACAAAAATGCTGAATATACAAAATGTCAGAGTTACAGTAGCTGCTGCAACTCAAAAGCTGGAAATGGATGGAGAAGGCTGAAATAGATGTTGTAGATGAAAATCCCTTCTCCAATTAAAATATGAAGTGAAAGACTGATCCTTTCACCCAAGACTTCCCCTCCAAGTGATTGTCAATCCCTCACAACAAATAGCCACCAAGAAGAACGTTGTCTAAGAAAGGGACTGTGCTGCCAGTGATGGAATTTGGTTGGCCTGAAGCCAAATATGGTTGGATATGCTAAAGAACCACCTTTTATGATCTCCCAATGGATGGAACCTCTCTCCACTGAAAAAATAGCTCCGGATGGTGTGTGGAAACCTCCCCAGCAACACCCAGCAACACTGCACAATATCTATTGTAGAAAATGCGTTGATGTAGATGGTGTTTGGTCTCAACCTAGTCTCCTAAATTGAGCTCATTTAATTGTCAACCAGGGTTAGTAAACTGCTGAAGTGAAGTGCACCATATGTGCCTAAGTAACCTCTTCCTACTTCGTTGTGTTTAGTGTTTTATGATGTTTTTGGTTTTATGGTTTTATTTTGAAAAGGAAAAGAACTAAGTGCTAACTGAAGGGAAACTATTGGTCAAAACAGGGTGAAGCCTAAACTAAGATGGTAAATAAATGCAAATGCTGAAACAAAACAGAGTCTAACTATGACTAGCAACCAACAAATACAAAGCTTGATAATGACTCTATTGTAAACTCACAACATGAAATTGAAATGGACCTGAGAAAATGAACAAGCTAAGTGGAAATGAAGTTTTCTCCTAAATCACTAATCAAACAGATAACTTACAATGTACAACATCTCATCCATGAATAAATATTTGTTGGTAAATATGTGGAAAAGAATATTTGTAACAAGGTAAAGTTTCTACTCTAAACTAGTTTCTACTTCTGTTTTGCAACTCAATTTAACACCATTAAACCTTTCTCAAAAGTTATAGATTTCCTTTCAAAAATAGTCTTTGAGAAAGAGGCTTGTTTGTGAAATGATAAAGAAGCTACAAAATACTCCAGACCTTATAATAATACTATCTTTTGTCCAGATAATTGTGTATGAGTATGAATTTTGAACAAAAGAAGTTTTGTAAGTAATTAAGCCTGTGAGATTGAATTTATCAACTAAGACAAAGTAAGCTACAATGGACAACAACTAAACTTGAAGTGTTAAAGCAATGAGTTAAAACTAAACTAAGATGATATTAATCTACAATGAACAGTATTAAACTAAAGAGCCATTATCATACTTGAAAAGAAAGGACAAAGCTGAACCACATGCATTCTACCTCTGGAGTATTCTATTGAAATTGACATGCCATTAATCTATGAAATTACACAGTTTGAAATGAAAACACAATTAAAATCCTAAAATACCACAGTTAATTCCCATTCATCATTACAGATATTTTGGAAGAATTCATTAGAATGAGATTAAACTGTAGAATTCAATACAAATGAACATAAAAACGCAGAATTCAGAAAACTAACTAGGCTAAGAATGAAACGAGAGTTACTTATCTAAATTAAAAAGAACAGAGATGCACAGGAGGTAGGGGCCCTCCACCACCTGGTAGCACGTATTCTAACTCAAAATCGACTCAGCTCATGCAGCAGAATGATGCTTTTTCATTAAATGAGAAAAATACTTAAAACAGAGTATTCACGGTTGGCAGCAAAAGCCAAAATATAACTAAGATCTAACTAGCGTTGCTTGGTCTCCCAAGTCATATTTATAATAAAATTACATAACAGAACTTGAGATAATGAAGGATTATTGTCTTTCCCATTCCTATTTGAATTAAAACTCTTATTGAAGGCTGCGTACTTTTGCTGTAGACAGCTGGACTGAGACAGTCCTACTAGAAGTCTGCTTCCTTAAATATGTTCCCACGTATCAAAACCATACACATAATTCGTTTCTTCCTTCATGGTGAGCAACAAACCATGTAGACATGACGTGGAATATGCCCATATGCGGTTTTTCTTGAGAGGCCACCTGGAACATACTCAAACTGTAAAACAACTGCAGAATCGCCGGTCAGCTACGGAATGTCTGCATTCTGTAGCTATTTTGCAGAAAATTGTTAAAATAGAAAAAATCATGAAAATACAATATGTTAATCAATTGCATGTAACCTTTAAGCAATCCTAATCATTCTTCATTGATTTTAGGCTTATGAAGTGATAAAAGAATGATGAAATGAGGTAAAGTGGAATGAAAGAAAGCACAATTTTGAGGCTCAACAGATGGCTGAAGCTATGGCCTGAATGCCTGAATATGGGGAATGGAGTTCAATCCTTCATGAGCTACTCAATAAGGAGAGGAATTCCTAAACAGGACTCCCTCGTGCTCAAAGGCACTGTAGCTCTGCTGAACAGCAAGAGGCAGCAACAAGTCTCTAAGACTCGAATGTAAAATGATCAAAGATAATCTCAATGGTTGCCTTTCTCCTCTTTTAAACAAGTGAGCCTTCCCTCCATGGGCCCTACTTTGAATTAGGGTTTCCTTCCTCTAGAAGCTTCCCTCCTACGTTGTCCCACTTAGTGCTTTCCAACTCATGCCAATGAATTTTGACTTGGTCAACCTTGGCCAATCCTTTATGAAAAAACCTCCTTTCACACATGGAGGTGTGAAATCTAGATCCAACATGATCCTCTTTCATACTTAGAGGATTGGTATTCTCTAATCATGCAAATAATGGGTCCCCTACCCATTTTATTCATCTCCTTAACAAAAATTAATGTTCCATAAAATTTGGAACATTACAGTCCTCCCCTCTCAAAATATTTCTTGCCCTCAAGAAATTGCAAGGATGAACTGATTTTATTTCTGCCCTTCCTCCTGTATCATCCTTATGTGATGATATCCTCAATAAAAAGGATGCCATATCAACAATCAAGTCTCCAAATTGTCCCTCCAACATATGCAATCTAGCCTTGGGGTGAACATCCCCAAATAGTTATCATGTAGAAACAACTATCCATGAAGGAAAAAAGAGTTGTATAAGGGCCTCCTTGAGGCATGAGATCTGATATATAATGGGACATATCATCCCCATATGAATCTCTCATCCCCAAGCCATCAATCATAAAAATAAGCTGCCTCTCAACAAGGCAACTCATGGAAAATCTCCCTCCACCTTGAGCTTTGGAAATGAAGGTGGGCTGAAAATCTGATCATGGCAAGCACTATAACTTGCCCCATGCTGTCCTCTTCTCCACTTATGAAAATTGTGGAGTGTATGTTGATCCTGGGCTGCAAAATTATTGCCCTTAAGTGGAAAAATGAAAATAAATCCTTCATGTATTTCTCTTCCAATAATGATAATCTGGCTGGCCCAAGACATGTCATCTATAATGAATAGGACAAGATCACCATAGAATTCCCCCATGACATGTTCGCTGTAGGTTATACCATTTGCAGAAAAATGCAAACAATGCCTCATAGGGTTATAATGCAACCTCATCCACTGCAGCTGCAGAAAATAACATGGCAAGTATTGCACAACAAATATCACATCTACTACTAAATAGACAAGTGAATCAACAACATAAGGTCAAGTACCTTCCCATATACATAAAATGGATGGATAGCATTAACAAAACCGTGGCTCTAAATATGTGGCTGTAGCCATGCCTCCTCTCATGTTCCCCTTAGAACATGTACTGCAGAAAATATGGGAGTCTTCCCTCATCAAGGACACATTCATCCCATGTGTCTCTCCTCTAAACATGTCCTTCACTGAGATAACAGAAATATTAGCCAAGGAGACCATACTCAGCAATAAAATTAGGTAATTACTAAAGGTTTCATGTTGTGCAAAGGTGTACCAATAGTCTCCCAAGTGGTCACAGCGCAGTTTCCCAAACTGCTGCTTTGAGAAATGATATGGCAAGTTGGTTCTCATCTCATAAATAACAATGTATGTTTTTACACTTGATAATGCATGGTAAATGACTGAATATAAATGCTGAACATACATGGAAGGTAACACTTGCCCAAGGCCATATAAAATATGGTTGTCTCCATCACATGGTTTGGCCCAACTTTGCTCATGGAGCAACATGAAAAATCTGCCCTTTGGAGGGCCCATGCACTGCAACAAAATGATAAGAGTATGTAAATCAGCAAAGGTACATACAAGAATCTTAAAATAGGCTAGAAGTGAGATGAAATATGGATCTATGCATGTGATCCTCCACCCAAATGACAACACTGTGAGCTCATACAAAAGGGCTCTTGCCCATGCCAATCTGTGTTCCTTGACATGCTCCTTGTCAAGAACAACTATGGTGATGCTGCTGCAAATATGAAGCTCCTCCCAAGAGGGAAATGCCTCCCAATCAATCCCAGCTAAGGATTGATCCCCTTACACTATGAGAGTTCCCTCCTCTACTCCTGCAACACCATCAATCATATGAGAGAAAATCTACTTGTGCTCTCTCCCATCAATTCCAAGAAACTCAAGTGCTTGATGCCTCCTCATGCTCACATCATATGACTCATGTGATGAAGGTATCATGACTGATATATAAGTTATATCAGAAATATGTATCCCTTCTTCTTGTTGCCCAATGATGTAAACAACCTGCCACTTATCCTTTTCTTTGGTACTCCTCCCATGAGGGCTGCCATCCTCCCAAGCCAATTCTTGCTTCTTGCATTTCATGAGAGTTTGAAATGCAACTCCTTGGAGACCTCTTAGGAAAGGCCTCTTACCCATGACTATGTTGGATCTATGAGGATCCAAATGTGATGGAGGTGATGTCTCCTCTCCATCCATGTTCAACAGCACTGTTGATTCCTCCAATGATGTAGCAGCTATCTCTTCCTCCGGTTCACAATTTGTTTCATGATTCTCCATGGAGGTGTCATGGTTTACTTCATCCTCCAAAATTTGACACTCCCACCTTAAAGGCTGAATGAAAATCATCAAAGGTGTGTGAGGATGAGGGTTCACCTTCTCCTTGAACCCTTTTGATAGCACAGTGCAATCATGAGGCCCTAAAGTGGCCATGTGATTTGATCCTTGGACCTCTTCATATGAAATTCCACCATCCTTAAGATTAATTGCTGAAGTAAAATGTGGAAATTTTCTCATACCTTGGTGGATCTTGGGACCTTCTTGTGCGGCTACAATGGCTTTTCCTCCAATGGCTTCTTCATCCATAGATGTTGAAGGCTACTCCTTCAAAGCTATAGCAGCGTTGGTGCAATCATCCTCCCATGGTGGTGTGAGCTTCTCTTCCTTTTTTCTTTCTCCATCAAAGGTTTGGATCAACCTTTGAGTAAATACTGAAAAATAACTCACCCTTGAATGGAACAAGGGTTTGAACCACAAAATAGAGGTTTTCTCCTCCATGTGCAGCACTACCATCTCCACTGCTTCTTTCTCTCCCACTGGATGCAGTAATAAAAATGCCTCCAGCTTCTTCTCCCAAGCTCTAGCTAAAGTAACCCCATCAAATGTAGACAATAGAAGCCTATTTCCTCTTATTTCTCCTTTTCCACGGGGAATTCTCTCCTCCATCTGCTGAATAGACTGTGGGAACACTGTAGCTCCCATGAATGCTGCAAAATTGGGTTTATAGTCACCCAGGTACTTGCTTAAGATCTGAAAATCCAAGCATCTCCCATGCTGGTCTTCAAGAGAATAGGAAGTTCATGGACCTCCCTCTTCTCCCCTTTTCTTCTCCTCCTCCTCAGGGAGGCTCTTATTTATTCCAAAATTATATGATATTAGTCTCATCTTCTTCATCATTCTCCTATGAAATTGAACTCACAAGCTATTACAAGTTCGATGCTCTGATACCACTGTAATGTTCGTTTTTCAGAAACATTGTCAATCGACAAAGAAAATCTATTCTAGAGATGGAATGCAGGGGAATTTACTGGATTTGTCACCTTTGAAAAAAGGATGAGCTCCAGAGGCTACCTAGCCCACTAGCAGAATCTATCTATAGAGTGATTTTCAAGGGACAATATCCCCAAGAGGGAAACTCAACAAGATTGGGAATCTCTTGAGATAACCACAACATTGCAGCTACAACAATAACAAATACATAAAATGGAAAATAGCAGTGATTCATATACACATGAAATTCCAGAGCATCTAATGGCCATCATATTAAGACATAGCAGCAAATAAGAATACAAATCCTTGAGGGAATGATCACTCAAGCAAGGCACTAGAAGCCTCAAGAAACCTGTACATGAAAATGTGAAATACACTGCTGCATAAATAAAGCCCTAGGCCATGACTGCATAGTTATAGAGTGGAAATGCTGCATAAATGATGGAAATAAAATGATATAGCAATGTAGGCTCAAATAAAGAAGGGGGAGCAAGATCTCAACCCCTGAAAATACATAACATCAATCCTTTAAGAGGATTGGTTGAAATCTATACAAAAAAGCTGAATATAAAAAATGTCAGAGTTGTAGTAGCTGCTGCAACTCAAGAGCTAGAAATGGATGGAGAAGGCTAAAATATATGTTGTAGATGAAGAGGCCTTCTCCAATGAAAATCTGAAGTGAAAGGTTGATCCTTTCACCCAAGACTTCCCCTCCAAGTGATTGTCAATCCCTCACAGCAAATAGCCACCAAGAAGAACGTTGTCTAAGAGAGTGATTGCGCTACCAGTGATGGAATGTGGTTTTCCTGATGCCAAATATGGTGGGATATGCTCAAGAACCGCCTTTTCTAATCTCCCAATGGATGGAACCTCTCTCCACAGAAAAACTAGCTTTGGATGGTGTGTGGAAACCTCCCCAGCAACACTGCACAATATCTGTTGCAGAAACTGCGCTAATGTAGATGGCTGAAGCTATGGCTTGAATGCATGAATGTGGGGAATGGAGTGAAATCCTTCATGAGCTACTCAAGAAGGAGATTAATTCCTAAACATGACTCCCTCGTGCCTGAAGGCACTGCAGCTCTGCTGAATAGCAAGAGGCAGCAACAAGTCTCTAAGACTCGAATGTAAAATGATAAAAGATAATCTCAATGGATGCCTTGCTCCTTTTTTAAACAAGTGAGCCTTCCCTCCATGGGCCCTACTTCGAATTAGGGTTTCCTTCCTATAGAATATTCCCTCCTATGTTGTCCCACTTAGTGCTTTCCAACTCATGCCAACACAGTTTGACTTGGTCAACCTTGGCCAATCCTTTATGAAAAAACCTCCTTTCACACATGGAGGTGTGAAATCCTACTCCAACATGATCCTCTTTCATACTTAGAGGATTTTTATTCTCTAATCATGCAAAGAATGGGTCCCCTACCCATTTTATTCATCTCCTTAACAAAAATTAATGTTCCATAAAATTTGGAACATTACAGAGTAGGCCAATAGTATCCAACTTATAAGGCCTTGAAAATTTTCCTCTTAGAAGAAAAATGACCCCCACAGGGCTCGTCATGACATGCTGAGAGGATGTCAAATAATTCCTCTTCCCTGAAACATCTCCTTAGAATCTTATCTGGTCCGAGTTTGAAAATATTTCCACCAATCCAAGTGAAAGCGGCACTCTTTATCACAATTTTTCTCTTCTCCCTAGATGACATATTTGGATGAAATATCCCAACAACCAAGTAGTTGGATATGTCATAAAACCATGGAGATAGTGTTGAGATAACAAATAAGTTCTCATCTAGAAGTTGATCATCAATCATACCTTCATCATCTACAGGAAAAGTGAGTTTGGACAAAAAATCTGTAGCTACATTTTCTTTCCCTGGCATATCAATGATGGTAAAATCAAACTGTTGTAACGATAATAACCACCTAATAGTTATAGCATTAACATCAAGTTTTTTCATAAAGTATTTAATTTCTGCATGTTTAGTATGCACAAAAGCTTGGTACCTAGTGATATAATGTCTGAACTTGTTCAAGGAATGGACAATAGCTAAAAGTTATTTCTCAGTGACAGTGTATTTCAATTCAGCCTTAGACAGATTTTTACTAATGAAGTAAATGGAATAGGGTAACTTATCAACCATTTTTATGAAATCTACCCTCACAACTTTAGCTAATGCATCATTATGTAAATGGAAAGGCAGAGCCCATTTAAGACCTCAGAGTATAGAAGCAGTGGTCAACTTTTCTTTTATGATTTCAAAGGCTTCTTGAAAAAAACTTGACCAACAGAATTCTGAGTCCTTGGACAAAAATCCAAACAATGGGGAAGCCACCTTGCTAAAATCCTTGATGAATCTCCTATAGTAACTAGCCAAGCCCAAAAAACTCCTAACACCTCTTTGTTTCTGAGGAGTGAGGACCCTTTTTAGGATGGAAATCTTGTTTGGGTCTACTTGTATTCCTGCTTGAGATATGGAGTGGCCAAGGACAATCCTTTCCTTCCTCAAGAATTCAGACTTCTCAGGACTCAACGAGAGATGCATCTCAATGCATCTCCTCGGGACTTGTTGGAGCGAGGTCCCCCAAGGCACACTTTTTGATGCAATTTTGTATAAGTATTGTATGTGTGCATTGCATGATTGAGTCAAGGGGATTTGGGGTGGGTCAAAGCCCCTAATTTTGATGTAAATGGGTTTAAGGTTAAACTGTGGGCCTTAAACCATGGTTTCAGACCATAGTATCTGCATGCAGAAATATTATAAATAGATAGATCGATTCTAGGCAAAGAAGCTAAGTTTGATATGATATTGTGATCTATATGAGTCTGTAATATGTTGTCAGGGTTTTTTCTAGGTTGGGTTGAAAGGCTCTTGCTGGCTGTGCACGCAGAGACCTAGTCCTGGTTGTGTGTGGACTCCGATGAATATGTGCGCAGAAGGGTTATGCAAGGGAAATTATGATATGTATTGAAAGGATCTGAATTAATGTAAAGGACAAATTTTTGTGAACTTACTCTGTTATTTCTCTAAGTTATTTAATGTTTCTATTATGTTGAGATCACACTAGTTCCGTATTTCTTATTGATTATTGCGTGAAGATATCAGTTATGGTTATGCATGCTTATTGACTATTGATAAATCTTCTTAACTAATTGCATTGTTAGATCTATATCTAGTTCTGTTATGTTTTATCTACGGCAAGGTGATCAACAAATATGTCTTATTCTATTAAGGATTGTGCACATTCTATGATTCTACTTTATTCTGTTTCACACATTTGTTTATGATTGATACAAGTCTGCATTCTATGCTTAGGAACACTTCATTATTTTCTCCCTCAGGGTGCAGAAACCTGGTTCCAGCACCCCCCCATACTACTTTGGATGAGAATTTGATCTACGCAAGCAGTTCATTTCCAAAATGGCTAGTAGTTGGAGGGTTTGTTGTTTTATCCATAAAATCTGAACCTAGGTCAGGACCCCTCAAGCCAAAAAATGGTTTTGTTGTTGGGACCAGGATCATTTTGAGGTAGATTTGATGTTTTGGCATCCTTCATCAAATGAATTTCAATATTGGTTGGATATAAATTTCCTTTAATTCACACTCCAAGAGAATAGAAGTAATAAGTTATCTGAAAAACAATGGGTATAGAAATATATTTATATAGAAGTGCATGAAATAGTCTTTTTCTCCTTTGTACAAAATCTACAAGATTATTTTTCGCCCCTATATTACTATTATAGTCCCTTATTGTTTTTATTGTAACCCCCTTATTGTTATTATTTTACCCCTGTAACCCCATATTGTTATTATTGTGCCCTTAAATTATTATTGTTAGGTCGGCTAGGATTACATTGTGGCCCCATGGACTCCTATATATAGAAAGGAGGTTTTGTAATTTGTATCAACCAATAATTGTTCATTAATGTAATGTATTGGAGGTTTCCCCCTCGAAGTGGCTTATTTCTAAGGCGTTGATATCTCTTTTCTTCTATTTTTGGAGCTGGTTTCCCAACATTTGGTATCAGAGGTTTGGATTCTAGGGTTTCGCTGCTCCAAACAGGTCATCGTGGCATTTTCGCTATAAATTTTTTTCTACAAAGGTTCAGAAGCTAAAATGTTTAGAGCGTAAATCTGAAATCCTGAGGAACATCATTGCAAAATTTTAGAGCTTGGTTCACAATATTTTCAGAGATATGATATGTGGACATTAGGTCTTTTTCAGGCTCCTGAATTTCATCTCAAAGAAGTAATGGTGGTAAAATATTCATAACTCTCTCTTTGAGCATAAAATTTGGATTCTATAAATAGTGGTTGGAAGTACACAGACTATAGTTTCCTATCTGTAAATTTCAGAGCCAAAGGAGAAAACAGTGACACGTGGCAAGCCGTGCAAGGTCACTCTACCAAACCATTCCATAATTAGGTTATTGTGGGAGATTGGAAATAACTTTTCCTTGAAGAATCCAAATCAAGTAAAAACTTTGGCAATTGAAAGAATATTTAGGGGGCTACGTTAGGGCTGAATTTCAGATATTGAAGATCCGAAATCACAGAGATAATTCAGTTTCAATATCGAGCTCCTCAAAATCAAGAAAAAAGTGTGTATTGTTTTTTTTAAATTGCATAAGTCTTGTTCGAAAAATCAGTTTTAAGTGATTCCAAATGCCTATTGAGCATAGATATCGGTATTGATTTCTAAAATGCCTCCTAAAAAGAATTCAACACCCATTAAGCCCTCAGAGTACTCTACTATGACTCATGAAGATGAAGAATTGCAACATGATCTATCAAAATTACAAGAGCAAGTGCACCAAAATTCGCTCTCTCAAAGAGCAACAAAAAATGAAATGGATGTTTTGAAGAAAAGCATGGAAGCTAAGATGGATGGTTTGAAGAAAGGCATGGAAGCTACAATGGATGGTTTGAAGAATGGTATGGAAGATAAAATGGATGGTATGGAAGAAAAAATGGAAGGTTTGAAGGAAGACATGGAAGGTTTGAAGGAAGGTTTGTCAAAGTTGATACAAGAAATGATTCCTAATGGTGAAAATATAGTAGATGAAAATCATGATGAGAAAAAAATAAATGTTAATCATGATTTCATAAACTCTAATGTTGTATTAAAGAACCACCATATTCCAAAGATGGATATGATGAATTTTGATGGCAAGGATCTCGTAACATGGATACTACAGATGGAGCAATATTTTGATCTCAATAATGTGCAAAACACACAAAAGGTACGCATTGCAACTTTACATTTAGAACAAAATACATTTGTATGGTATCGATGGCTTTGCTCCCGTAAAAAATTGTCACTTGGTCAATTTTTACGGAGGAAATGATAGCACATTATGAGGATACAAAGAGCAACACCTCTTTAGCCAATTGATAAATCTCAAACAAAAGGGTTTAGTGGGGGAGCACATTGAGGACTTCCAAAAATTGAATATAAGGGTAACTGATATTCCAGAGGAACACAGGATTGATCTCTTCATAGTTACTTTAAAGGATAACATCCAACATGAAGTTTGCATTTTGGAACCTGATTCATTGGAGAAGGCATTCAGGTTGGCAAGAAAAATTGAATGTAAAATTATGGCGACAAGGAAGCCTACCACTCACTTCTATAAAGATGGAAGTTTTGCTACTCCTAGATTTCCACAACCTACAAGGTTGACACCACAACAATTGGAAGAAAAAAGAGCAAAAGGGCTTTGCTACAGTTGTGATAGCAAATACACTAAAGGTCATAAGTGTGACGAGAAGAAATTATTTTACATAGATTGTGAAGAGGAAGAAGAAAATGAACAAGAAGAGGATATACACCAGGAACCAACCCTAGAAGAGGAAGAAATGAGTCTGACCATATCGTGTAATGCATTGGAAAGAATTACCACTCCTCAAACTCTCAAGATAGAAGGACATATCAAGAAGAAAAAGGTAATAGTGTTGATTGATTCGGGTAGTACCCATAATTTTATTCCTTGTAAGGTAGCCAAGGAATTGAATTGTTTCCTATACCCAACACCAGAATGTCAAGTGATGGTTGCAAATGGAGGAACTATAAATTGCTCTGGAAAATGCCATAATATCAAGCTAACCATGGGGGAATATGTATTTAATATTCCAATGCTTTCCATTCCTATGGGAGGTGCTGATGTTGTACTAGGAGTACAATGGTTACAATCTTTGGGGACGATAGCTTTTAATTTTCAAGAATTTTTCTTGAATTTTTTTTCAGATGGAAAGGATGTCGAATTACGGGGTATTGCAGGGAAGCCAGGAAACATAATAATCTCTAATGTCATGAAAAAGCTTATAAAGAAAGAACAACGAGGTGTAATTGCACAATTATGCTCACTAGAAGTTCCAACATCAAAATCATCTATTTCTGGAGTCTCAAAAAATTCTTGGACAATCATTCCAAGGTGTTTGAAACTCCCAAAGGGATCCCACCTATTCGTGATCATGATCATGCTATTCATTTGATTCCAGGAAGTGTTCCTCCAAACATCAGGCCTTATAGATATGCTTATGTCCAAAAGAGAAAAATTGAACGTATGATTGCAAAAATGTTAGAGGAGGGTATAATTCAACCTAGTCAAAGTTCTTTCTCTGCTCATATAGTATTGGTACACAAGAAGGATGGATCATGGTGCATGTGTTAGGATTATAGGGAGATCAATAATCTCACCATTAAAGATAAATTTCCCATTCCTGTGATTGATGAATTATTGGATGAATTACATGGAGCAATTTATTTTACCAAGTTGTATCTTCGTTCAGGATATCATCAAATTAGAATGAAGACTGAAGATATTCCAAAAACAGCATTTCGAACTCATGAGGGTCATTATGAATTTTTGGTTATGCCTTTGGCCTTACCAATGCACCTTCTACATTTCAAGGGTTGATGAATTCCATTTTCAAACCCTTCCTTAGAAAATTTGTGCTAGTATTTTTTGATGATATACTAATCTATAGCAGGTCTTGGAAGGATCATGTTGAACATGTTGACAGGGTGCCCAAACTATTGCAGGAGAAACAATTATATGCAAAAACATCCAAATGTTTCTTTGGAGCACAAGAGGTGGAATATCTGGGTCATATTGTATCTCACGAGGGTGTTAAAGTAGACCCTAACAAAATTAAAGCCATTAAGGAATGGAAAGTCCCTACAACCATAAAGCAGTTGCGAGGATTTCTCGGGTTAACAGGGTATTATCGCAAGTTTGTTAAGAATTATGGGAGAATAGCAGCACCTCTAACAACATTATTAAAGAAATATGCATTTTCATGGACTCCTGAAGCAACTAAGGCCTTTGAACATCTTAAAGAGGCAATGTGCCTAGCACCGGTCTTAGCTACGCCAGACTTCACAAAAACCTTTATTGTGGAATGTGATGCCTCAGGAAATGAAATTGGTGTTGTTTTAATGCAAGAAGGAAGACCCATTGCTTTTGAAAGTCGTCCAATCAAAGGAAAGTATTTACAAAAACCTATTTATGAGAAGGAAATGTTAGCAATACTGCATGCACTAAAGAAATGGCGAACTTACCTAATGTGAAGACACTTCAAGGTAAAAACTGATCATGATAGTCTTAAACACTTTTTGGAACAAAGACTATCTTCAGAAGAGCAGCAAAAATGGGTCACAAAGATGTTGGGTTATGACTCTGAAATAATCTACAAAAAAGGAAAGCTTAATGTTGTTGCAGATGCACTCTCAAGAAAGAATGAAGAGGTGGAAGCATTGCTTTGTGCCATTTCTATTATCTAACCAGATTGGATAACCGAAGCAAGAGATGAATGGAAGAAGGACAAAGATGTATGGACACTCATTCAAAAGTTGCAGCAAGATCCTAGTACATCTGATACATTTAGTTGGAAAAATGATTCCTTATGGTAAAAAGATCGCTTATATATTTGTAAGAATTCCCAACTAAAACAAAAGATTCTTTTGGAATTGCACACTTCTCCTTTAGGAGGACACTCAGGATTTTTAAAAACTTACCTCAGGGTGAAGAAATAATTATTTTGGGATGGCCTTAAATCTGATACTCAAAATTTTGTGGTAGAATGTTTTGTTTTCCAGCAGAATAAAGTTGAGACAATTAAGACCCCGGGTCTTCTACAACCTTTATCCATTCCAAGTCAATGTTGGGAGGAGATTTCAGCGGATTTTATCACAGGTTTACATAAGTCCGAAGGAAAGAGTGTCATCATGGTGGTAGTTGGTAGACTTACCAAGTATGCACACTTTTGTGCATTATCTCATCCATTTAAAGCAAGTATAGTTGCTACTACATTTATGGACATAATTCAAAAGCTACATGGGAACCCAAGGGTTATTGTGAGTGATAGAGATCCAACTTTTACTAGAAATTTTTGGATGGAGTTATTTTCTTGTTTGGGTACTCAATTAGTTCATAGCTCATCTTATCATCCTCAATCCGATGGTCAAACTAAGATAGTAAATAAATTTTTGGAAGGATATCTTCATTTTTTTGTATCTGATAAACAAACACAATGGGTCAAGTGGTTACCTCTCGCTGAATGGTGGTATAAGACTTCCTTCCATACTGCAGCAAAAATGACCCCATTTATGGCACTTTATGGATATCATCCACCATCCATCACATCATCTTTAAGAGAAAATTCTAAGGTTCAAGCAGTGGAAGATCACATCGAGCATCAACAAGAAGTTCTCCAAATCTTAAAGGATAACCTGAATTTGGCACAAAATCGAATGAAATAACAGGCAGATCAACATCGCAGCGAGAGAAGTTTTGATGTAGGAGATTGGGTATTTTTACGGCTACAACCATACAAACAAATGTCCCTCAAGCAAGCTAAGAAGGATAACAAATTATCGCCAAAGTACTATGGTCCTTACAAGGTGTTGCAAAAGATTGGTACTATGGCATACAAATTGGAGCTTCCTGCTTCTTCACGAGTGCATCCAATTTTCCATGTTTCATGCTTAAAGAAGGTTATAGGTGAAAATATTCTAGTTCAAACAATATTTCCAGAACTTGATGAGGAATTAAAAATCATATTGGAACCTGAAGCTGGCCATTTAAACAAGAAATCGACAAATCACGTAATCGATCAATTTTAGAGTATCTCATCAAGTGGAGTTTCTTACCCCATCGAAGATTCTCCAAGGGAGGATGATAATTTTATACAAAAGCACCTAAAGCTACCAAGCGTTGAGGACAACACTTTTTTTGAAGGAGAGGGGCATGTTAGGTCCTCATATTACTATTATATATTCCCTTATCGTCGTTTAACCAAGCCTTATTGTTATTATTGTACCCCTGTAACCCCCATATTGTTATTATTGTGCCCTTAAATTATTATTGTTAGGTCGGCTAGGATTGCATTGTGGCCCCATGGACTCCTATATATAGAAAGGAGGTTTTGTAATTTGTATCAACCAAGAATTGTTCATTCATGTAATGTATTGGAGGTTTCCCCCTCAAAGTGGCTTATTTCTAAGGCGTTGATATCTCTTTTCTTCTATTTTTGGAGCTGGTTTCCCAACAGCTTAGCTGATTCCATCACTCCATAAAATATGACACAATCACGAAGTGGATGCCTGAATTTATCCAACAAGTAGAGAAGTTTGACAATAATATCACCCGCATGATAGACCATTGGATCAATCACCTCTTGGGAGGATTTGTGACTGAATTTTCCATTGATCAATTTGTTTCATATTTTGAAGTAGAAAGGAGATTTTTCAAAAGCCCTTGAGGTAAGTTCCTGCGCTCATTGAAATTGTTGCTAAAAATGCTATTATGTGAAGGGGGTTGTTTGTGCGAACATAATTCTTGAATGCCTCGAAGAGGCCCAACTACGCACAGTGGAAAATGTTACCGCGAAGATTCTAAAAATTTTATTTATAGCCCTCTGAATCCTAGATCTAAGAGCGAAGTTGAACCAGAAATTAGTAGCTCTAGTGATTCTGAAGGAGAAAGTTAATCGCACCAAAAAACTTTGAGTATGTTTCCAACTCCATCCACCTCACTTCTACACTCACATCATATATCTTCCACTCCACTGCGCATTCCATCTCCACCACCACCTCCACCTCCCCCTAAAGTAGATATGGTTGCATCATTGAAGTTACCTAATTTAAGAGGCATTGGAAATGAGGAAACTAATCACTTCTGGTTTGTGACTTAGGCTGTATGAGAGGCTCAAAAAATTAACAATATTTATATTAGGAAGGCAGATTTGGCTACTTCTTTCCAATATCGCGCATTAGATTGGTACATCAGGGATTCTGAAGAAAACCCTGATGCTACCTTATAACAAATCAAAGCCACCCTAAAAGAGCAGTTTAAGAAACCTAAGTCATACGCGTAGCTGGTGACAGAAATTAAGGAGACTCATCAAAAAACTAATGAATTTGTATGGGAGGCCGATCAAAGGTTGAAGCACACCATCAAATATGGTGGATTTGCTATTGATTATACTCAACATAAGGAATGGTTAATTTCTATGTTTCTCCCACATCTGTGCCAGCCCTTAGGTCAACAAAGGATTGCCACACAGGTTGAGGCTGAGGAGGTTGAAATGAAATTGGAGGTTACCCCAACATCTATTGCCCTGGGAACTCAATATATTCATAATCAGTTTGAATCCATGCATCTAGAAATTTAAATCTTGCGAAAGGAAAAAGGCAAGGAGGTTTGCGTAGAGGTGTGGTGTATAGAATGTAAATATTATGGGCACCATAAATATCAGTGTCATGTCTTCAACAACTGTCTGAATGCTTGAGGTCATATTCTGTTGAACAGTCCTGTGTGGTGCAAAATCTATCAAATTGTTGGATTACATGACACGGATTCCTGCCCAAGGATAGGAAAGTATCAACCTGACTTGAAGCAGCTATTTTGAAAATTATGTTCATCATTAGGGCATGATGAGAAACATTGTCACACTTATGATATGATGTTAGATAAATATAAAATATATAGAATGCACGTTGAGCCCACATTACCAGCAACCCCTTCTGAGTGCATAGGATTTAAAGGGAGAGGAAGAGGCCGAGGAGGAGGATCAACTTGCCGAGGGAGAGGACAAGTCATTTTATATAACTGTGGAGATGTCAGCAATTACACGTGTGACTATCCGAATCCAGCACAAAAATCCTACAGGTACTATAGAAAATTTTATCATGTCATATAATATTGTCCTGACTTGATTTCCAAAATGCAGGAAAAGTGTAATGTTCCAAATCTGGAACTTTATGCTCCATCGGGAATATCTTAAGATATTCCAAAATTCCTTCTATAGAAAGACCACAAGTCCATTCCAGATATTGAATGTTGGGGAATTTACAAGATATGTCACCTTCACAAGGAAGTGTGAGATCCAAAAGCTATCTGGCCCTTCACAGACTCTGTCTATGGATATGCAATATTTCCACTTCGGGAATTTCTGCTATAGGTTCCTTGAGGATGTTGTATAAGGAATTCACTGCATAAATAAGGAAAAACACCACAAGGATGCCCTAGAAAACATCTAATACAACTCCCTTGCAGAAAATGAGCTCAAAGAAATAACTCTAGATGGGTTATTCAGATCTCCCCAATCTAGGTCTCTAAAACAATGCTCAATGAGAGAGCTTACAACAATATATGAACATTAACACTAAAATTTGAAAATATGAATATGCCATAGGAGGGAAATGTATGCAGCCAACATTATATGATTATGTCAGAAATAATATACAAGAAATATTTGAGGGACAAGCCACTCAAGCTTTAAGAGCCAACCTCCAATGAATGAGCAATGAAATACATGAGTTGCTGCAACTCCACAAAATGCCGAAGAGAAGTTACTGCGCTGTGTATATGAAGGTAGTAGATGTTGAATATACAAGAAATAAAAATTTGGCTGTAGGATTCAAGAAATAGCCCAATAACAAAGGAATGGGCTGAAATACTAGATTTCTAGCCAATCTAGGAGAGATTGCTAGAAATGTCGGGGAGTACAAAATGTGACAAGAGACTTGTCACTGCAACTGAAAAAAAACAAGAATGAGGTTGTGGCTGATCTAAAATCTGATTTCCCTCCTCTGATAATTTCTCTAAGCACAAAGGGCTGATCCCTTTGCCTCAAAAACACACTCTTGATGAGTTCCATAAACCCTCCTCACACTGCCTCCATAAAATAACACAGTTTCTGATATGGATTGAGCAATGGGAGATGATGGTAGTTTGGCCAAGTGCCAAAGATATGAAATGAAGCACGGGAATCCTCCTTGCATCTCCTCCAATGAATATATCACTCCTCCACTAAAGAAAACAAATCAAGAGAGACTCCATGAGTTCCTCTCTTGCTGCACCCAACAACACAACGTCCTCTCTGTTGCAGAGCTAATGCTGTAGGTGATGAATGTAGCTGTGGCCAATGTTGGATTGAGGAAAATCAGCTCAATCCTCATCCTTCCTTGAGGAAGAGGTATGGATTCCCGACCGGGAACACCCTAGTGCCTGAGGGCACCACCACCCTGCTAAATAGCCCGGGGATGCAAGCCTTTGCAGACCCAATTCTAAACTCCAAACATGATAAAAATGGGCTGCCATCTCCTCCATATAAAGAAAGGGAACTCTTCTCCACCATGGTCCCACCAATTTATGGTTTTCACCCTCATGTGAGTGTTTTCCCTCCAAAACTACGCATCTTCTCTAGGAAGCCTCTCCTCCTTGGGCAGCGCTATTGACTTTAGTCAAAGGTGACTAAATCAAGTGATCCGGGTTCCATTCACACCCTTAGGTGTTTATATCAGCTGCTTTATTCTTCTCCTTTTCACACAAGGAGTGTTATTTCTTCATCAAAATAGGGTTAAGGTGTCTCTTTACCCATTTTATTAAACAAAAATAAAATGTGCAACTATAATTTTCCATTTAGCTTGAGGATAAAAATTGGGAACATTACATTCCTCCCCTCCAACATGTTTCTTGTCCTCAAGCAACTACATAGAGAGAACAAAATTTCTCCCCCTTTCTTCTCTTGTGGCCTCCTCATCAACAAGATTTATCGCTGCTCAAAAGATGTTGTAATAAACTTGTCCTCCAATGCTCTCTCCCAAGTATGCAAGTTGAAAATGATGCTCCTCATGGAAAGATAGAAGGTGTAGTGGAATCCTTCTTGCTATGCTATGGCCTTCTTAGGGTAGGAGTGATGATATGCATGGGAAAAAATTTCTCCCAATGATGATCCTCTCATCCATGCTATCATCCAAATGAAAATCTCACCCCTGATTTCTGCAATGTATTGGGGCTGAACAGAGAGTTATGCTTTGGTTTCCCATGATGGCCCTCTCTCCATTTGTGGTGTGCATGGGGTTGACTCTATCCTTGGGCTAAAATTGTATGGCCTCCAAGAATGGCCCAAGCCACCCCATCAAGAAAATCAGCCATGAAATGCCTCTGCAAATTCTCCAAGTGGTCCCTCCCACAAGAAGGTACAAGTAGAAATGTGGAAATCATGGTTTTCCCATGGTATCTCCTACAAGATAAGACATGTATAATGGGGAGAATCATGCTCCCAATGGGCTGTACATCCAATACCCTCCAAATAATGCTCCTCATGAATGTACAAGCATCAGAAATACATGGAGCAATACACAATAAAAGCAAGTTGTCAAATGACAACCGGAGAGTGGCTCAAAGTTCCACTCATGGAACCTGCGCAGTGCCTCTTGGCCTGCCTCAAAATCACAAATAAAAAGTGCTTTTATAGCCACTTTTTTTCTGCTACAAAATCCTCACAAGATGGAATAATAAAAATACAAATTGGTGCCAATGGTGCACACCAAGAAGCATGTGGCTTCCCCCAAAAACCATTATAAGAATGGCCACTCCCATTGCTGCAATGGGCCAAAAGTACATCACAATAGGGAGCATAAGGAGATGTGATCATCCTTAGCTCATCAAGTTTCTCATAAGAAGTAAAGAAAGGCAAATCAAAATGAAGATCTATACCTCCTTTACCATGTACTCTAGTCCTTGAGCTGAAATGGCTCATCTAAATGCTCTCCCTCTCATCCAATGAGTAAGGGAATGGTTGTGCCAACCTCTCCAGAATAATCCGGGCTATGCAACTGTATTCTAATGAAGATCATGATGAATTCCCTCCCAAGTTAACTCCTCTAGCAAGGAAAAGTATGCATCCAAGTGCATAGCTAGGAATTCCTCATGTGCTGCACGCAATAATTTCTCCTTGTGACTAGAAAATCTAGTCAAGAAGATCCTGCCATAACAATAGATGACCATATCATCAACCATGTATCTATCATCTCCCTCCTAATCATCAAAAATCATGCATGCACCAAGATCCTAGGAATACTCAACCAACAACTGAGTCCTCCAACCTGGATCAATCCTCCACATAGACAGCGCTGGTGATATGAAATATGGTGCTCCCCTCATGCTGCTGCCTGCTACTTTAACATCTCCCATGCCAAATTCATCCTCCAAGTTGCTACCATGCCCATCATGCAGCTTCTCATGCTCAAATAGAAATGATGATCTCTGAAAATGAGCCTCCCATGAGATACTATCACCTCCAAAGAATCTCCCAATCCTGGCCAATGTAAACATGAGTGGCCTCCATCTACTCCAATGCATGAAAGAGTCATTCCTCAAAGGAAGTATCCTCTCTCTCACCAAATCTATGGACTAGTCATCCTGCATCATGAAGATTCTATCCTCCATCTCTGCAGCAAACTCTATCAACGCAGTAAAACTGATGAGAATGGGTGGTACTGAAAATGAGAGGGTGTAACCCTCCTCCTTGTGCTTATCCCAACTCTCTGCGCTGTGTTGGATTCCTATAATGTCTCCACCTCTCTAGAATCCAAAAGTGGTGAACCAAATGACATGATTCCTCTCATCATCTCTAGATCATGTGGCCTCCCAAGTGGAATGCCTCCAAAAAGTGAGACATCAAGATAGGAAGTGGACTGTATATATGAGGGGAATGAAAGGTCCCTCTCTCTCTACTGCGCAGTGCAGTCCTTCTCCTATGTGAAGAAAATATCTAAAGTAGATAAGGGTGAATGCCCATCATCCCTTCATGCTGATCCTTCTTCTCTTCTTCTTCTTCCAATGGTGCAGGTTGTAGGTTCTTCTATGCACCTCCTCTCTACCAACATGTGAGTGTATCTCCTCCTTAATGAGAAGCCCTAGATCTTGGCCTTCCTTTGAGAGAAATATCTCTACACCTCACAAATGGAAGAGTGCCCTTCATATAATGGGGGTCTTGCCTCTAGCAAGCCATCCTCTTGATTTACTCCCCCTCTAGAAAGATGGAATGATCTTTGTTTCATGGTCCCCTTCCATGCATGCAAAGTGTTTGAAGTTTTGTCACACTATGTTGCACATTGGTTTTCATCAATCCCATTTGCAAAACTCTTTGTGACTTCAACATATGATCTCTCATTTGCATGAAAACATGAAATATAATTCTGAAACCAATCATCATGAATCATACCTTTGAGTTGCAGCACTGCTCCTCCAAAGGCCTCAACTTTTTCCTTCCATCCTTCTTGCAGTGGTTATGGGAAATGTACTGCGTTGTGGATCTACATGTGTGGCTGAATGCCCACACCCTTCATGAGAATAGCTAGGGCTTGCTTCATCCACAAACCCTTTCAGGAAATTTCTCCAAATTTTCCCTTTCATCAGATCTTCAATGATGTTCTCAATGGTCTGGAAAAGAAGAAGGGAGACCTCCTCTTCCGTCATTCCTTTTCCCTTGTTTCCTCTGAAAATATCCTTTCCTTGGAGAGAAGCTACTCTTGCTGATGGCATTAAATATTGTGCACAGGCTGAGCCAAGATTGATGCTCTGATAACACTGTAATGTTCCAAATCTGGAACTTTCTTCTCCATCAGGAATATCTTAAGATATTCCAAAATTCCTTCTATAGAAAGACCACAAGTCCATTTCAGAGATTGAATGTTGGGGAATTTACCGGATATGTCACCTTCAGAAGGAAGTGTGAGATCCAGAAGCTATCTGGCCCTTCACAGACTCTGTCTATGGATATGCAATATATCCACTTCGGGAATTTCTGCTATAGGGTCCTTGAGGACGCTGTATAAGGAAGTAGCTGCATAAATAAAGAAAACCACCATGAGGATTCCCTAGAAAACATCTAATAAAACTCCCTTCCAGAAAATGAGCTCAAATAAATAACTCTAGATGGGTTATTCAGATCTCCCCAATCTAGGTCTCTAAAACAATGCTCAATGAGAGAGCTTACAGCAATATATGAACATTAACACTAAACTTTGAAAATATGAATACACCATAAGAGGGAAATGTATGCATCCAACATTATATGATTATATCAGCAATAATGTACAAGAAATAATTGAGGGACAAGCCACTCAAGCTTTAAGAGCCAACCTCCAATGAATGAGCAATGAAATACATGAGTTGTTGCAACTCCACGAAATTTTGGAGAGCAGTGACTGCGTTGCGTATATGAAGGTAGTAGCTTTTGAATATACATGAAATACAAATGTGGCTGTAGGATACAATAAATATCCCAATAACAAAGGAATGGGCTGAAATACTAGATATCTAGCCAATCTAGGAGAGATTGCTAGAAATGTCAGTGAGTACAAAATGTGACAAGGGACTTGTCACTGCAAATGAAAAAAACAAGAATGAGGTTGTGGATTATCTGAAATCTAATTGGCCTCCTCTGATAATGTCTCTAAGCATAAAGGGATGATCCCTTTGCCTCAAAATCACACTCCTGATGAGTTCCATGAATCCTCCTCACACTGCCTCCATAAAATAATGAAGTTTCTGATATGGACTGCGAAGTGGGAGATGATGGTAGTTTGGACAAGTGCCAAATATATGAAATGAAGCCCAGGAATCCTCCTTTCAGCTCATCCAATGAATAGATCACTCCTCCACTGAAGAAAACAAATCAAGAGAGACTCCATGAGTTCCTCTCTTGCTGCACCCAACAACACAACGTCCTCTCTGCTGCAGAGCTAACGTTGTAGGTGTTGAATGTAGTTGTGGCCAATTATGGATTGAGGAAAATCAGCTCAATCCTCATCCTTCCTTGAGGAAGAGGTAGGGATTCCTGACCAGGAACACCCTAGTGCCCGAGGCACCACCACCCTGCTAAACAGCTCGGGGATGCAAGCCTTTGCAGACCCAATTCTAAACTCCAAACATGATGAAAATGGGCTGCCATCTCCTCCATATAAAGAAAGGGAACTCTTCTCCACCATGGTCCCACCAATTTAGGGTTTCCACCCTCACGTGAGTGTTTTCCCTCCAAAAATACACAACTTCTCTAGGAAGCCTCTCCTCCTTGGGCAGCGCTATTGAATTTAGTCAAAGGTGACTAAATCAAGTGATCTAGGTTCCATTCACACCCTTAGATGTTTATATCAGCTTCTTTATTCTTCTCCTTTTCACACAAGGAGTGTTATTTATTCATCAAAAGAGGGTTAAGGTGTCTCCTGACCCATTTTATTAAACAAAAATAAAATGTGCAACTATAATGTTCCATTTAGCTTGAGGCTAAAAATTGGGAACATTAAAAAAATAAGATGCAAACTTCAACACAAAATATTCAGATGGTTCGCGTTGAAACCTGTGAAGAATATCCCAATGTGAATGTGGTTAAAAGGAGTGGTGTAGCCACCAATGAAGATAAATGAAAGCTACCAGACACTGATGTATGGATCCACAAAGCACTTGAATCCAAGGAAGGGTTTAATCTTTAGTGCATTAAAGAGACCTTTATTGAAGCCCAAAAATAATTTGCACAAGGAAGTGCATCAACAATAGGAAGAACGATGAAGGAAGCAGGAGGAGATGAAGAGATAAAAACATTTCTACAAGCATGTATAAATTTTATGTGCAACTAGAAGGTTGTAGAAAATATTCAGGCACTGATATATAATTGTGCAAAGAATGAAAAACCAATGGTATAACAATGATTGGTCAACAAAATATACAAGAACAAGAAGAGAACGAGTAGGGAGATGTGTGTGACCACGTAGATTGGTGCTTATGAAATGGACCAAGTTATTCTAGATCTGGGATTAGATGCTAACGTTCTACTAAATAAAACCTGGCAACACATGGGATATCCAAAGCTAGAGTGGTCTACCATTCAACTGCGCATGGACAATAAATAGAAGATCATTCCTTTAGGAAGGTTGTCGCAAGTTGTGGTCAGTATAGAGGGTGTTAACATGAAAGAAAAATTTGAATTCATCCAAATCATAGATGATACTGATCCCTATCCGGCGTTGATAGGATTGGATTGGTCCATTGACATGGATGGAGTTATTAATCTGAAGAAAATGAGGACATAATTTGAAAGTAATGGAGTCAGGGTCATCATTCCTCTAGATCTTGTAGAAGGAAAAAGGTATACTAAACCAATGCGCGCTAAGGATGAGATCGATCAAATCTATAAGCTAACTTTGCACAAGGAATATTGGATTAATCCAAAAATAGATGGAAATATTAAGTGGGATAAGAATAGATCTTGTTTTTAAGACTCTGATGACGAACTAGAAAACTGGTAGAACTAGTTGCATGAGGTGTTTTTGCTGTGTTGTAATCATGTGACCTTATCTCTGCAAAGTATAGCATCTGAGGTGCATTATTTACCGCACTATGATGGATTAACTAATATAAACATATTTATAGGGGAACTTGAAAGGACTATGCCTGAAGGAAAAACATTCCATGCTTTGGATCTCTGCTTGCGCACTACTCCAGCAAGATGGTGGGAAACTCATAAGGAGAATATGGGCAACTGGGAGGAATGTGCATGCATGCAGAGGTTTTGGATTGAATGTACAGTCATTAAAATGGAAGATGTGTACTATGGAAGAGGGGATCCACACTGACATTTGGAAAGATGGAATCAGGTATGGGTCATAGAACCAAGACCTGAATGGGTCCATATGTTTATTCACACATTGGGAAGGGTGCCTACTTAATGGTATTTGGTGACAGAGTTGCGCTGAGGCACTAGTGAATGGTCTGTGTCGATAGAGAGTTTTGTTCTTACATTTAGCTTTGATAGTGGATTTGATACGGTTGGCCAAGCTTTGCTCTCCAAAATTGTTAATGCGCTGATGAATGAAATTGTGAGTTGTCGACAATTGGAAATTGTGAAATCTAGGGAATAGTGTGTCATTGTGGTAGCCTCAATATTTTATGGAAATCAAACCTAATGATAAGTATGCTTTCCCTAAGTGTGGTGGTTCAGTTAGAACAATAGAAAGAAATACATCTGAACTTTTCCTTAAAATGAATAGATAAGGGAAGAAAACCTACTTCTAATATGTTCGCTTTTCCTTGCCACCCTCCATTGCTTTCGTCACTCTCAATCTAATTGAACTCGTTTGATTGGTACCTGAAACAGAAAACATAAGACAAAAAACAACATAAAGGAATAATGATCTATTAAAGTTAAACAAATTGAATCGATTGCATTTGTAAATACACATATAACATCATTGACACATGCATTAGGAAAGGAACAAATGTATTTATTATGAAGTAGAAGGAGTAGTACAACCAGTTGATCAATTCGATGTCACTCACTCCAGCTTCAATCCCATCCTCATCACACCCAACATCATCATTCCAGAATCATAACATTACATGCATGATACCTCCAAGAGTTGTGATCTCACCAACATAACTCTACTTAATACAAATTCTTGCTCTCTTCTGCACTATGATCAGTTCTCTATTTATAAGTAGATGAAGGTAGTTTGACATGAATGAATCATTGAATGGATTTTCCAAAAATGGATGAAGATTTTTTTCTGTTCATGGGAATAGGAGGATAAGAGTTTTAATGGCTCCATGGTGTCCATATTCGAAGCTATCAGATGAGGTGAAAGTTGGAACAACTTTTAGAAGCCACTAGAAATTGGGAAGATTCCTGGAATCTAATGAAAAATTTACTTTGAGTCGACCAACGCACTCTAAAGTGGGCCTAGATCCTCTGCAACACATCCTTTCATGGGAGTAGATTCTCTACAAATCAGTTAATGCAGTCTAGGGGTGTGTTGATGGCTCAATGGGGCACTTCAACTGGCACCTAAGAAGTGAAGCTTTCATGAAGGAAAACCATCAATGGGATGACCTATTTAGGGCATGTAGAAACTAATTTAAAGTATGATAGACCCTAATGGATACTAATATGTGTTTTGGGATGATGCCCAAATTGACCTGTAACAGTTGCCCCCTAAAGCATGAAGTCAAAAATGATAATGTTGATTGATTTGCTTTACTATGTGATGAGTAGGATCTGAAGCAGACGGTGACCTACATCAATTACAATACATCACATCATGATATATTTTCATCTTAGACATGAATTTCTGAGGGAGGAATTCCCATACTCAGCACATAAACTATCATAACATCAGAAATTCGTCTACATATATAGACCCATGATGGGATGACAATCTGTTTAATGACCATCGTACAGATGATTTGGTACTACTCCTAAAATTGCATCCCGGATGGATGAAACTAGATCCGGGGTCTTATATCTTGTTCACTTGATCACTTAAGTATGAGTCTAACCATGTGAATATGTGATCTAAATTTGAATATGGGAAGACACCATCTGATTACCAACCAATTATATAAGTTGTTAATAGATGCGAAAGAAACCACCATTGATGATAATGGCTCTCAAGGTACTGCAATTCATTCTACTTGGTGTGAATAGATGATTTGATATTGAACACCATAAAAAGTCTTTTGGTCAAAGGCCTGTGATGTCAACCTATCGCCGAAAGTGAGAAACCCTCCATTGATGTAAGAAAGCTCCATGGTACTGAAAGGTTGTTTCTACGTCAACTTCCTTGATGATGAGCTAATGTCGACCATAAGAAAATTTTCGCAGGAAGGCCTTGATGTTTCCCCCATCAACGAAACAAAATGAGAGTAATGATTTTAGACACAGAATGTGACTGATGAAGCAATGTCAAATATGGCGGTCATGAAATGAATTTTTATGAGTATTGCAAAGGATGAGGAATAACTAAGTGACTTATCTTCAACATATCAACGAAACTAAATGAGTTGGAAGCATTGACCTAAAACTGAAGTGATGGATGGTGTGATAGACCATAGGTATGATATACCATCAAGAATATTACCCAACCCAAAATTCACGGAGATGAAGTGAATGAGTTTCATGTTCAAGAGCGACTTTCTACCATGAAATGTTTTATCCCTTTCCAATTTTCCTGATTCATTGCTAACTAGTACCTCTTTATTTTTTAACAATCTTGAGGAGGATAACATATGCTTGATGTATAATTCCACCCTTCAGGTGAATCCATCGCTCGTTGATTCTTTAACAAGTCTAGAAAAGGTGAAACTCAATCTTTCATGATGGACAAGTCTGTCGCTATTTGATGTTTTGATGAGTCTAACGACAGTGAAAACTCAATCCTTTTTCGTGTTTAAGAGTTTAAAAAAGGGATGAAAAGAAAACTCCACAAGTTATTTTTCGTATAATATTCCCTCAGATCCAAAAAAGCATAAAATAATACCTAATAGAACCTCCTAGTCATGTTCGACTAGGGTTTTCCTTTTTCGTAAACATAATCTATCTCAGCCTAGAAAAGGGTTAAAATTATACTGAGTAGATGTCGTTTCAATTCCTTTTATGAGCTCGAAAGGACAAGTTCTTGACAATATTTTCATACTTTGGGAATCTGAAAAGAGCTGCAAGAGAACTCCAGGGGAGTTCCTTTTTCGTGTTTAACAAAGCATGAAAAAGAGACAAAAGTGTGCTTTGTGGTCAAAATTGTATTTCACAATCATGCACGACGAACTCACTATATTCAATTGTAAACCTGCTCAAAGAACCAAAAAATGGATTAACAATACATGTTTAAAATAGTAAAAATGGGTAAAACCATAGTAAATTCATTAAATATGCATAAATTAATAAAAAATACTATTAAAATAAGAAATTACCAAGTCATCTTTACCATTTCATACCATTCAGATTTAGTGCTCTGAGACATTTTTACCCTCGAACTTCAACAACTGATTGCGACAAATTCTGTTGATCATTTCTCGTGTCGTCCAAACTAGGTAGGAGATATTACCTTTCTCTTTCTATTGGTTGCATTATTGTTCAATTTCATGCAAATTTTTTAGTGTTTGGGGCTCCTATGGTAAATATATAATGCCCTAGGACCAACACACCCTTGGATTTCAAAAAGTGCATTGTAGAGAGGTTGGAAAGAAGGCTAATTCCTCTGCAATTCTTTGTCTTCCACTTAGGAGTGCATTGGGCACAATTCAGAAACTTGCATCTTGTTTTCTGCCCAAAATTTCTCCAATTTTTTGCATGGAATGGATCCTAACTATGCCTATGGTTTGATTTTAGACTTTGATTGGATTATAATTTCAATTACATGGTGAGAAAGAGAACATGAAGAACAAGATATGGTTGCCCTAAATGAACCTTGAACTATGAGATCCCTCAGAGACTGTGGGTTGCTCAAGTACTTTAGATTTTCAAGGCTGATGCAACACATGGAACTATTTCAGTTCTGGATCATTCATTGGACCCCACACTATATACATTTCACATTGGGGACAAAGTGCTCCCAATATTGGTTAATGACATTTTCTTCGATTGTGTTTGTTAAGAGATGGCCTAGAATGACCCTAAAATGATCCCACAAGAGGGACTACGTAACTATTGAACTATTGGAAGGTAAACTACGTTGTCCCTACTACAACTGCTGGGACTACAACTGCCAAAAAGATAGAAAGTCAGATCTAGGTAGAATGGGAGCTCCGATGATGCTGAAAACAAAGATCCAAACTCTAGGATGAATACCCAAGATAATCCAAAAAGGGTTTCTCAGATCTGTCAATATCAAAAAACCACCCTCTTAGGGCTTCACCAATATATTGTTGGGTATGCATATTTTCTGCATAATCTGATGATATGATGTCTGAAATGATACACAATAATATATATGCAAGAAGGGATGATCCCCTTACTATATCCTTGGGCTAAAAGCTCAATATCTAGCTCCTCCAATCTCCTCCACTGAAAATAGCTACTGGATGAACAATAGCTTTAGAAAATTGCACTGTAAGAGAGGGAGGCTCAATAGATTTTTTCTATATATGTCAAATCAGTTCCTGAGTGATGGAAAAAATAGATCCAATGTGAGGAGATGAACCCTCACAAAATTTCCAGCTGAAATACTAGAAACTTCCTTCCTCCACTAGATCTACAGGACTGTACTGCGCAATCCTTGAAGGGATTTTTGTTGCATGGAGGTAAAACCCAATGGCCTGAATGCCGGATATAGATCTACTAGTTGATATATATGTCAAATCAACTCCTGAGTGATGGAAAAAATAGATCCAATGTGAGGAGATGAACCCTCACAAAATTTCCAGCTGAAATACTAGAAACTTCCTTCCTCCACTAGATCTATAGGACTGGACTGCGCAATCCTTGAAGGGATTTTTGTTGCATGGAGGTAAAACCAAATGGCCTGAATGCCGGATATATATTTTCTGCTCCTGGAAGACTGAATTTGAAGAACAAAGTGGTAGGATGAATCCTCCACCGGTTTCCTAGCTGAATGCTAGAAACAATCTCCTGAAGATGGCACCAATGATATATAAGGAATAAAGCTCAATAGAAAACCTTCCTAAAGTAGGCACAGAATTCATCTATGAGTAAGGGTGGGATTCCCGCTTGGGAACACCCTATGCTCTACAAAATTGAAAACTTAGCTAAATAACATAAGAGTGAATGGAGATGTCGCTTGACAAATCCAGATGTAAACAAATCAAATACTAATCTAAGTATCCAAATCTGTCTTCTATTGTGCCTTCACCTTAATTATATAGATCATGAGCCTTCCATAGCCTAGGCCCACTTCAAAACTATTCTATACATGTGGACATAAGTCTCCATGGTTGACTGCGCTATTTCTCCATGTCCTCCATCATTTTCACATGGGGTGATCACCCTCTCCATAATGTGTGCATTAAATGCATCACTTCCTCCACTAACTTATCATAAGTGCTTTATGATCTTCTTTGAATGCACTATGATCTCAGTTGACCTCTTCAAAGATCGTCATGTTTTTACATTTAATATCCATGATCTTTTTTTACTGTTTCAGCCTCCATGATCTATCTTATATATGAGCCATGATCTCCTCATTAATGGGGCTGCTCCACTACTCCATGATTTAGATCTAGATCTCGAATATCCACATACACACATCAAAAGTGGATTTTATTCATATTTGAGGATTATGGGTCCCTCCACCCTTTTATTTAATTAATTAATTGAGTTTATTAAGAACTCTAATATTCCAAATATCATGTGAAAATTTGGGAATATTACAGTCCTCGGAAAAATGTTGTTTGTCCTCAAGAAACTGCAAAAGTAGATGCTAGATCAATCTATCCCCCTCCAAATGGCATCCACACAAGGAAGATCTCCCCATTTGCTGCAATGAGTTATGTATGCCTAGCACCAAAGTTCCCTCTCTAGAATTTCTAGAGTGACCTCTAACTATGTAGCTAGATGTCCCTCATCAATCAAGAAGCTCCAAGTGACAACCATAAGTTGTCTAACACCCTCCATAATACATGAGATATATAAAGATACATGGATCGTCCCACAAAAGGAAAGCTCCAACTCACAAAGTAATCCTCCATCCCATGATACATGAAATAAAAAGAGGCTCATGCCTCCATCCTTAGCCTTGTTGGATTTGTTGGATTTAAGCATCATCCCAACATTTTACAAAAGAAGAAATAGAGACATAAGGGTAGACAAGGATTTCAAACCATATTATCCCAATAGTAACCATTGGAGTAGGGCCTCTTACTGCCATCCTCCATCTCCACCATGCAAGATGGATAAGCCAAACTCCCCCAAAAGAAACAAGAGATCTTGTTGCCTTTTCACCTCCTCATGTGCATCATGGAGTAAAAACATATTGATAGACATGTGGAATGTCACATCAGCCCAATACAAGAAAACACCATCAATACACATCATGAGAGTACCATGCCAAGTTTTACACAATACAAAACACATAGACACAGGAGATGTCATGTGATGGGAAAACTCTCTTAAGGGAAACCAAAATGAACATGCATTTCTTTGCTGCATACTATCATTGATACACAAGGCATGAGTCAAGAAAATATGAGCTATTAGGTGGTAACCATACTCACCCAATAGCAGCCAGCGTAGCCATGCCTCCTTATTTTTTACATGAGTGTTCTTCAAGGCATTGATCAAAGAAATAGGAGCCTTTGGGTAGTAACCAAAATCACCCAAGAGAAACCAACGTAACCAAGATTCTTGCTAGCCCACGTCACATATCTGCAAGTGGTCATGCAACCCCTTTCTTATCATCCTCACCCACTCATCCCAATGTGGATGATGAATGATGTTCTGCATAAACATGGTATCCTCCCTTTGTAGAATACCATCCACCTCAAACGAATAAAGAACTTTGCACTCCATGAAATGTTGAAGTGCACCTCTAATGAGATCTCTTAATGAGACCTTCTTCTCATCAATGAACCTCCAAAACCAAAAAGGTTTTGGATCTACTGCAGGTAGAGGTTTCTCTTTGAGTTGTGAGATGCTCATTGAGAAAGTTCCATCTAAAAAGGTGAAAATATTCCTCATTTCAAGATGTCTACCATTTATTATATTTACCTCCATTGCTTCGTGAGTGAAGCTACCTTCAAAATGCTCCAAGAATAATTGGGCCCTCTCATCATCACTGCTACTAAGTGACAGCGTTGTAGATCTACATGGTGAGACATATGATGTCTCATAGGGAGGCACAATGCTGAACTCATAGCCAGCCATTTTACATAGGGTCATGCTCATCCCATCTTCTGAAACTATACACTTCAACTCAAAGGGTTGAATGTAGCTCAAAAATCATGAACTGGGATAGCTCTTCTTCTCCTCCTTGATTATATCAAGGGTCCTCTGCTTCGTGATATGTTGTTGCTTCAAATCAAAAAAAAATTTTAACCATTCATTATGCATTGGCCCCAATGGCATGTCCCCATAAGTTTCAATAAGATCTACTGAAACAATATGTGATGAAAGTGCATGCATACCTTGGATCAACTGATGCATGGGAACCTCTTATAAGACCACAAGAGTTCCTTCAATTGGGATAATGGTGTCTCCAACTATTGGTAAGAGTGATGGCTGCTCTTCTATCAATATACCAACGCTGGAATCTACCTCCTCTTCCTCATGCATCTCCTAAATCATGCATGGGACTCTATATGTCAAGAGCTCAAGACTATCTTGCAAAGATGCAAGTGTCTCTTCTCCGAATACAAGTACTTCTATAGCTGGTGGTGAATGTAGTGACCCTTTGTCCAGAGTGACAAGAATGACATCCTCCTTTGTTTCCTTAGGAAATGCCTCTTTGTGACACATATATGGTCTTCTCACACCAAATTTCCTTCTCAACTTGTGAAAGAGTTAGATACATTTTTTAGACTACATCCTGCAGTTGAAGAAGAGGATGTCCAAATTGTTGCTGGATGGACAAAAACTTCAGAAAACTACGTTGTAAAAGAGGGAGGCTCAATATCCTGCTGCTAGATATGTCAAATTAGCTCCTGAGTGATGGAAACAATAGATCAAATGTGAGGATATGGACCCTCACAGGATTTCTAGCTGAAATACTGGAAATTTCCTTCCTCCAATAGATCTATAGGACTAGACTTCGCAATCCTTGAAGGGATTGTTGTTGCATGGAGGTAAAACCCAATGGCCTAAATGCCGGATATAGATTTACTGCTCCTGGAAGACTGAATGTGAAGAAAAAAGTGTTAGGATGAATCCTCCACTGGTTTCCTAGCTGAATGCTAGAAACAACCTCCTGAAGATGGCACCAACACTTGATAAGGAATAAATCTCAATAGAAAACCTTCCCAGAGTAGGCACACAATTACTCAATGGTAAGGGTAAGATTCCCGCTCGGGAACACCCTGTGCTAAACAACACTGCAAACTTATCTAAATATCATAAGAGTGCATGGAGATGTCACCTGACAAATCCAGATCTAAACAAATAAAAGAATAATCCAAGTATCCAAATCTGCCTTCTATTGTGCCTTCACCTTCATTATATAGATCGCGAGCCTTCCATAGCCTAGGCCCACTCCAAAACTGTGTTGTACATGTGGAAATAAGTTTCCATGGTTGGCTGTGTTGTTTCTCCATGTCCTCCATCATGTTCACATGGGGTGATCACCCTCTCCATCATGTGTGCATTAAATGAATCACTTCCTCCACTAACTTATCATAAGTGATTTATGATCTTCTTTGAATGCACTATGATCTCAGTTGACCTCTTCAAAAATCCTCATTATTTTACACTTAAGATCCATTATCTTTTTTTACTATTTCATCCTCAATGATCTATCTCATAAATGAGACATGATCTCCACATTAATGGGGCTGCTCCACTACTCCATGATTTAGATCTAGATCTAGAATATCCACATACACACATCAAAAGTGGATTTTATTCATCTTTGAGGATTATGGGTCCCTCCACCCTTTATTTAATTAATTAATTAAGTTTATTAAGATCTCTAATACTCCCAATATCATGTGAAAATTTTGGAATATTACAATATGCCTTTGTGAACGCTCCTATTGATCATTATTGCAAAGCTAGCTGGCAACATGACACTTCATGTCACAAACATATCATACATGCAGTATGTGCTTGAGTGTCTTGAGCCAACTGTGTTCAACTGGGCTGAAGAAGTACTCCTTCAGATGAAAGAACAACTGACCAAAGTAAAAAGTGGAAAGACGAAAAATTTCATCTATGGATTGATCTTGATAATTTTCGTTTTAGAGCGAGTTCCATTGATGAAGCCATAACATGTGACACTGGGATTAGTTGTTCCTAGAGATCCACGGATGCAGCGGTGGGTCGAGTTGATGGCTAGCCATGTTGGTTAGTCATAAATATCATTTTCCACTCTCCGAAGACAGAATATCTTCGTAGAGGAGCATCCATATGCAAGGATGGACTTCTATGGAGATCCAGATTTGATTTTACCAGCTGACACTCAATGGGGTGCTATAGGTAAAATATTTGACCATGTTTTTTTATTTCTGGGTTTTTTACATATTTTTTTGTTTTTTGATGTTTCCAAGACTAAACTAAATATGTTTTATGTATGCATATGTGGGTACCGTTCAACCAGTGGTTCATGCATAGCAAGCGAGAGAACCAATAGAGAGTATTATCGGGAGAGCATTCCTTCAGGATTTGGATTTAGACGAGACTCTTGCTAAGTTGCAGCAGCATGTGGAGGGATTGACTCTTGGGATACCAAATGTTTGGATCGAGGAGTTACCTATGATATTGCAGCGCCATACTATTGGTGTGCCTAGCCGTTGGATGAGGCTATTACGCATGATAGCCCAAGCAGTAACCTGTTATCATGAGCATCACTAGGTATACTTAGATTATGCTATGTCTGTATACATTTTGAGGTTAGATGACCAACATGTCTTAGACATAATTTTTGTAAAAAAAACTTGATATAAATCTATTTTACTTTTAGTGTTTTTCTATGATTATGTGAAATCCTTATTCAATTGTATGATGTGAATTGAAAATCTATCTTTACATGTGGTGAAAATGTCTATTTAACACATAATTCGCTAAAGAATGAAATAAAGTGTTAAAGCTTTTGGAAATGTGTTGATATTGTATGCAATCAAAATGTATTTCCAAAAGACGAACTCTAAGGAACATGCGATGAATTGCTGGGTTTCGAACAGTATAAACACTAGTAATTTGTAGCACGACAAGTTGTGAGTCTAGCCTGATGATGATGTGGTGAATACCAAGTGAAATGGCATCAGAAAGGAGTTCGATCAACCTGCTATACTTAGCTATATTGTTGGTCGATCGACCAATACAAATCCCTTGGAAACTTACTAACTTGCCACTTGGAGCGAAGATGGCCCATGCTGTAGGGGATAGATTCTGAGTACTATGACTAGCACCATCAGCATATCCAACAAATGGTTCTGAAGATTATGATATCTACAAAAAATGCAAAGTGGATTAGTAACCTCATGAAAAACTCTAAAAGAAACACTGCTACAAACATGCAATCAAATCATATAATATAGTGTTTACTATGAAAAATCAAGCATAGTAAGTTTTAAGATACAACCCATTTTGAGGTTGCGCCAATGGAATCCCATCATAATCTACCAACTCGTAGGCACCCTTAGCCAGAATGCCTTTGATGATGTAGGGGTCATGCCATAATGCCAATCAAATTTCCTTGTTCCTATATTATCAACTTCCTGATCATAAAGCAAGACCACTTATTCTAAGAAGATGTGAGGCTTGACATTGCACTCATATTGCGCCTTTACTTGTCTCTTATGTGCTTCGCTGGCCAATGTGGCTTCACGATGTGTTTCATCTAGATGGATGAGATCTAAAAGACGTGCCTCTTCACCAGAAGTGTCAGGTAGAATGATCTGGATTTATGTAGGAACACAACATAATAGACATATAACCATAAATACAAAGATGCAATGGAAATAACACTTCATTTCATTAATATCAAACAAATGAAATTTACTTACAAACATAATGGAAGTAAATTAGCTAGAGCACTGGTAGCTTATCTATGAGAAGAGATGTGGTGGCTACAGGCCTCTAAACTGTGTGTTACAATGAGGCTCGAAGGCATATATATTATTTAGAAACAATGGAAAACCCTAAACATCCAAAAACCTAAGCCTAGGATATGAAACACCATAATATGGGCCCCATCGGGGTAAATTGGTACATCAATATCCCGAGGTCGTAACTTTGGCATACTATCTCCATTTAACGCACATGATACATTGTTGGAAAGATTTATCTAAGGACTACAAATTTTGACCGGGAATGTAGATTCTAGAATGGAATCTTGTTCTCCATAAAAAACGATGCCCAAAAAATGTCGTTGAGGGCCTCAAAACGGCTCCAGAAGTTCAGGACCCGAAAAACTTCTAAAAATAGTAAGTTGTGCCGAAACTGAAAAACTGAAAGAGATAATGGTGGGGCCCCAAGTGGAATAGGCAGGTGGCCACCAATATTCGCCTGGATCATTCCTCACCCCTTAGGAAGCAATGGTCCCCATTGTGTTTATTTCCTCCATGAAATGAGGAAAATTCTGCTGAAATTGGTCCATGGTGAACCCTTGCCTTGGTGCAGGAGTTGGATAGCTTTGACAACCCAATACAGTTGGATCTTCTATTGGAGAGTGTTCTTGATTTTCATGTCCATGAAACAATCTATGGTGGCATGTTCCATGCAGCCTGGGTTTAACTCTTTTGGTGTCAGTTGTTCTGCAATGTCAAAGGTGTCCAGTAGAGGTGGGAAGTAGGGACGAAGGTAGTCCACATTGAATACTGGGTGCAGACCAAGGAATGGTGGAATATTGAGCTCAAATTCATTCTTACCTATAGCCTTGTTGATGGTGTACGACCCATATCAAAGCGGGCAAAGCTGGTGGTGGGGTCCAGTGAGGCACTCCTTCTGCAAATGTAGCCACACTTTGTCGCCCACCTAGAAGTTGTGTGGCACCCGATGTTTATCATGTCATTTCTTGTACTTAGAATTGGATCTATCCAATATGTCATGAACCTATTGGTGGATGTGTTGAATGCGTTCGATGAATATGTTCACTTTGTTAGCTTCAGACTGGACATGAGCCGAATCGGCCTGAGTAGCCGCAAATGGCATGGCTACGTTAATGGGACATAGTGGCAGGAATCCCAAGCCCAACTAAAAGGGGCCATGGTTAGTTGACCTATGGAGAGCTCGGTTATAACTCTGTTGTACATAGGGGAGACTCTCATCCCATGTGTGTGGATGCTTTGAATTTTATATGCACAGAATGTGTACAATCATCGTGTTGACGACCTTTGTCTGGCCATCAGTTTGGGGATGGAAAGTCGTGGACTTGGTGAGATTGGTGTCCAGAATTGACCAGAGGATGGACCAAAATTAATTGAGGAACCTGATGTCCCAATCTGAGATGATAGACTGTGGGATCCCAAAGTTCACCCACATTCTTTCAAAGAAGAGTTTAGCAGTGGCTTCTGTTGTGATATTATTCTTGCAAGCCACCATAATGGCCATCTTCGAGAATCTGTCGATGACCATGAAAACAAAATAATTTACATGCTTATTAGAAGGAAGGCCCGACATTTAATCCATGGAGATGGATTCCCAAGGTTGACTAGGGTTAGGTAGCAGAGTATAGAGGCCTTGTTTCTTGATGGTCGGTTTGGAAATGGTGCAAGAAGTGCAGGATTTGATGTACTTCCCGACATCTTGTGAGAGGTTCAACCAATAGAAATACTTCTGCAGTACTGCCACTATTTTCTCAACCCTAAAATGCCCAATGACTCGACTGTAGTGTGCTTCCATATCATCTTGGCGAGCTCGCTTGAAGGAACACAAAGGTGTCCTAGGTGACATAACAGTGCATCTTGGAGGTGAAAATTTGGAACTTGAGTACCCCCCAATATTTCCTTGTATGTGTGACCAAATTTTGGATCACTCTTGTAGAGAAGCTGCCAATCAGAAGTCTTGTGCCAACAAGAGTTGAGAATAGTGGTTAGTGCAACGATCGGTGGTCGGCTGAGGTAGTCTGCAACATTATTGGTGCTACCCTTCTTGTACTTGATGTTTAAATGAAACTGTTGTAGATATGTGGACCACTTATGATGGTGATCGTTATGCAACTTACCTTGCATCTGTATGAACTTCAGGGGTCAGTGGTCTATGTGGATGATTGTTTCCTTCCCCAAAATGTAATGCTTCCATTATCAACAATCCTGCACAATGGAATACATTTCTTTGTCATGAGTGGGATACTTGCGAACTGTGACGGACAATGTCTCACTATGATATGCCACTGGATGCCCCGGTTGATTAATAAATTACCCAATATAATAGTTAGAGGCATCTGTCTTGATCTCAAATGGTTGTTGCAAGTCTAGTAATGTGAGCACTGGGGAAGAACAGAGGCGATGTTTCAATTATTTGAATGCCTTCTGTTGAGATTCCGACCAAAATAATTTTTCTTTCGATCCTCCCTTGGTGACTTGATTCAAGGGCCAAGTGATATGAGAGAATCCCAACACGAACCTATGGTATAAATTAGCAAGACCCAGAAAGCTGCGAAGCTCTGTTAGAGTGGTTAGGGCTGGCCAATCCCAAATGAATTGGATCTTGATTGGATCCACATGCACCCCCTTTCATCAATAATGTATCCCAGATATTGAACCTGGGTCATGCCAAAAGTGCACTTATCCAAATTGGCACACAAATTGTGTTGTCTCAGTGTTTGGAGGACTTTTTGGATGTGGTGGAGGTGCCCTTGCCAATTCTGGTTGAACATCAGAATGTCATCCAAGTACACCACTACAAATGATTTGGTGAATGGCTGCAAGATGTTGTCCATCAACCTCATGAATGTTGCGGGAGCATTCGTCAACTCGAAAGGCATGAACATCCATTCAAAAAGGCCCTCCTTGGATTTGAAAGCAATCTTCCACACATGAGAGGGTTCGAATGGTACCTGGTGATACCCAGACTTCAAGTCGATCTTGCTGAAATATTTCTCCCTTTTGAGTTGGTCCAGAAGGTCATTAATTCGTGGGATTGGGTACCTATTCCAGACAACGATCTTTTTCAACACTCGATAGTCAATATAGAGTCTCCAAGTCCAATCCTTCTTCTATACCAACACAATCAGGCTCCCGCATGGCGATGAACTCGACCGAATGTGACCTTTCTGTAGCGGCTCTTGAATCTGCCTCTTGATTTCATCGTTCTCTAGAACATAGCGCTGATAGATCCATCCATTGGGTAGTAGCACACCTGGGGTCAGATCATTGGGGTGCTTGACTTGACAGTGCAGAGGCACCCCTGTGGGTGAGGTGAATATGTACCCATACTCCTCGAAAACCTTGTCCATTTTTTGTTGTCGTGTAGAGGATACCTATCTAGAGGTCATGGCCATAGTCTTCTACTTTCCCTGGGGGTGGATAATCAAGAAAAAAAATTTCCTGGTTTTAAAAATGAGCTTAATGCATTGTTTTGCAGTAACCAAATAGATAGCGGCAGGCGGTGGTACCTATGGTGTCCTGTACAACTTATTTCCAAAAGTAACAATAACAATGGGAGGTCGGGACTCATACACAGCATGTTGCTTCCACAAGTATGGTTGGTCTAATAATACATCACAAACATCAAGAGGAGAAATGTCACATAATACCTCATTCATGAAGGGCTTGATGTTGTAGGGAAGGCAGCACTGGTGGCTGATGCAAAGATCCCGTCCTTGGTGAAACCACCTGATTGTGTATGGTTGTGGATGTGTTTTGGTCTACAAGCCAAACCACTTCATGGCTTCTGCTTAAATGAGGTTCTTTTGGCTCCCATTTTTTACAATGAACTGTAGCAGGGAACCCTTTACCCACATTTGGGAGTGAAAAAGACGCTCCTCTTCCTCTAGATCTTCGAGTTCCTCCTTATGGATCTTCGTAGTGGTGACAGTGGTGTTGGGCTCTGCATCAATAATTTGTTTCCATTTATCATTCCCCTTGTTAGGTTCTGATTCATAGTCAAAGCATGCATCTGATTCAAAATCCCTCATCTCGGCCACTAGTGACTGCTTGGCCTGACACTCACTTGTGTTGTGAGTGGAACTCTTATGGAATTCACACCACTTTCTCGTGTCCTTCTTTGCCTTCATGGTGTTGTTATTTTCTTGTGTCTTTGGTAGGTTGTCTTGGGCCACCATGCCTTGGCTTTGTCCATTTTTCTGCTATTTGGGAGCACCTTTCCCTTGCTTTTGATTCGAAGATCCAAAGTCTTGCTTCTTCTGTTTGAATTTTTGCTCAATCTTGGCAGCATACCGGTATGTTGTACCAAGAAAGGATATGTTGAGGAACTCCATTTCTTCCTGAATGTATCTGTGCTTAAAATTGTGATACTTTAGCACCAAATTTTTCTCTAAATCTTTGATACCCAACTTTGTGCGCAGGGGATGGAACATATTCATCAACTCATGCACATCTTGATCCCTTTATTGCCGCAACGACATCCATTGTATGTACTTTTCCTCATAGCTCTCCACGGGATAGTATTGTTCCTTGATGGCATCTCGGAAAGAATTACAAGTGGGTACAAATGAGAACAAAGAAGGTTTTGTCTCATCCTTTTTCTCACAGTAGGTTTTTCTACCAGTCCTGGACATGGGGGGTAGCTTTGAGGAGTGTAAAAATAATCTTCTCTCGGTCGAAAAATTCATGAACCGAGAAATATCCTTCTAATAGATTCAACCATATATATATGGAATCTACATGTATTTGACCCTCAAATATGGTAATGTAAAAGTTTACTTGTACCTTAAATGGAGTCGCACTTCCAGAGTGGTTGTTGGATGCAGATGCGCAACCGGTAGGCAGTCGTTGAAGGACCTGGGAAAAATTATCCATCATTGTGTTCCTTTGTTTTTCGAGGGCCTCCTCGAGAAATATTTTGATAATATATCCTACTCCCTCATCTTTCTTTTCATCCCAAATGGGCGGTCTTCATGGTTTGCGAGGTTGATCTTACAAAGGTTCAACCAGATCGAGCCCTAACTCCTTATACCCTGACCTCGTTGGGGACATGCAAAGAAGGATCAAGAAAAAGAAGACCGCTCTGATACCACTAATCCAGATTACTGTAGGAATGCAACATAATACAAATATAACCATAAATACAAATGTGCAGCAGAAATAACACTTCATTTCATTAATATCAAACAATTGAAATTTGCTTACAAACATAATGGAAATAAACTAGCTAGGGCACTCGTAGCTTATCTCTGAGAAGATATGTGGCAACTATAGGCTTTTGAAATGTGTGTTACAATGAGGATCAAAGGCCCATATATTATTAAGAAATAATGGAAAACCCTATACATCCAAAAACCTAACCCTAGGAGATGAAACACCGTAATATGGACCCCGTCAGGGTAAATTGGTACATCAATTTCCATGGGTCGTAACTTTGGCATACTATCTTCGTTTGATGCACATGATACATTGTTAGAAAGATATATCTGAGGACTAAAATTTCTGACCATGAATGTGGAATTTGGATTGGAATAAAATGATTCCCTAAAAACTTCATTTAGGGCCTCAAAACACCTCTAGAAGTTCAGGACCCGAAAAACTACTGAAAATAATAAGTTGTGCCGAAACTGAAAAACTGAAAGAGAAAATGGTGGGGCCCCAAGTGGAATAGGAGGGTGGCCAAAAATATCCACCAGGATCATAGGAGGTCAATCGTGAGTTTCAACGATTTTATTTCACATTGTATAGGTAAGATAGCCTCTAAACCGTAAACCAACTGAAAGGGAGTAAATCTGGTTGCGTTTCTCACCGAGGTTCAATACGCCCACAAAGTCGAATACAAGATCAAATTCAAATTTTTTTTATTAACCCTAATCATGCGTTGAAGAATACATTTAAGAATCTTGTTGATAGCTTCAAATTGTTCATTAGCTTGCGGATAATAAGGGGTAGAACTATCCTAATTTTATTTCATTTCTTGAAACAAAACAGGAATATATTTCGGTAGATTATGAATAAAAAATATTTGAAGTTTATGATAAAATTGATGAAATAAATGATACCAGTCTTAAGGAAATAGATGAATCTCTT
Source organism: Pinus albicaulis (assembly GCA_034641835.2). Classification (NCBI taxonomy): domain Eukaryota; kingdom Viridiplantae; phylum Streptophyta; class Pinopsida; order Pinales; family Pinaceae; genus Pinus; species Pinus albicaulis. The sequence goes on from CM076574.1 coordinate 396,942,716, forward strand.
CTTCAGCATTCAGTTGAATTAGCTGCCTTATCAGCATATACACCTAAGCCCTCTACTTCTCAGTTAGATACCAACCTTTTAGAATCTATAGGTTCATCTCTTTTTACCACTACATCATCCATAATTTCCACCACCCTTCACTCCATAGATCCATTTATCCCAAAACAACCATTTCAACCTAGAGTATTATTTCCATCTTCTACCACCTCAACCCCATCCACTAGTTTATCTTCTGCATTTTTAAATACATCATTATCATTTCCAAGTACTTCTTCATATATTTCAGTTTCATCTTCTTCCATCCCAACTTCACCTTTTAGTTCTTCAACCACATTTTCTAATACATCATCTTACATTCCAATCTCATCAACCACTTCTTTAACTGCATCAGCTAGTACTTCTAGTTCTGCCCCAAGCACTTCCAATTTACCTCCTAGTCAAGCTAGAACTCAAGCCATGGTCGTTAGGTATGCTCCCTTGGTCCTTCCAGGACAATTACATGACATGCCTCAGGATTACCAAAATAAAATACCTCAATTTGATGCTACCACTCATTATACTGCCCAACATCATATTAATAAGATGACAAATTATTTTGAGCTTCATGAAATAGATGATTATGATGTAAAAATGAGACTCTTTTCTCAAACATTAACTGGGGAAGTTAAAAAAAATGGTTTAAAGGTCTTAATCCTAGTAGTATAGCCGATTTAGTAGTTTTTCATAGATTATTTTTAAATAAATGGGAAAAGAAGAAAAATCCACTTCAAATATTATCTGAATTTGATGCTATGTGTTATCACCCTAGTAATTCTCAGGTTGTGGGATGGGGATTTTTGTAGTTAAGAACACTAGGGGTAACCAAGAACCACTTTGGGAAGTCAAGATATAGCCTTCCTGAACTCCGGAGAGGGATCTCTCCTAAATATTTAGCTTTGTTTTGGTAAAAGGGTTTTAGGCTAGCTATGAGTGAGAAATAGGACTAATTTTTAGAAGTGTGGTAGGAATAAAAATTATTTCAAGGTAAACCAGAGGGATCTACCAGAACATTGGGCAATGGAGTCAACTCTCTAGGCAAGCAGAGCTAGGAAATAAGATTTAAAGATGAAAATGTACTAAGGGCGGGCTAGATGACCTTCTAAGGCTTTAAATAGGCTTTGTTGATGGAATAGGTGAAATACGAACAAAAGGGCACTTAAGAATCCTTAAGTTACAGAAAGAGGATTGAAGAAGGGGATCAAATTGAGACCTAGAGAAATTAAGTATTCTATGGTCTGGTTATCAAGAAGAAAACATCAAAATGCCAACTAGTTTAAAACAAAGAGCTTATTATCACTAATTCTGTTTAATTTCTCCTTAGTTGATCATTACAGAATAGAAACACATCAAATGAAATGTATGTAAACTTTAAAGAATAACACTGAAAACAGGAAAAAATACGAGACTTATCTTGTCACCACGAGAATCATTAGTTATGATGTCTCTAATCTTGTTTCCAGACTGCTACTTCGCTAATTGACTCACGCCAACTTCAATATGTCCAGCAAAATGACTATAGTAGTCTTCAGAAATTTTATTCCACACTGAATACTTTGAATTATGAAGTATTTATACCCAAAAATTGTTTACAAAATATCTCAAATTCTGAGATAATGTTTTAAGGAAAAATAGGAAAAAGAACATAAGAAGAGGGACAACAACAAAATAGTTTGCAAGTTGTCCTCTTTTACAAAGAAAAGTAGAACTGATTTATCTTATCTAAACTGATTTTTGATGTGATGTGAGCATTACTGGCATTAGGTACATCTTCCCGTGGATGGTGACTTGAATAATACTCTTTCTTTTCATGTTCTGCTCTGATACTATTTATCTCTGTTTTTCACTGTTTCACTACTGTAATTGAAAAATGACCAGCAGTAACAATTTGATTTGACTGATGCACTTTGACCCTGATACACTTTGGCACTGATTTTTTCACAATGAGGTAAAAGTAAAATATGATTTTTCATATGATTTTCCTGTCCTTTACTTGTCAAATTCACATCAGATCTATGAATTATTTCCACTATTCAGTAGTGGGGATCTTCATATTCTTCAATTTCCTGTAACTTTCATCAGCTTCTATATATTTGGCAAAGTTTGGCTTTACTGTAAATATATGCTTGATTTCATTTTCCAAAAAGAATAGGTTCTCAAAATATTGAAGAATTACTTTTCCACTTGGAGATCCTTGTGGAAAAGGCTGTTTAGCTTGCTCCTTAGCATGAGCTCTGATTTTCTAATCATAATATTTTTGTGGCATTAATTTTTCATTTAATGCATGAATGTTTGGTAAACCTGCTTCTGATAATACTTTGTATTTGGCCCAAAATCTTGAGATGGCCAAGTTCATATCTTTACACCTGTCTTCCAAATTATTCATCATGTTTCTCTTATTCAAGACTTACTTAATTTGAAGGATGGCCTCTATTCTGTCAGCAATTTTCAACTCTTCTAATTCTTCCATGTTTTTGCTGTTAAAAAATGCTATGAGTTGAACTGCTTGAGGTGGCTTATTTTCAAATTATTTCTTGGTTTTATCAATTTCTTTATTTTCAGCCTGTAGCAACTCTTTCTGCTCATAAATTAGTTGAATGGAAGGCCATTGAGAGTGAATGCCTTCAGTTATTTTTGTCCATAAATGGTTTTTTATGTATGCAACCTGATCTGTAAGATTCACCTGTGTTTGAAGAATTCTCACTTGTTCTTGTAATCTATCAACCCTCTGTTCATGCCCTTTGGAAGTAATCAAGGCATATCTTTTGGAATTTTCTATATTTTTAATAATGCCTTTCAAACTAAGTATTTCTTTATCTTTAATTGACATATCTTCCATAGCTCTAATTATGGCAGCTTTGTCCTCTAATGTGTTTACGTGCGAGGTTGATTAAGAAGAGGCAGAGATGTCATGAGAAGTGATTGGCATTGTAGTTTCTAGTACTCCTTATGGTGCCAAGTGTTCTACCAATGTAGATGGAATAGATGTGCTTACAGTTGGAATCACTGTAGGAATGACAACCTGTTGAGCTTTCTTCATTTTTTCATTCTCTTGCATGAAAGCTTCTATTTGGATTTCCATTTATTTTATCTGATCCGTCATTTTAAGAACAAGTTGTTTCAATTCATCATTCTCTGTTTTCTGCTGAAGAATTTATTTTGCCTAAGAATTTTCACTTTGAGGCAATTTTAGTTGTTTTCTGAGGGCAGCTATATCTTCATTTTTCTGTTTGATTAAAGCCTTTGCAACTTCCATGTTAGCTGGATCAGCTCCTGCTTCAATCACCAAGTCTTATAATGCTTTGATCTTCAAATTATTGGCATATAATGAGGCTTTATCCAATTTCATTTGATTTTGGAGGTTTATCAATGTTTTCTCAAGCTTGATAGAATTCATAGTCTTATTGACTATCTTAGAATATAACATCTCTTTGTTGCTCCTATGAAATTCTATTTGGTCCAATTCATGGATAGCATCTGCATCAACTTCAAGATCTGTTTTTGAATAATCTGCAATAGATTTTGGATCAGCCACTATAGGCTTGAGAAATGACATTACCAATTTATTAGAGGAATAAGCAAAAGCTGAAAGGAGTCTATCCTTATTCCTAGGTTTTTCTTTAAGTAATTTGGAATATGCTTCACTTTTGATTTCTTCATTCTTTTCTTTGATTTGTCTGAACCTGATTTGAATATCTGACTCTGTATTGTCAGGTTCTTTAGAAGAAGATGGCATATCACTTTTTGTTTGTATATCTACCATGACTATATCTTTTTGTTGGGCTCCAAGTTGGACATTTTGAAGCTCTTTGAGAGTTTCAGTTACTATCCTTGTTGCTTCATCATCAGTTTCATGATCATTTTTATCTTCAACATTGATGGCTTTATCCATTTCTTCATTAGTCAATTTACTTTTCTTATTGTAGGGAATTCTGAATCTTTTATCCTGAATAGTTTTATCAGTGAAAATATCTTCCTTTCTGCTTCTTTTATGAAGAATTTCAGATTCTTTGTTCACTGTCACCACCTGTGTTTGATCAACCTGCTTATATTTGCCATTGTTTCACTGCATTCCCTGTGAATCATCATCAAATAAAGTGTTTGGATCCCATTCAAGTTTATTGGCATACTTTTAAATTTGGGGCTTGGGATCATGCAAGAAGACAGACAACTTGCATTTCAGTCTCATCGTGCTTAAAATACCTTGAGGATCATAATTCCACATAAAAATATATGGGAATTTATACTCTTTCAACTTGACATTAATTTCATTGGCTTCTTCTCTGTTATTCACAATAAGTGGCCCAATTTGATTTTTCAGTTTGAACTGAGTCTTTTTCCTAGAAGCTATGAAATTAATTTCATCCGCATTCAACAACTGCCTCGAATATTCTAAAGCAAATACCCTTGTTGTAACAAATCTTGGCAATTTATATGGGGCCAAGAGTGCACCATATACTCTGATCTCTGTGTAACTCTTGTATAAGTACCAATCCCCTGTTTTACAGCTCTTAGATAGTTGCAGGATTCTCTTTGTCTCTTCATTGATTCTAGGGGTCTGTTCTTTATTCAATAAATTAATAGTAGGCACTAAAAAAAATTCATTGAAATCTGCAAAGATGTATTAACTGTTCCATTTTCTTAGAATTGATGACCAAAACACAACTGAAAGAACATTTCCTTCTGGATATACCTTTTGAAATTCAATAGGAAATTTGTCTGCTTGATAATACAAAAATAGGTGAAGTAGATATGAGGTATATCTAAAGAATCCTTCTTCTGACAATCTGGACAACTGATAATGCATGTTTTCTGCAATGAACTTAGCAAAATTGTACACAATGGATGGAGACTGGCCAGGACTCAAAATTGACAAAAAAACCTAAGATAGCCACATCAGTGAATTCATCACTGGTGTATCCCAGTATGAATGATAGCATGGAGACAATTTTTCCGGTTTCATTTGGAAAATCAAAAGTATCAAATGGAAGATTAAGCTTAGGGGATATCAACTTGCTTGGGAAAAAAATTCTGAAAGACTTTTAACTTAGAAGAAAAATCAAGTTCTAGGTAATTTTGAGTTAAATCCTCTATTGAAAATGAAGCAGCATTAGGGTTAGGGTTCAATTGCAGCATAGAATTTATGGATTCTGCATTGATGTAAAATAAGACCTCTCTGTCTTTATTGATAATGCACCTCTAGTCTGGAAGATAATAGGACTGACACAATCTGACAAAATCATGGGTTGAATGAGTTTGAGGAACAATGTACTTTGGAAAATTGGAATCCCAAACTGGTATATCTTTGTCATTTTTTTCTACTGATTTACCAAAACACCAGTTATATACATCAAGCAAATTGAACTCTACTAAAGGGTCCATTATTCTGTAGTCAAGGTCAACCAGAGGGCTATTTTCTTGTGAAATAACTGGAGGTTGAACAGGCCTGACAACTTCTGTGGAATCAGCAGTGAGTACAGGGGTTGGTTTATCAATTTTAGAAGATTCAAGCTGAGAAATTTTAGCAGAGGCTTTCTTTTGAGGCTTTGGACCTCCTGATTTTGGGGTTACCTGTTTCTTTGTCATTTTTTAATTGAACATAGCAAGCTTAGACTGTTTGTTGAGTTCTTCTGTTGGAAACAAGGGATTTTTGGAGAATATCTCTGGTAAAATAGGGTTCTGAGAAAATTTTCAGATGAAAAGAGGGTTTTAATGATCAAAATAAAGGTTATGAACAATTCCAACAATGAAAATGCCCAGGGTTTGCAAAAAACGGAAATGAGGGATTCTGGGGAAATTTTGACAGAGTTTCCCCTGTACTTTGGATTTTTTTTGCAATTTTCTGTATGGTAATTTGAGATAATTACAGGAAATGACTGAAAATTGATATTTTTTGTTTTGGAATTGAATTTTTCTGGTTAATTTTAATGGAAAAATACCTTTAAAAGGTATAATTGTGGTAGACTGAATTTGCAAGTTGTGCGCAGTCTTCAATTTCGCTGAACCGGTCTACAGAGGGTAATGTGGCTCTTCGTAGTTGAATTGCAGAGAGATTGGCTTGAAAATGGCGCTGGTAGGTTTGGAAATGGTGGAAAGGGCTCTGCATAGGCTCTCAAGGTATAATGGCGCACAAATGGTGAACATTCGACGAAAATAGGCTCTGTAGAGGTTTCACAGGTTTAAAGAGCGAAAAGGTAAAAAACTTAATGAAAACTATGATTTTTATGAAATAACCATAGTTCAAACCATAGTTAAATTATATTAAATCACAGTTTGGGTGGAAGTGGTTTCGGAATACCACTGGGTGGTATTCGCGCAGCTCCAAGGCGGTAAGCGGTAAATCACTTTTCGAACGCGATCCAATTATTTGAGGACACGTCGACACAGGGCGGTTTCAGAAAAAAAACTATATTGCGCGGCTTTTCTAAAACATCATTCGATTACTTTATGAGCGCGAAAATGAACTGGCGTCGTCGGATCTTGCTTTGGGAAGTGAACGGTCACGATCAAAAGGAAAGGTGCGGGGAAAGGCAAGTCATCGGGTTAAATGCAGATCGTCCGATCTTTAAGTTAATGTTGATCGAACAGTTGGTAATGAACGTGATATGGGAAGGGGTAAAAATGAAATAAATTGTCGCGCTAACCCTGAATCATTGGATTAGAAAAGGGATGATGATCGGACGGCTCAAATGCATTGCAATGGGGAATGATAAGGAGTTGGGAAAGGAGTATCACATTTGTTTTGAATCGTTGGATTAAATGGGTATTGGAGATCGGAGGGCTGATATTAACTCCAATAATGTTAAGGGATTTTGGGAAGTTTATATACAAAATGGATTTTTTCATGGGATAAATTGGTCGGGAAGGGTTTTAAAAGGGATTTACCCATGGTTAATGTTTGCAAATGAGGGGATATGCATCGGGGGGGAAATTTAGGTTATATCTTTAACCTTGGGTTAAGGGAGTCGGGCAAGGGGAAAATATACAGGGAAATGGGTTTATGCTTTGAAGTTTAGTTTAAATAAAAATTTGGTATTTTTACTTAAAACACATATAAAACATGTTTTAAAAGATTTTTCGAATATTTTTATTATATGGTTAATTAAACCAGGTTGATTTAACACCATAGGGACGGGATTATATATAAATGTATATTTTAGCCAAAGGGGGTTATAATGTGGGTTTTTATTAAACATGTGGGAATTATAAACTTCGGCTAAAATTATAGTAAGTGGGTTTTTGGGTTTATTATATAAAAAGGAGTTATATATAATAGGAAAAGGTCATTTCTATAGGGAGTTAATATGTAAATTAGATTTAATATGAAAATAGGAGATGGTATACTCAAAACACATAAACATAACAAGTAAAGTGAATTTCACAAGAAATTTGCATTGATCTTATCACTTAACTTATGATATAATGTTATTTTGAGGGCTTAATGTTTTCAAATGATGTAGGAAGTTAATTAAATGGAAATTGTAATGCCTTTAAGTAAAAATGGTGTTTTACTTAAGATTCTTCAGGGGGATGAATGCATGAATGGTAAATGATGTGAGTTTAGGGATTAATATAGACATTTACACTTTCAACTGATCAGTCATAGAGCCTTGGGTCTGATCCCAACAAAATTCAAGGAAATGCCTTGAGCCTTTCTGACTGATAGTTTAGAATGTTTCATGACTATGGGAAGGGGAAGTTAGTTATTTTGTAGTCTATGATGAATGATATTTACATTGATATTTTTCACCTTCTTCTACGTACCCAGCTTACCATACTAACATTTTTTCTTCCTTTTTTAGTAAGGTGCATTTAAGCTAGCAACCTTCACAGCATTTATTCTTTCTGAAAGCAATAAAACTATCTAATTCTACACTTATTTCATCCAGGAATCTAGATTAAGCTATTGGATTCACTTATTCTCTACCTAAATACTGAATTGCCATGATTAAACAGTATGACAACTCATTATTCTCTATCTAAAACAAGTGAAATTGAAACAATGACAATTTAAGATTAAATTGTTTAACTCATCATGGACTATGGCATTTATTGACACTCTGCCACAGTCAAAAAGTAAAAAGTAGTGGCATTTATGCTTGCTCACTTTCATGTTTTATTCATTTTTCTTTTGGGGTCTTTTATTTTTTCTAAGTCCTTTGATTATTCTTTTAGGAATTTTTACCCTCTTTTTTATTTTTCTATTTTATTTTTATTTTTTTACAAAAATATGTGAATACAATTTGCAGAAGGAAAAGTATGTATAGATTTACAAGATTATCAATAGTCAAGTCAAAATTATGACTCCTATATTATAGGTTCCTAACATCGGCTTCACTTGGGGATGGATTTTCCTTGTGGAATGCCAAGAACTCTGAGATCAGTAGCCTTATCCATTGACCTTGGTGATCAATGTCTTCTATTTTCTGCAACAATCATATTTATGATATCTTATACTGTAAAGCTCAGGGCCTTCTCTTCGGGCTTCAACTTTGTAGATAATATATCCAATCCAATCTACACTTTGACTATGAATATTTACAATGATGAAGTAAATATATTTAACTGTTAAGTGACTTGTGAGGGATAGTAATGTTTCAACATCCTTCCATTTACTGGTCCTTCTTGAAGCTCTGTACCATCCAAATTCTTGATAAAAAAGGAATTATTTCCTCTGTAACCATATATTACATAGGGTCCCTGCCACAGAAAGTCAAACTTCCCATGTTTACCTTTGTCCTCTCTTCTTGCATCCCATCTTAAAACTTGATCTCCTATGAAAAATTCATCTTACTTAACTCTTTTATCAAAAATATTTTTGATCTTGTCTTGTAAAACTTGTGACTTTTAATAAACTTCATCTCTGGTTTGTTGAAGGTGTATGGTTTCATTAATTCTTCTTTGAATGTCATTAGTTTCTACCTATGATTCCTGGATAATCTTCATGACTGGGACACCAAAGGAAGAAGGAAAAACTGCATCTGTACCATAAACAATCCGATATGGTGAAGTTCCTATGGAATTTTTTGTAGTAATTCTATCAACCCAAAGGGCATAGATCAGCTTCTTGTTCCATGTCTTTTTATTATCTTGGAGTAGTCTTTTGATGATGTTGACTAAACTTTTATTTGAGGATTCAGTAGACCATTACCTTGGGGATAGTATGTTGTGCAATGACCTAAGGTAATATGGTATTTATGGCAGAAAGCAATAATCGTCTTAGATTTGAAAGCAGCAGCATTGTCTATAATAATTTTGTGCGGGCATCCAAATCTAGACAAAATATTACTTTCTATGAATGAAATAATAACTGAGTCTGTAGCTTACCTAGTGGGAATTGCTTCAATCCACTTAGTAAAATAATCAGTAGCAGATAGAATCCATTTTTGTTGACCTGAATATGGAGGATGAATTTCACCTATGAAGTCTAATCCCCATAGTTGAAATGGTTTTTCAGTGGATATTGGTTTCAGAGGTAATGGTAATAGTTTCTTTTTAGCTTCAAAAATTTGGCATTGATGGAAAGAGGTAACAAACTTTTTAACATCTGAAAATAAAGATGGCCAGTAAAAACCAGCTCTGAGTATTTTATCAGATGTGCTCTTCCAGTATAGATGGCCTCCACAGTCACCTGCATGAAATTCCTCAAGGATCTTGTCATCCTCAAATTTCAATAAACAATTAAATAAAATTCCAGTACTTTATATCCAATATAGTGCATTATCTAAGATACAGAATCTCATTGCTTTTTGCTTGATAAATCTTGCCTTGGTTTTTGTCAGTCCAGGAGGAGCTTGTAAGTTTGTTAGTACAAATATTATATCAAATTATCAGGGTGAGTCTTGATAGGCCTCACTAATCGATGGAGTCGTCATCTCCTCCTATTCATATACTTGTGCAATGAAATTAATATCTAAGGCATTGCAATTTGATTCAGCCATCAGTCTGGCTAATCCCTGTCCTTTAATGAGTTTAGTTGGTTTAATTTCCAGATCATATTCAAGGATTGTGGCTATCCACTTTCCTCTCCTACTATCTGGTCCATCTTGAGTCAAAATTTCTTTAACTACTGCATTAGGGACATGCAATTATGTGTGAGTGAAGTATATACACTCTGAAATATTTTATAGCTTTAACCAAATCCAAAGCCTTTTTTTATATTATGTTTTATTTCAGTGGTGCATCTCTGAGAGCTTTACTGAAAAATGCAATGGGTTTTTCAAAGCCTTGATCATTTTTCTGCAGAAGAACCGCAGCTATGGTGTGTTCGGATGCAAAGGAAAAGATTATAAAATCTTTTGTGTAATCTGGACTGATAAGGACTGGTGCTTTAGTTAAGGCATGTTTGATAGATTCAAAAGATTGTTTGGCCTTTATTGTCCATTTAATTGAGGAGTCCTTTTTAAGCATGTTATTAAGATCTTTTATAATTTCAGCCAGATTTGATATGAATCTTCTTAGAAAATTGATCTTTCCCAAGAATGCTTGGATTTCTTTAATGTTCCTTGGTGGTTGAATGTTTATAATTGCTTCAATTCTTGCAGGGTCTATTCTAATTCCTTCTTTTGAAATAATGTGACCTAGCAATTTTCCTTCTTCTAGCCCAAAAATAGACTTTTTAGGGTTAAGAGATATACCATATTTTTTGTGTTTAATAAAAACTTGTCTCAGATGATCCAAGTGATCATCATTTGTTTTATAAAACATAGTAATATCATCCAAATAAATTACTAAAAACTCATGGATCTCCTTGGCAAAGGCAATATCCATGGCCCTTTGAAATGTAGCTCCTGCATTTTTTAACCCAAAAGGAATTTTCACATACATGAAAGTGCCCCATGGAGTAGTAAAAGCAGTTTTGGTTTGGTCATCTTTGTGAACTAGAATTTGATTATAACCAGAGAAACCATCTAATAAAGAGATTCTGGAAGAACCTGCTACCCTCTGTAAAATATGGTCCATTTTTGGCAAGGGGTAGTTATCCTTTAAGGATGCTTTATTAAGATTCCTAAAGTCTATGCATAGTCTAATTTCTCTTGTATTTTTTCTGGTAGGCACTAAATTAGATACCCAGTCAGAGAATCTGACTGGTGCAATTATCTGTGCATCAAACATTGTTTTGACTTCTTTTTCGATTAATGGTAACAAAACCGGATTAATCCTTATGAGTTTCTGTTGAAAAGGTTTTTGATTTTCTTTTAAAGGAATTTTATGTTGGATAATGTCTGTGTTGTAAGTTTTTAAATCTTCATAGCTCCATGCAAAGACACCTTGAAATTCTTTTAAAATTTCAATGTATTTATCCCTTTCATCTGATGATAAGGATTTGGATAGTTTGATTATTCTTGGTTTTTCATCTGTCCCTGAGTTATACTCTTCTATGTCAGACTTAACTGGCTCCATTTTTGGCCTTATGGGCACATCATTGGAGTCAAATAAATATTCTAAAGGAATTAAACCTATGGGTAAATTTTTTTTCTTTAAATCAATCAAATCTATTTCATCTTCAATCAATTCCTCTATTTCTATTTTTTCCATTTCATCAATGTCACTTTGAGTAAAAATAGTAGGGTAGGATTTTCAAACTTATGTACATCTAAATTATCTAAATCATCTATTTGACAGAAATTTAAATCTATATCACAAGGTGAATCTATGTTACAGTTGTTATCTAATTGACAATTTTGAAATTCATGCTCATTATTCAAAAAATGATAAATTTGTTGATCCTCTAAAAAAATTTGCCAATATTTCACATTTTCAGGAACAATAGGCCTATGTTTAATCTCAGCAGTGTATTTTTGCAATGGTGAAAAAGGAATTTTACAACTGCTGGAAAAAATTTCGAAGAAATGGGCCTGTATGTTCTGATCTTGAGGGATGATAGAAAAATTACCTTCTAACAATTCTTCAAGCAGTTCCAATACTGTTTCTCTGTATCTTGCAAGTCTGGGATTGTGAACTAAATACTTTACGTTGATTTGCTTTATAACTAGTTCAGAATCACCCAAAACCATTATTATTTTTCCTCCCTTTTTTCTAATAATTTGCAGGCCTAATATTAAGGCTTCATATTCAGCCATGTTATTGGTGCATTTGAAGTTTAATCTAAAAGCATGCCCTTCATAATGACTTGTTTCAATGTTTGTAATCCAAACACCAGCTCCAGCTCCAAATTTATTAACGGATCCATCAAAATCTAGATGCCACAAAGCTTCATGACCAATATAATCATCCATGAGTTTAAGTTTTTTATCAGTAAGTTCAGTTGGATTTTCATTCTGGTCAGAGTTACTAAGAATAAAAGAATCAAGATCAATGGGAGTAGCATAAATTGGATAATTTGTAGGTCTCTCTGCACTACTGATCATGCACTTCATCAAAGTTTCTCTATAAAGATTTTTAGGCTATCCAAATACCGAGATAGTGGCATAACTCATATCCAGTTGTAGAGATCCCTACAACTTTTCTCCCCATGAGCGAGAAAGAAGCATTCTATACTTTGGCGGGATGTCAGCTACTACAACGTCCATGATCATACTCTTACCAGGATACTAGACTAGGTTAACACATAGATCTTTAATCAAACCAATATATTGGAATTTGGATGAATTGAATGAGAATAGGTCCTTATAGGGTCTGGTTATGTCTAGATTAAGAGTTTCCATTATAGCTTTAGGCATTAAATTGTGGGAAGCTCCAGTATCTAACATAGTATTGTGTAATATTTGGTCATGTATAGTAAGACTTAAATAAAATGGGGGTATCGACCCATCTGAATGCTTTCCATCTACATTGGGACAAAAAATAAATTCAGGCCTATCTTCATTCATGTTAATTATATCTTCATTCTCATTCACATTCAATGCATCAGAAATCATAGATCTATACAAATCATTTTTAGCTAGTTCTACCAAGGGAACAACTATTTTTAATTTAGATATTTCAGACTGCATATTAGAAGTTGGCTGAGATCTAATGGTTTGAATCACTTCTTCTTTGGGAACTGTGGTTTGTAATGACTTTTCTTGAGTTTATACTATTTTTCCTTTGTTTTGAGCTCTTCTCTTGTCTTCTGTCTGAGTTTCTTGGTTTTCTATCCTTAGCTTTTTTTTCAGGAATATTTTGGGGATTAGCAGAAGTCTTATCAGTTTTAGGATTTTCAACAGAAGGTTTAGGATCCGATATTTTAAATTCAATAGGATTCTTTCTTGGCTCAATGATTGTTGTTGAATTGGTGGCTTTGGGAGAATTAGCTTTTGAAACATCTTTGGAAGATTGTGCCACCTCGTTAGTAATATCTACAATCTTTGGGCCTTGTTTCTTTTTAGGACTGGTCGGATTTGAACTATGTTTGCTATCTCTAGGAAGAATTTGCAAGAATTTTGATTTAGAAGTATCAGTCTTCTTTTTGTTTTGTTCTTGTTGGTTTGGAGCATTACTCTTTATGGTAGGTTCATTGGTTTTCTTGCTCCTAAGGTTGTATTGACTACGAATTTTGTTTATTGCAAAATCATAACCTTGTTTATAATCATAAGATTCTCCAGATTCTACTTTTAACTGTTGAAGTTCAAAGAGTTCTTGGTCCTCCTGGGTGAGGAAAATGGTATTGTTTTCATCAATCTCCATAACAATGTTTATGTCTTCCTCCTCATCAACACTATTTTGTGAGCTTTCTGCAAAGTTTTCTTGAAATGAGGTTCTTATATTTTGATCAGGGGAAGGTTCCTTACCTTTCCCAGGGTTTTTTTTTTTTTTCTGTAATTAGGATTCCGGATATGGGATTGATTGTCCCATTGTGGTTTCTTTTCAATTTGATCTAGTCTATCAAATAATTTTTCTAGTGCTTTAGTAATGAAATCAAACTTACTATCTAAGTGATATGCTTCTTCTTTAATAGTAACCCTTCTTTCGTTTCTCATTCTGGCCTTCTTTGCAAGTATGTTGATTTCTACACCTACAGCATTTTGTTGCATTTGTTCTAGAGTATTTGCATCCCTTTCCCTAAGTTGGTAAGCCATGTCTACATCAAAGAAATCAGGGAATTTGAGTAGCATGGAATACGGGGTAGGTTTAAGGTCTGCAGGAATGGCATTGTAAACATTGTTATATCTTGTGAAGAAGTCTTGGACAGACTCATTTGGGGCTCTCTTGACAACATCAAACTCAGATAGTATTTGCATAGGGTTCTTCTTTTTCTCCCATTTATTTAAGAAGGCTCTATGGAATACAACTAGGTCTGCTATGCTACCAGCTCCTAAACCTTTAAACCGGGTTTTTACTTCTCCAATTAAGCTCTGAGAAAATAGCCTAATTTGGACATCATATTCATCTATCTCATAGACTTCCCAGAAATCACTCATCGTATTAATATGTTGTTGAGCAGTAATCTGTGAAAGATTATCAAACAGTGGAATATCTCTTTGGTAATTCTGGGGCATGTCATGGAGATTCTGAGGTAACACCAAGGGAGCATATCGGGCTGCCATGGCTCGGATTTTAGCTGAACTGGGAGGTACAGTTGTAGTAGTAGGGATAGTGCTGGTTACTGCAATGGATGTACTTGAAGAGCTTGGTAATGGGGATGAGAAAGAAGTATTATGGCTAATGGTAGTTGTAATGGGTTGGGTAAATGATGGATATACTACTTTGGGCTGCAAAGCCAGCTCAGGGATGAATGGATCGGTTGATGAACTAGCAGTGGATTGTGGATATGATGAGTATATGATTCTATGGGGCAGAGGCAACTCAGGGCTTATGGACTCTTGAGGTGAACTGACAGCAGAATCAGTAAATGATGTAGCAGCATACAGAGTAGAATCTGATGCTGGAAAGACTGTTGTATATAGCTCAGAAACTGGGGGTTTAAATTTAGACAAAAATTTAGCTAACTTAATAGCTTCTTCAATGTATTTAATTTTTGTGACACTTGCCCTTTTTACTGGACTTTTACTTTCAGTTTGATCTGATTTAGTAGGAACATAAATAATTTTGTGTTTTTCACTCACATAAGAAGTAAAAATTGGATCTAAAACAATTTCTTTTAAATCCAATTCAGATTTTGTTCTAAATAAATATTTCTCAAACTTTAAGTCAAAATCAATGTTTGATAAGCTTACCAATTATTTGGGTAAAGAATTAGCTCTTCTCAGAGGTATATCAGTTTCAGAACTATCAATTTGTTTTTTCTTCTTTTTTCCTATCTAGTTCGAATTATCTACTATCTATGGAGGATTAGGATCAGGGTTGGATCTAGTGCAGTAGACTTTCTTGGGAGCCAGAATTTTTATTGGGTAAAATACCCACAACCTTTAAACTCAATCTTAAAGTAGAAAAGATATAATTAAAGATCTTCCTTCAAGATTAAACTTAAAACTGGAGAGTGGTTAGTTCCCCAGTATGGTTGATAGTATGTTATCACCCTAGTAATTCTCAGGTTGTGGGATGGGGATTTTTGTAGTTAAGAATACCAGGGGTAACCAAGAACTGCTTTGGGAAGTGAGGATCTAGCATTCTTGAACTCCGGAGAGGGATCTCTCCTAAAGATTTAGATTTATTTTGGTAAAAGGGTTTTAGGCTAGCTATGAGTGAGCAATAGGACTGATTTTTAGAAGTGTGGTAGGAATAAAAAGTATTTCAAGGTAAACCAGAGGGATCTACCAAAACATTGGGAAATGGAGTCAACTCTCTAGGCAAGAAGAGCTAGGAAATAAGACTTAAAGATGCAAATGTACTAAGGGCGGGATAGATGACCTTCTAAGGCTTTAAATAGGCTTTGTTGATGGAATGGGTTAAATCTGAACAAAAGGGCACTTAATAATCCTTAAGTTGCAGAAAGAGGATTGAAGAAGGGGATCAAACTGGGACCTAGAGTAATTAAAAATTCTATGGTCTGGTTATCAGGCAGAAAACATCAAAATGCCAACTAGTTTAAAACAGAGAGCTTATTATCACTAATTCTGTTTAATTTCTCCTTAGTTGATCATTACAGAATAGAAACACATCAAATGAAATGTATGTAAACTTTAAATAATAACACTGAAAATAGGAAAAAATACGAGACTTATCTTGTCACCATGAGAATCCTTAGTTATGATGTCTCTAATCTTGTTTCCAGACTGCTGCTTCACTAACTGACTCATACCAACTTCAATATGTCCAACAAAATGACAATAGTAGTCTTGAGAAATTTTATTCCACACTGAATACTTCGAATTATGAAGTATTTATACACAAAAATTGTTTACAAAATATCTCAGATTTTGAGATAATGTTTTAAGGAAAAATAGGAAAAAGAACATAAGAAGAGGGACAACAGTAAAATAGTTTGTAAGTTGTCCTCTTTTACAAAGAAAAATAGAACTGATTTATCTTATCTAAACTGATTTTTGATGTGATGTGAGCATTGCTGGCATTAGGTACATCTTCTCATGGATGGTGACTTGAATAATACTCTTTCTTTTCATCTTCTACTCTGATACTCTTTATCTCTATTTTTCACTGTTTCACTACTGTAACTGAAAAATGACCAGTAGTAACAATTTGATTTTACTGATACACTTTGGCACTGATTTTTTCACAATGAGGTAAAATTAAAATATGATTTTTCAAATGATTTTACTGTCCTTTAACTGTCAAATTCACATCAGATCTATGAATTCTTGCCACTGTTCAGTAGTGGGGATCTTCATATTCTTCAATTTCCTGTAACTTTCATCAGCTTCTGTATATTTGGAAAAGTTTGGCTTTACTGTAAACATATGCTTGATTTCATTTTCCAAAAAGAATAGGTTCTCAAAATATTGAAGAAGTACTTTTCCACTTGGAGATCCTTGTGGCAAAGGATGTTTAGCTTGCTCCTTAGCATGAGCTCTGATTTTCTGATCATAATATTTTTGTGGCATTAATTTTTCATTTAATCCATGAATGTCTGGTAAACCTACTTCTGATAATACTTTGTATTTGGCCCAAAATCTTGACATGGCCAAGTTCATATATTTACACCTGTCTTCCAAATTTTTCATCATGTTTCTCTTATTCAAGACTTTCTTAATTTGAAGGATGGCCTCTGTTCTATCAGCAATTTTCAACTCTTCTAATTCCTCCCTGTTTTTACTGTTCAAAAATGCTATGATTTGAACTACTTGAGGTGGCTTATTTTCAATTTCTTTCTTGGTTTTATCAATTTCTTTATTTGCAACCTGTAGCAACTCTTTCTACTCATAAATTATTTGAATGGAAGGCCATTGAGAGTGAATGACTCCAATGATTTTTGTCCATAAATGATTTTTTATGTATTCAACCTGATCTGTAAGATTCACCTGTGTTTGAAGAATTCTCACTTGTTCTTGTAATCTATCAACCCTCTGTTCATGCCCTTTGGAAGTAATCAAGGCATCTCTTTTGGAATTTTCTAGATTTTTAATAGTTCCTTTCAAACTAAGTACTTCTTTATCTTTAATTGACATATCTTCCATGGCTCTAATTATGGCAGCTTTGTCTTCTAATGTGTTTACCTGTGAGGTTGATGAAGAAGAGGCAGAGATGTCATGAGAAGTGATTGGTACTGAAGTTGCGAGTACTCCTTGTGGTGCCAAGTGTTATGCCAATGTAGAGGGAACAACTATGCTTACAGTTGGAATCACTGTAGGAATGAAAACATGTTGAGATTTCCTCAGTTTTTCATTCTCTTGCATGAAAGTTTCTATTTGGATTTCCATTTCTTTTATTTGATCTATCATTTTAAGAACAAGTTGGTTCAATTCATCATTATCTGTTTTCTGCTGAAGAATTTATTTTGCCTGAGAATTTTAACTTTGAGGCAATTTTAGCTGTTTTCTGAGGGCAGCTATATCTTCATTTTTATGTTTGATAAAAGCCTTTGCAACTTCCATGTTAGCTGGATCAGCTCCTGCTTCAATCACCAAGTCTTCTAATGCTTTGATCTTCAAATTATTGGCATATAATGAGGCTTTATCCAATTTCAATTGAGTTTGGAGGTTTATAAATGTTTTCTCAAGCCTGATAGAATTCATAGTCTTATTGACTATCTTAGAATATAACATCTCTATGTTGCTCCTATGAAATTATATTTGGTTCAATTCATGGACAGCATCTGCATCAAATTCAAGATCTGTTTTTTGAATAATCTGCAATAGATTTTGGATCAGCCACTGTAGGCTTGAGAAATTACATTACCAATTTATTAGAGGAATAATCAAAAGCTGAAAGGAGTCTATCCTTATTCCTAGGTTTTTCTTTAAGGAATTTGGAATATGCTTCACTTTTAATTTCTTCATTCTTTTCTTTGATTTGTCTGAACCTGATTTGAATATCTGACTCTGTATTGTCAATTTCTTTAGAAGAAGATGGCATATCACTTTTTGTTTGTATATCCACCATGACTGTATCTTTTTGTTGGGCTCCAAGTTGGAAATTTTGAAGCTCTTTGAGAGTTTCAGTTACTATCCTTGTTGCTTCATCATCAGTTTCATGACCATTTTTATCTTCAACATTGATGGCTTTATCCCTTTCTTCATTAGTCAATTTACTTTTCTTATTGTAGGGAATTCTGAATCTTTTATCCTGAATAGTTTTAGCAGTGAAACTATCTTCCTTTCTGCTTCTTTTATGAAGAATTTCAGATTCTTTGTTCACTGTCACCACCTGTGTTTGATCAACCTGCTTATATTTTCCATTCTTTCCCTGCATTCCCTGTGAATCATCATCAAATAAAGTGTTTGGCTCCCATTCAAGTTTGTTGGCATACTTTTCAATTTGGGGCTTGGGATCATGCAAAAAGACAGACAACTTGCATTTCACTCTCATCGTGCTTAAAATACCTTGAGGATCATAATTCCACATAAAACTATATGGGAATTTATACTCTTTCAACTTGACATTAATTTCATTGGCTGCTCCTCTGTTATTCACAATAAATGGCCCAATTTGATTTTTCAGTTTGAGCTGAGTCTTTTTCCTAGAAGCTATGAAATTAATTTCATCTACATTCAACAGTTGCCTCGAATATTCTAAAGCAAATATCCTTGTTTTAACAAATCTTGGAAATTTATATAGGGCCAGGAGTGCACCATATACTCTAATCTCTGTGTAACTCTTGTATAAGTACCAATCCCTTATTTATAGCTCTCAAATAGCTGTAGGATTCTCCTTGTCTCTTCATTGATTCTAGGAGTCTTTTATTTATTTAATAAATTCATAGCAGGCACTAAAAACAAGTCATTGAAATCTGCAAAGTTGTATTCCCTGTTCCATTTTCTCAGAATTTATGACCAAAACACAACTGATAGAACATTTCCTTCTGGATCTACCTTCCGAAATTCAATAGGAATTTTTTCTACTTGATAACACAAAAAGAGGTGAAGTAGATATGAGGTATATCTAAAGACTCCTTCTTCTAACAATCTGGACAACTGATAATGCATGTTTTTTGCAATGAACTTAGAAAAATTGTACGCAATGGATGGAGACTGGCCAGGACTCAGCGTTGACAAAAAACCTAAGATAGCCACATCAGTGAATTCATCATTGGTGTATCCCAATATGAATGATAGCATGGAGATAATTTTTCTGGTTTCATTTGGAAAATCAAAAGTATCAAATGGAGGATTAAGCTTGGGGATATCAACTTGCTTGGGACAAAGATTCTGAAAGACTTTGAACTTAGAAGAAAAATCAAGTTCTAGGTAATTCTGAGTTAAATCCTCTATTGACAATGAAGCAGAATTAGGGTCAGGGTTCAGTTGCAGCATAAAATTTATGGATTTTGCATTGATGTAAAATAAGACCTCTTTGTCTTTATTGATAATGCACCTCTGGTCTAGAAGATAATAGGACTGACACAATCTGACAAAATTAGGGGCTGAATGAGTTTGAGGAACAATGTACTTTGGCAGATTGGATTCCCAAACTGGTATATCTTTGTCATCTTTTTCTACTGATTTATCAAAACACCAGTTATATACATCAAGCAAATTGAACTCTACTAAAGGGTCCATTATTCTGTAGTCAAGGTCAACCAGAGGGCTATTTTCTTGTGAAATAACTGGAGGTTGAACAGGCCTGACAACTTCTGTGGAATCAGCAGTGAGTACACGGGTTGGTTTATCAATTTTAGAAGATTCAGGCTGAGAAATTTTAGCAAAGGCTTTGGACCTCCTAATTTTGGGGTTACTTGTTTCTTTGTCATTTTTTAATTGAACAGAGCAAGCTTAGACTATTTGCTGAGTTCTTCTGTTGGAAACAAGGGATTTTTGGAGAATATCTTTGGTAAAATAGGGTTTTGAGAAAAGTTTCAGATGAAAAGAGGTTTTTAATGCTCAGAAGAAAGGTTATGAACAATTCCAGCAATGAAAATGCCCAGGGTTTTCAAAAACGGAAATGAGGGGATTCTGGGAAAATTTTGACAGAGTTTCCCTTGTACTTTGGATGTTTTTTGCAATTTTCTGTATGGTAATTTGAGATAATTACAGGAAATGACTAAAAATTGATATTTTTTCTTTTGGAATTGAAGTTTTCTGGTTAATTTTAATGGAAAAATACCTTTAAAAAGGTATAATTTTGGTAGACTGAATTTGCAAGTTGCGCACAATCTTCAATTCTGCTGAACTGGTCTACAGAGGGTAATGTGGCTCTTCGTAGTTGAATTGCAAGGATATTGGCTTGAAAATGGTGCTTGTAGGTTTGGAAATGGTGGAAAGGGCTCTGTACAGGCTCTCAAGGTATAATGGCGCACAAATGGTGTACATTCGACGAAAATAAGCTCTACGGAGGTTTCACAGGTTTAAAGAGAGAAAAGGTAAAAAACTTAATGAAAACTATGATTTTTATGAAATAACCATAGTTCAAACCATAGTTAAATTATATTAAATCATAGTTTGGGCGGAAGTGGTTTCGGAATACCACTGGGTGGTATTCGCGCAGCTCCAAGGCGATAAGCGGTAAATCACTTTTCGAACGTGATCCAATTATTTGAGGACACGTCAACACAAGGAAGTTTTGGAAAACAGCCTATATCGCACGGCTTTTCTAAAACATCAGTCGATTACTTTATGAGCGCGAAAATGAACTAGCGCCGTCGGATCTTGCTTTGGGAAGAAAACGGTCACGATCAAAAGGAAAGGTGTGGGGAAAAGCAAGTCATTGGGTTAAATGAAAATCTTCTGATCTTTAAGTTAATGTTGATGAACGGTTGGTAATGAACGCGATATGGGAAGGGGTAAAAATGAAATAAATTGTCGCGCTAAACCTGAATCGTTGGATTTGCAAAGGGATGATGATCGGACGGCTCAAGTGTACTGTGATGGGGAATGGTAAGGGGTTGGAAAAGGAGTATCGCATTTGTTTTGAACCATTGGATTAAATGGGTATTGGAGATCGGAGGGCTGATATTAACTCCAATAATGTTAAGGGATTTGGGGAAGTTTATATACAAAACAGATTTTTTCATGGGATAAATTGGTCGGGAAGGGTTTTAAAAGGGATTTACCCATGGCTAATGTTTTCAAATGAGGGGATATGCATTGAGGGGAAAATTTAGGTTATATCTTTAACCTTGGGTTAAGGGAGTCGGGCAATGGGAAAATATACAAGGAAATGGGTTTATGCTTTGAAGTTTAGTTTAAATAAAATTTCAGTATTTTTACTTAAAACACATATAAAACATGTTTTAAAATATTTTTAAAATATTTTTATTATATGGTTAATTAAACCAGGTTGATTTAACTACCATAGGGGCAGGATTATATATAAAGGTATATTTTAGCCAAAGGGGGTTATAATGTGGGTTTTTATTAAACATGTGGGAATTATAAACTTTGGCTAAAATTATAGTAAGTGGGTTTTTGGGTTTATTATATAAAAATGAGTTATATATAATAGGAAAAGGTCATTTCTATAGGGAGTTAATATATAAATTAGAGTTAATATGAAAATAGGAGATGGTATACTCAAAACACATAAACATAACAAGTAAAGTGAATTTCACAAGAAATTTGCATTGATCTTATCACTTAACTTATGATATAATGTTATTTTGAGGGCTTGATGTTTTCAAATGATGTAAGAAGTTAATTAAATGGAAATTGTAATGCCTTTAAGTAAAAATGGTGTTTTACTTAATATTATTCAGGGGGATGAATGCATGAATGGTAAATGATGTGATTTTAGGGATTAATATAGATATTTACACTTTCAACTGATCAGTCATAGAGCCTTGGGTCCGGTCCCAACAAAAGTCAAGGAAATGCCTTGAGCCTTTCTGACTGATAGTTTAGAATGTCTCATGACAATGGGAAGGTGAAGTTATTTATTTTGCAGTCTATGATGAATGATATTTACATTGAGATTTTTCACCTTCTTCTACCTACCCAGCTTACCATACTAACATTTTTTCTTCCTTTTTTAGTAAGGTGCATTTAAGCTAGCAACCTTCACAACATTTATTCTTTTTGAAAGCAATAAAACTATCTAATTCTACAGTTATTTCATCCAAGAATCCAGATTAAGCTGTTGGATTCACTTATTCTCTACCTAACTACTGAATTTTCATGATTAAACAGTATGAAAACTCATTATTCTCTATCTACAACAAGTGAAATTGAAACAATGACAAGTTAAGATTAAACTGTTTAACTCATCATGGACTATGGCATTTATTGACACTCTGCCATAGTCAAAAAGTAAAAAGTAGTGGCATTTATGCTTGCTCACTTTCATGTTTTATTCATTTTTCTTTTGGAGTCTTTTATTTTTTCTAAGTCCTTTGATTATTCTTTTAGGACTTTTTACCCTCTTTTTGATTTTTCTATTTTATTGATTTTTTTACAAAAATATGTGAATACAATTTGCAGAAGGCAAAGTATGTACAGATTTACAAGATTATCAATAGTCAAGTCAAAATTATGACCCCTATATTATAGGTTGCTAACACTATGAAAAGAGATTCTAATGAAACAGTCCAAGACTATTGCACTAGATACAACAATGTTTATAATTCAATCCCTCCTAATCTCAAACCCACTCCAGACTCTGTCCTACTCAAATTCCCTGATGGATTTGATAAAGACATGGCCTATCAATTAAGAGAGAGAAATTTTGGTACTTTAGAATGAATGAAAACATATGTTATTAGTGTAGAAGTAAATATCTTGGCTATAAAAACTAGATTAAGGAATGAGAGGAGAGTAACCATAAACGAAGAAACATATAGTTCAGATGGAAAAATAGATCAATTAGCTAAAAATTTAGAGAGAATGATGGATAGATTAGACAATATATAAATAAGACCACAATGGGATAACCAACAAAAAATCATAAATCCTAACTTCGAGAAAAATACAAACACAGGAAATTCTAAAGAATCAGCACTTGATCAGAAAATAAGACCTCCTTTACAAGAGAAATATGTTTAACATTCTCATCAATATGAAAATGATGAAGACAACATAAATCTAATGGGTATAAATTATGATAACACTATCTTTCTCACACAAGAAGATCAAGAGTTATTTAAAATGCAACAACTTCAATCAGATTCAAGTGAATCATTTGACTACAAATAAGGTTATGATTTTTCTATCAATGAAGTACATAAGAAATATAACCTTAGAAGTAAGAAAAACATAGAGCCTTCCACTAACAAATCTACACAAACACAAACTAAGAAAACAGTAAAAGCTCCCACTACAAAAGTTCTACAATTTCTCCCTAGGGAAAACACGCAAAACTCTAATTCATCCCATAAAGTTTACAACCCTAAAATTTAACCCAGTCCCAAAATTGTTGATATAACAGATGAGGCTGTCCAAACATCAACAAATTCACAAAAATCTGCTGCTGTCAAAACAACTAATTTTGTTAAAACATCAAATTTAGATTCCAAAACACCCACTACTGATCCAAAATCAGCTGATCCAAAAGATGCTACTGCCAAAATAGCTTCTTATAATTCAAAATCTGAAAAAACATCTACTGCTTCTCAAACCATTCCTGAAAAGAAAATTAAGAGTAGTAAGACACAAGAAACACAAACTGAAAATAAGAAAACATCTGTAGGAAAAGAAGATAACCCTACTCAAACTACAGTTACTAAAGAAGAAATAATTCATCTTAGTAAATCACAGCCTTCATTTAATATACAAGATGAAATTTCAAAATTAAAAATACCAATTCCTTTGACAGAGTTGGTAAAACATGATTTGTACCAAAAAAATACTATTGAAACCTTAAACATGATGGAGAAGACTCGGTAAACTTAAGTGATGATCAACCAGAGTTGATTTTTGGTCCTGATGTTAATGGAAAACACCAAGATGGAGTAATTCAACCGTTTTACATTAGCTTAAATGTTCATGACCAAATATTACACAATGCAATGTTAGATTCAAGGGCTTCACACAATCTAATTCCAAAAGCAATAATGGAAACCCTGAATTTAGATATCACTAGGCCTTACAAATATCTCTTTTCATTTTATTCAAGCAAAGTGAAATGTTTAGGATTGATTAAATATTTGTGTGTCACACTAGTTCAATATCCTGGTAAAAGCATACTCATGGACATTGTAGTAGCTAATATCCCACCCAAATATGGAATGATCCTATCTCACTCATGGGGAGCAAAATTACAGGGATCTCTACAATTGGATAAGTCATATGCAACAATCTCAGTTTTTGGCCAACCAAAGAAACTATATAGGGAAACATTGATGAAACACATGGTGAGTAGTGTAGAAATACCAAGAAATTACCCAATTTACACTACACCTACTGACCTAGATTCATTCATCTTATGTAACTCAAAACTGATAATGAAATCAAAACTGAACTAAAAGACAAAAACATAACACTAGACGGTGAAAATATATTCCATGAATCATTATGACACCTAGATTTTGATGGTTCAGTCAATAAAATAGGAGCAGGAGTAGGTTTTTGGATAACTAATATCGAAAATAATCATTATGAAGGCCATGTTTTCAGACTGAATTTTAAATGTACCAATAACATGGCTGAATATGAAGCTTTAATTTTAGGACTGCAGATTATCAGAAAGTTAGGAGGTAAGAGAGTATTAATTATTAGAGACTCAGAGTCTATTGTAAAACAAATAAATGGAGAATATTCTGTTTATAATCCAAGATTAAGCCGATATAGAGAAACTGTGTTAGATTTGATAGATGAACTGTTGGAATGTAATTTTTCTGCAATACCAAGAAAACAGAACATACAAGCTCACTCCCTAACAACTTTTGCTAGTACCTGTAATCTGCCATTTTAGCCAAATCATAGGTATACTGCAGAATTTAAACACAGACCAATAATTCCAGATAATCTTAATTATTGAAAAATTTTCTCACAAGATCAACAGATTCACCATATTATGAACAATGAAGGTGAATTTCAGAATTGTAAAATAAACACAGACTATATAATAGATCAGAATTTAGATAGTGAAATTGATTTGAATAACATAGATGTAAATAATTTAAGTTTTGCAAAACCTACTAAATCTAGTCAATCAGACATAGATAACTTAGAGAAAGTAGAAATTGAAGAGATAGTTGATGATGAATTTGATATTTTGAACTTAAAAGATAACTTTTTACCAAAAGGCTTAACTCTATAAGATTTATTTCACTCAAATGATGTTGCAAGAAAACCCAAAATGGAGCCACTTAGTTTTGATATTGAGGAATGTAATATTGGTACAGAGTTAAAACCTAAGATGATTAAACTTTCCAAAGCATTACCTTAGCAAGAAAAAGAAAAATACATGGCTCTTTTTAAGGAATTTCAAGATGTTTTTGCTTGGAGTTATGAGGACCTAAAATCCTATGAAACCAGTATAATACAGTATAAAATCCCTATAAAAGAAGACCAAAAACCTTTTAAACAAAAGTTAAGAAGGATCAATCCTGTTTTGATGCCTTTAATTGAAAAAGAGGTAAAAAGAATGTATGAGGCCCAAATAATTGCACCAATTAGATATTCTAATTGGGTTTATAATCTAATTCCCACCAGGAAAAAGACAAGAGAAATTAGATTATGTGTTGATTTTAGAAATTTAAATATGGTAACCATAAAATAAAATTACCCTTTACCAAAAATGGATCACATTTTACAGAGGGTAGTTGGTTCTTCTAGGATTTCACTTTTAGATGGACTTTCAGGCTACAAGAAAATTTTAGTTCAACCAGAGGACCAAGCCAAAACTGCTTTTACTACTCCATGGGGCACTTTTATGTATGTAAAAATGCATTTTCGATTAATGAATTCAGGATCCACTTTTCAAAGAGCTATGGATATAGCCTTTGCAAAGGAAATTCATGAATTCTTAGTAATTTATTTAGATAACATTACTAATTTTTCAAAAATTGATTATGAACACTTAGATCATCTCAAACAAGTCTTTCTTAAATGCAGGAAATTTGGCATCTATTTAAACCCTAAGAAAACTTTATTTTTATTAAAATAGGTTAAGTTACTTGAACACATAATATCTAAATAAGGAATTAGAATAGACCCTGCTAGAATAGAGGCCATTCTTAATATTAGTCCTCCTAGGAACATTAAAGAGTTACAAGCTTTTCTAGGTAAAATTAACTTTCTTAGAAGATTCATCTCAAATTTAGCTAAAATAATCAGAGAACGTAACAATATGCTTAAACATGACTCAATACTTAAATGGACTATTGAGGCCAAACAATCATTTGAATCTATCAAACAAGCCTTAACAAAAACCTGAGTCCTTATAAGTCCTAACTTTAAACAGGATTTCATCATTTTTTCACTTGCTTCAGAACACACTGTTGCTGCAATTTTACTGCAGAAAAATGACCAGGGCTATGAACATCCTATATATTTCTTTAGAAAATCACTTAGAGATGCCAATATAAAGTACAATATCATAGAGAAACAATCCCTAGCTTTGGTAAAGGCCATTAAAGACTTTAGAGTGTACATTATTTACTCACACATCATTGCCTATGTTCCAAATGCAGTTGTAAAGGACATTCTAACACATAATGGTCTTGATGGTAAAAGTGGCAAGTGGATTACCATAATTTTGGAATATGACATAGACATAAAACCCACTAAACTTATAAAAGGTCAAGGTTTAGCCAAACTCGTGGATGAATCAAATTATCATTCTTTAGACATTAATTTTATTGCCCAAGTAGATGATCAGGAAGAGATGGTGACTCCAGAGATCAGTGAAGCCTTTTCAGACTCGCCATGGTATGCATATATTATATTTGTATTACTAAATTTAGAAGCTCCTCCTGGATTATCAAGAACAAAAGCTAGATTCTTAAAATTGAAGGTAGTAAAGTTTTGTATCTTAGAAAATGTACTTTTTTGTAAATATCATAGTGGAATTTTACTGAATTGTTTAATTAAAGAAGAAGCTAACAAATTTTTAGAATAATTTCATGCAGGTGACTATGGAGGACATATCTACTAGAAGACTATTGCAAAAAAAAATCCTGAGAGCTGGTTTTTAATGGCCTACTTTGTTTGCAGATGTAAAAATCTATGTGACCTCCTGTCACAAGTGTCAAATATTTGAAGGAAAGAAAAAATTGTTACCCCTGCCCTTAAAACCCATATCAATAGAAATTTCATTTCAACAATGGGGTCTTGACTTCATTGGTGAAATACACCCTCCATCCTCAGACCAACATAAGTGGATTCTGACAGCCACTGATTAATTTAATAACTGGATAGAAGCCATACCTTCCAGGAAAGCCAATGACACTGTCATTATTTCCTTTTTAGAAAGCAACATACTTTCAAGATTTGGATGTCCCCAAAAGATTATCACTGAAAATGAAATTGAATTCAAATAAAAAATGATTATTGATTTCTGCCATAAATACCACATTACCCTAGGCCATTCTACTGTATATTACCCTCAAGGTAATGGCTTTGCTGAATCTTCCAATAAGAGCGAGTGAACATTATCAAGACATTACTAGAATATAACAAGAAGACTTGGAACAAGAGGTTAGTTAATGCCTTATGGGCATATAGACTTACCACCAAAAAATCTATTGGTACATCGCCTTACCAGCTTGTTTATGGAATGGATGTTGTTTTTCCATCTTCCTTAGGCATACTAGT